>VYZM01018877.1:104864-142943 GCA_013398915.1 Dromas ardeola | reverse complement strand
GCTTTCTTTACAACTAAAAGGCTCTGTGACTCATGAGAAAGCTCATAATGTCTGTCTCATTCCGAGTCCTACTAGTGAAAAGTAAAATGCAGAGAAGCTAGCAAACAACAGAAGTCTTGATATTAGCTTTAATTTTAAAAGAACTAAGTCTTCTACAAATGAAGCTTATTAATTAGCAAGGGATCCTTAAAAACATGAGGAAGTGAAAGTTTTATGAATAGTCTTTTTAATGGCAAATATTTTTCTTCAGGGTAAAATGCTGGACTGCAGCATTTCATTACTGTATGAAATTCTGATTCTGTGTAAAACAAACACAAATATGAACTTAGGAGGAATTCATTGTCAGGCGTATTTGAAAAGGATTGCAGGCACCCAGGGAATGTTTCTGTTTGTTGGTTTAAAAGGCCTTTTAATCTGCATCCAATTTCCTCCTAAATCTTAAAGCATTTCAGCGCAGTCTTTTCACACAACGTGGAGTGCGATACATGCCTTGCACATAATTTTACCCCGACTCAGGCTTTGAACTAGCTGCTAGTGGTAATGGAATATGGAGCTGTCATGTGTTCTGCTATTTCAAACTCAAACTAGGAGATGAGACTGAAAATAGTTACTCGTTTGACTCTCTGTGTTCTGTGTCACTGAGTTTGAGCTTCTCCTTTAATACTGGAGAAAATCCTGTGAAGTATCATCATCTTCTTTATACTCTCCCCTGGACACCCACTGTTGGCTACTGTCAGAGAGAAGTTCCTGCCCTGGATGGATCTGACAATGGCTGCTGTTATATTTTTTATGTTTTTCTGAAATTTTAGTAGATCATAAGTACTTCACATTGCCACAGTCACCCTTAAATTATATCTTTGGTTGATCTCAGCAGAACGGCCAAAGCCTGATATTCTTCCCACCATAAGCAGTGCAATTGGTCTTGTTGCCTTCAATGAAAGTTGCATTGGGTTTTAACACATAAAATTGTAGAATGAAGAACCCTAAAGTGTTTTCTCCTTCTCCAAGGTTATCTTTTGGATCAGATTCAGGTTTTTCAGACTACAATAATCTCCTTCTGCTTTCAACTACCCAAGAGGAACAGAATAATACTGGTGCTAGTCATATGAGCAATGACTCCTCATGTACCGACATCATTCCTGAGAGGCTGGCACAGAGATCAGCACATAGCTTCTGTGTCAGCTGTACTACCATAAGACATGGGCAGCCAAAAAACCTGCAGGAATATATATCTTGTGTAAGAAGAAAACATCATTAACCAAACCTTACCCCTAGGTCTATATACAGAAGTTATATTGCCATCAGTGAGACTGATACGTATAGATCCAAGGGCAGAATAAAGCTGCTAGATGGCATTTCACTGTAGAGCTGTAGTTTTCACATTGTTTTTCTCATAATAATTTTAGATTAACACACTGTAAAACTGTGTAGTGAGTGAGGTAAATTCTACTTGCCACCTGGAACAATTCCAGACTAAGTTGTTTCCTGATGAATACATAAACTAGTTCTGCAGTCAATGAAACTATGACATGATGTTGAAATACCAATCCAGAGTATTTTGGGCAGCATGTAGAAGAAATGCCATGGGTTATTTACATGGTGTTCAATATTCTTTTGTTATGGAGGTCATTTTGTATTTTTTTCCAATTAGAGGGAAAGGTTCACCCAAAGTCCAATCTTTGTTTAAATTACATTATCTACACATTCACAGGCTTTTTTTGCCATTTATGATATTAACTGCAGGTGTCAAAGATCCAAGGTTCTGGCATTCACAATGAGTCAGCACACAAGAGAATAGTTTCTGAACTCAGCAGTACAGTACAGATCCAAAGGCATACTATTACCTATCTCAAACCCAAAACTTTCCCATAATAAGGAATCAACAGCCTTTGTTCACCAGTCTTTGCCAAAATCTCTTAATCTGGCACTCAAAATGATCAGCTGGCAGAAAACAGAATAACTCCAGTGGTGTACACAAATACCAGCTGGGGCTTAGGGCAAATCTTGGTCCTAATGAAGTTAATGGCAGAATTCCCACTGATCGCAATGAGACCTGACACAGAATGTGACAGCTGCATATAAACCAGAGCAGACTGGTAACAGCCTTTCAGCTCATTGTACTTCCTTGGAAACACACAGAGGCTTTCACAAGTCCTTTTGTCCACTCCAGCAACTCAAAGGAGATTTAAAATTACCTCAAGGCTAATGCTGAGCAGTGCAGATACAACTGATTTTTAGTTCTCTGCTGTATAAGAAAAATAAAAATGAAATGTTGTTTCAAGCCTCTCTCAGATGAATATTTCATGAACTTTCCAGACAATTAAAATTCTAAAAATTACTAGCCAGGCCAAAATCTGTTCAATTGAAAATGTTTTGCAATGCAGTTTAAAAATAAAGAAAAATATTCTGATCATTCAGTTAAACAAAAAAGTAATTTTGAATTTAAAACCTACTAAAACATTTTTTATAACAGCTTTCCATTTTGACATGAGCTAACTGGAACAATGCTTATAAAAGTTGTTGAAACTTCATTTCCCCAAAAATAGTTTTGGTCAAAAAAATCCTAGCTCATTTTTGAAAGACATGACCTTTGGATAACATGAGGCTGGCAGAATGTGTCACAAGCTGCTTCTGGACCCCTTCCCAAAACAAGTGGCTTGTGGTGATCTAAAAACATCTCAAGACAAAAGAGGAGTGGGTTTAGTAACCACAGCTGACAGAATTGCTCCTCCTGTCATGCAGGTACTGTACCCTAAATACAGGGGACTTTCAGACTCCTGGGAAAAAACAGAGACTGAAAATGGATTTGCCTTCCACCAGGCTTGTTCGGTGTCTACCCCTCTATTGCACTTGCACAGAATAACGTTCAGAATTTCCTCCTTGTCCTTTGATTTTTCTGCTAGCAAAGTAGTTTCGTACTGCTATACTGAGTCCTACCACTCTGTAGGGTTATCTAATTATGCCTATGAAAAATGAATTTTATCTTCTTTTCCTACTGTATCTTTGCCTTTATAGCCCATATCACAGGTGTTTATTCAGCAGGAAGAATAAGGTCAGGGTCTTCTATTTTTCTTTGAAGAGGGTAACTCAAGACTCCTGCTTTTTCTTGATTTAATTACTGATTCTGTGAGGAAAGCTCTCACATAGGTTCTATTACTGTTATTTTGCTTCAGTTGGTACTTGGGGCCATCGTACTGTCTGTTTCAGATATGCCTCCAGGCAGTTTTGGCCTGCTGAGATCTTTTTTTGACACCCTGAGAACTACTGATGAGTTTTTGTACCCCTGCGGCAATGCAACCTGTCTCCTTGGCAGCTAAAAATGACGCCGCACTGATTGGACTGCTCTCCAGCACGGTTCATGTATTCTTTTCTTGGCACATAATTTTCAACAGGTGTAATCATGCTCTAAGAGGCCCATGGTAGCAGCCTGTAATACAGTAATTGCTTAAAGGAGATGCTCTTTTAGAAGAAATGACGCTTGCATTGTCATGCAGGCTGCTGATCATTGCCTGGCACCTCTGCCCTCAAGGCAAGTGTCCAAACAACTTGTGAGAAGGCACTTTGCCATCTCAGCAGATGGACATGAGCATAAGCAGTTTAGGGACTATGTCTGCGTATCAAGCATAGGCATTGAGGGCATGATTCCTAGCCAAGAATGCTGCCACTGCTGTTTATCTTCTGCTTACCAACCAAGAGTTGTTTATCTGCTGCTTACCAACCAAGAGTTCAGGGAATATGTCATTGCTAATTAAGACCTGGGCTGGACTCAGTTTCAAAAGTATAAAAAACGACTGTGCAAAACAAGTGTCTGTCTGGCTTGAATCGAGCAGTGAGTCCTAAAAGGGGCCAAGGGAGTTATCAGGATGAAATCTGCACTGGGGCTGGCCAAAATCCAGGAAACGGTGCCCCAAAATGTTGACAATTCATCAGATTCAGGAAAAGAGTAAGGGAAGGGCGAACAGGGAAATCATTGTTGATATACGGGTGGATTTATATTTACTCAAAAGAAAGAGTAAAACTTGGCATAATAAAGGTATATAGATGAAATGGGAAAAAATTTAGGCCCAATATGAGAAAAAATCCTGACTGTAAATTGCATGGATTTACATAATAATCTCAGAAAGGAAGGCTTAGAGGCATTTTTGTTTGGCAATTGTAAGACCTGAAAGAAAAAACTTCTTCAAACTAAGACGACAATACTGTATTCACTGTGAGAAAACACAGATGACCTAAGGGATCCTTTTCTCTCTCAGTTCCATGAGTCAGATAAGATTACGTTACCTGAGGTACAGTGGTACCACAAGTCCTATAATGCCTTTGAAAGCCTGAACTAGAATTAAGCGGTTCAGAGGCCTTGTCCCTGTACAGAAAAGAAATGAAGCAGAGGATCAGGCAATATATTACTTAAAACATGATGTGACGTGCTTCTGCTCATTGGGACAACTGCAATATCAGACAACAGGATCAAGGACACGCTGAAAATATACTGGAAATATGTTAAAACTGGATTTTGATCTTACCATTGTTATCTGAGTTTCAGGCCAAATATTCATGAAGCTGCCCCCACCTTTTACAATTTTAGTGTCAAAAATGGTTAGTACTTAGGGTAAGAAATGAGGTCAAGCATTTGCTTTTCTGATAAAAAAGAAATCATAAATAGAAGGAAAGCAACAGAATAAAAATGAAAATCTAAAACTGAAAGGGATTCAATGCATGATACTTTACTGAATACTTGAATTACAGCACCCTAAAAGGAAAATCTGGCCCAAAAGTTAAAACACCTGACACCAAAACAAAATCATGAACCAGGCACAGCAAATTTCAGAGATTATGATCTCTTATTCAGGTCATTACCCACACACTATGAGTAATAGGACCATGTATTTTACATTATTTTATTTCATGTATTTTTATTTACACCCATGAAGCTATCTTCATCAAGCCAAGTTTGAAAGGCATTATGCCTGTATGGAAACTGGGATACAAGAAAGTCAACTGTTCTTCAAATCTTACAAACACATATATTCAGACAAAAAAAATCTATATATTGTATGTTTCTTTCACCATGCACTGATACTAAGCAGTTAGAAATGTCTGTCTTCCTTTCCCACTGTCCTTCCTCTTTCCTGACCTCCAAGATAAGAGGAAGAGCCTACCAGGGAGCAAAACTGAAGAACAAGCACAGCTCACACAAGCAAAGGCAGCATGTTCCAACACCCTTCTCCAATGATACAACAAGATAAATTATATCACTCCATGCTGTTCTCCAGCCCTATGCAAAAAGACAGACAGGATGCAATTGTCATCATCAGAATATTCTGCCAGCTTTCAAAAACAGAGATTGTTTTCAAAAACAGTGGAGTCCCAACAGCTACTTTGATTATCACCACACTTATATCCATATCCATATTTGAATTTATATATTTACACTTCTGTCAGAGGTCCTTCATATATAAGAATAAGAAAATATCTTTGGTAGTATCATAAAAATGCTGCAAGTCCATCACATCCCCTTGCATTGTTTCATGCGATAATGCAAATATTTTGGGATACAAAGTAAACTAGAAGAAATCTGCAGTTTTGCCCTTCACTGTCTGTTACCATGCACTTTATCCTACCGTAACTATTTAAAGTCTAACTCAAAGCACAGTGAAGTTAGAATTTGCTCAACAAAATAACCTTTTCTTATTTATCACACTTCAGGTCACTCAGCTTTCATTTGAATATCCTGATGACCTACACAGTCACACATGAATGTCAGTTGAACTATTACAACCCATTTTCTCATACTGCTCATACGGCTTTGTAGTGCAGACAGAGCCCCTCAACACATCAACAAAGTCAATTAAATGGATATTCTTTGCTTGCTTACAAGATGTAGGTCAGCTATCAGGTTGAAGATGACGTGTTAGCCTTATCCTCTCCGCTAGATGGCAGAATATCTCATTTTGGAAGGGTTGGTTTGGAAAAAATGTAGTAAAAAATTGCTCTCCATCACATAACACAAGTACAAAGTACTGTGACTGGGTTTTGTAAGGCTGAAGGACGTGCACTGGGCAGTGCCTGAAGGGTATCAGGGAAAACAAAAACCTGAAGAAAGTAACCAGTAGTTGAACAGCAACTAGCACTAGATGGCACACCAACAATGAAAATATGTGCTACTAAAGCAGTACTAGTTTTTTCTGGTTTACCTTGAGCTTCTTTTTCCTCTTCCATGGTATCAAAGCCAAGGCTAAAAAGGAGAGTAAGCACTTGCAAGTGAGGCACTCCACAGTCAAACTTGTGCTTGCACAAGTTCAGCTCTCTGAGAGATCTCCAGATACCTGCCTGAGGTGCCACTGCTCCACAAGCAGTGCACAAAGAGGCTGAAGTACCTCAAAATGTGCTTAAAATGTGTGGTACTAAAGCTAGACACTAACATTACGGTTGTTCCCAAGGTAATTCAGTCCTCCTTGTCTCCAGCTTCTCGTTTTCTCTGTCCACTCTCTCACAAATTCACACGCTTCCCTTCTGAGGCTTGCTCTAGCTATTCACCTCATCTTCCATTTCACCAGCCCGCCTCTAGCATAACCATCCAGACTATCTATTTCTATCCTGCATAAAAATTCTTGCACGCCCAAGCTCCAGCAAAAGAGGTCTTGCACACCAGCTCTTATCTGGGACTCTTATTTCCTACCTGGAGACCAAGAAAGCTCAACTCCTGCTAAACTCTAAAGAGGACTTGTATGGCCTCCCACCTCTAACCTCAGGCCTTCTAACCCCATTCACAAAGAGATTTTTTGGAAAATTGCCTTTTTCTTGTGTAAACTGTTTTCTCACAGTCCAGTTTCATTGCTACCCTACCTCAGTGGGTAAGCAGAGATCAGCCAGTGGTGGTGGTGTGGCCAGTGCACAGCCAGGTGGGCTGAAGAGGAGCAGGAGAGATTGACCATCCTCCCAGAGCTGCTGCCACAAGAATAGGAAACACTGGAGCCTTGGGTCCTCCTCCTGCCTTCTTCCTCCAGAATGATTAGCCCTCAGTAACTAGTGTAAACTTTTCACATGGTTACCAGGGAGAAAGACAAGAGGAAAAGGGGAAAGGTAGATTCAATGATCTTTCCTTGAGCCTTCTCAGGGTCCTGAGAAAGGTATTTCAAGAATTTATTCCACGCCATGGGGGAAGGTAGGGGAGGAGGCACTTTCTGAAAGCAGCTGTTTTAGGAAACACTAAGCACAAGGATGCATTTGAAATGTGACCCTGACCTACTCTGTGCTTCACATTTTTGCAGGAAAATGCTTTTATCTACTGCAAATCCACAGCTTTTAGCCCTTTCCTGAAAGAAGGGGTCTGTGACCTGCCTTTGAAATAGCTAAGCAGGGACTATTCTTTTCCTTTTAAAACACAGTTGAAAGGGGAGATGATGAAACAGCATTGAATAAAATATGAATCCCTGGAGCAGAACTCAAGCTATCCATCTATCATGTAGTGCCCTGCCCATGAAGCTATGTTCATACTCCTGTTATCTTACTGGCCCAGTGAATCTCGAGTTCATTTCTGTACAACAATCCAGATTCAACAGGATGGCTGAAGAGCACTGCCCATGTGTATACCCCATTAACCGCAGACACCTAAACTAGGCAAGAAAATGGGGCAATGTGGATCTCAACTCTAAGACAGGAAAGAAAGGTGAACATAATTCTTTTGCAATTACAGGATACTACATATAAGGGAAACAGTGGGGTGAGACTATCTTCCTTCTAAAGGAAAATGACATCTACTGGATTTTGTCCAGTCTTTCCAGTTCATAAGGCACTTAACTAGGTGGAATCCCTTTTGAGATTTAATCACAGGATTATCTAATTACTGTATCTTGAATGTGAAGCCCGTCAAACTCAAGTTATGAATTCATTGTTACTTTAGCTTGGTATCTGGACAAGGCTGAGTAAATCTGAACTCTGGCAGAAGAGGGAAAAGAAACATACTGAAGTATAATCAGTTGCAGCTACTCTGAACGCCAACAGCAGTCAAAGGGCCAGCATCCAGATCCTGACACACAGAAGAAAAACATGAGTTCATGGCATATTTAAGCTCACAAAAAAAGAAAGAAATGAAAAAGGGAAAATATATAACACAAATGTCATGAGCAGTACAACTTTTCAGGTTTCCTATGAAGTAAGCGTAGTCCAGCAAAGCAAGTACAATCTGAAGCATGGGTTCACTAGTTAATACCTTAAGTAAATTCTTGGTTCAAAATTCCTCTGGGAACAATAGACATTAGGCACTGTCACCTACTGTAGATGGTTATGAAGGATCTTAATAGAGGAAGAAGCTATTAAACATTTCATCTCAATAATACCTACCTGCCGTCTCATGGTCTGCAAAAAGAGACACAAGAATTTTCCATGATAAATTTATCTCACATAACTGCTACTTGTTACAGAATTTTTTTTGCACTTGTCTTTTTTGCCACTTCACTCCATACGCTCTGGAAGCATTTGCTGCCAGAGAGGAAAAATATATTATTTACTGAACCAAACCAAGAGTTCATGTAGGTTTATGCCCTGTCCTTGGTGGTGGTCTGTATGAGTTACCTGACACAGAATAAGATGTAGGAGGTACAAGAAAGTCTAACTAAAAATTCTGAATAGCAGGCTCAATAAGAAAATTCTGGCTTAAGCTCAGGATGAATATGCCCTGAAACATAATGATTAATAATCATTTAAATTTTGCATCCCGCTAATATTTGTCAGTTCTTTCCAATTTTAGTTCTGGCAGTTTGATAATACTGAGACCATTTCAACTCATATATTCCTAAACAATATTTCACTCCTGTACTGCATTCTCCCAGTTCACCAGCACACAAGTTAAATCGATTGAGAAACAGGCTGCTTTCCATCTGCTACCAACAAATGTGATCTAATGCATTAATTATATTAAAACCATATCTTTGAAGAGTTTTTTAATAACATGCTAGAAAATCATTACCACCAGTTTTTCCAGTTAAACTTATTTAGGCTCACAGACTGGTCTAATATTCCAAACTACCCTAACTACAGTCTGCATTTGAAGACCAAGCCATTAGTTTTCTGTTTAACAGCTGTCTGTCTGTTTCGGTTTAGATTCCCAAAGTCAGATGCAAATCCCTCACGTTGCCTCCCTTCTTCTTGACTGCTCTGCTCAGATAAATTTCCCCATGACCACCACCTCCATTATGTTTATTAAAGCAGAAATGAAGCATAGATTTGTAACATAAGCAGTAGGTCTTCATACTGGTTAGCCCAACACAGGCAGTCACACGAACATTTTTTGCATCCTGTTCAACATTAGTGTGTGGGAGAACTGATTTCTCCTCACACTTACTTCCGTTCTTCTGGAACTGTGAAAAAAATCAGTGGCCTTGATTAGGTATTTTGTCAAATAGGTTTTGATGAGATGCGTAGCTGGAAGGATATTTGACTAGTTCTGCATCTCTGCTTTCCAGCTGAAACAGCTCATCAGCTTAGCTCATATATTTCAGGAGAAAGAGCAGGATGAAATGTCATGAGGCTGTACTGGATTATATGCAAGGTTTACCGACCTAATTCACTTTCATTTTTCCTTTTTTTTTTCCCTCTAGTGCAGTATGCTTCAGTAAACCTAATATCTGACTTTCATAACTATTTTGAAAATTATAAATACCTCTTCGATGAAGCACTATGAAAAGTCATTGCATCACAAGCCTTACAAAGAAACGCTGAAAAAAATCTTTCATTAAAAGTCTTTAGGTGCTAAATGAATCTACAAAACCATACTCAGAGACCCATATATCGCCTGTATGGGGAATAAGACATAAAGATTGTGGCTGGCAATCTGTTATTTAAATGGAACATTAATGTAATAGAAAGTATCTGCTTGTATCAACAAGACTACCATCATAAACTTTACAGTGTAATCTCTTGCTGTTAATAGCATTTCACAGGAATCACCACAGACAGCACAGAAATCATAGCCACTGTAGTGATATACACCAATATCCAATGGATAGTCCTTTCTCTTAAATGCAATATTAGAGAGGGCACTATTTAAAAAGGTCACCACTCAAATTCGATTCTGGATCTCAGATCCCCAAAATACAAGGGTAGAGTACCAATCTGATCCATATTTTCCATTTTATTTACAAAAAATTGAGAACTCACCAACACCAAAATCTGTTACTAAGTATACAAGGAATGAAAAATGTTCTCAGGTGTGGAATGTGTTTTCTCCCCCTTACGTTTACGATATGGAATTTAAGTTATACTTAAAGGATTAAGATGTGTAAATTCAATTGAAGTTTTCAAATCAAATCTTTAACTGGTGTAACTCAGATATAGTTCAGACTTAAATAACACCAAACTAACAATATGAACTACCAGAGAGTAAAACCACTCACAGTAAGAAGAAACAAATTACTTAACTATGTCATTTCACTTACTAAATAAAATATCAGGTTTCAGTAATTTTAGCAATAGCAAAGTTTCCAGTAGCAGTTAGCAAGATGCTTCTGAAAAAAAAAAAAAAAAATTATTCTCTTGGTGTCTGGAATAATTGAAGATTTTTTGTGTTGATGTTTTGTTTCATCTTCTCTCACTGCAATACCCAACCAGAAAAATATGTGATGTCTATCGGGCTTCATTTAGACTTCATCAGTGAACGATAAATAAGGGCTTTTCTGACCACCCTGAGGTTGGAATCCCTTTCTATTTTCCTGTCACCATATTGCAGTACAAGTCTGTGGACACTTCGTACTTAAAAACCACTGTGATTTATAACACAGACATTCCCATTCCTTTCTCACCTATAGAACCTAAACAATATGTTCTGAGCATGTTCCAACAATGAAAGAGAGGAGAGGAACTCTCCATAAAGTCATTAGAATATTTATTGAGGTACTGGACAATCCAGATCAAAATGCTTCATCACGTTATAAGACTTGGACCTATCAACCCTACCTGCAGGACAGTATCCCACTGGAAACCACAAGACAAGTGGTTCTCAATCTTTCCTTGTGAAGTTCTTCTTTGCATAGAAAAATTAAAAATACCTGTCATTAGTTGAGATAAATTCTTGCAATTCATATGGGATAAAAGCAAAATGAATTAAAGTCCTTGAGGAAATTACTGTTTGTTTCTCAAAAGCAGACAGAAGCTGGGGAGGGCCATGAGAGACAGGGAGCTCCCCAAAGGCACCGACATCTGGGCCATCCCCTCTGCTAGCCTTTCCCCATCACCTAGCTGTTTTGCCATTTCTGCACACTGACTTTCATAAATCCATTTTTTAGGTAAATATTAGATCCAGGGATTGGGTGACAGAATTTATATACTTATCTCTGGCTCATCTAGCCCTCTGGGTATGAAAAGTGAGGAATTAGTAGGTTAGTACTGCAGCAACGGAAATCCCCTTGAGAATCTACCCTCAATGTCTCAGTTCTGTGTTGCCTGAAGAAGGACATGGGTCAGGTTATTGCACAGAACAAAACATAATAAAAACAATAATTTTTTGGCCATGTAAATCACCACTGCCTGAGACAAGAAGGAAATTGTAATCTCTAATTGCAGGTTGTCAGAACAAAGTATTTTTCCCAGTTCAGTATAATAGGGAACAGTAGTGACAAACTGATCCCATATCCAAAAGCATGACTTACTGTCTCCTTTTTCTGACTTTGAAAAGACTGAAAAACCTCCATCTTATTAACAGGGCATACTTTTTTAGAAGTACAAAGTACATACTTGTCCAGAATATTTCTAGATTAGATTTCAGGACAGCCATAAATCTACATTAGAAAATACCTTGGCAAGCAGCTAAGGTTTGATTGTACAAAATGCTTCCCAGTAATACTTAGCAGATTATGCTGCAATGTTTTTAAAAGCCAAAATCTAATCTAACCTAATCAAAAACAATTCAGCTGAACTTCCTGAAGGAAAGGATAGGCAGGTGGTCCACTTAAGTGACATCTTTACTTTTTTCTAGGATTTTCAGAAATATGGGTGTAATGTAGAGACTCTCACACTCCAAAGCCACTGCGTGCTTGGAAAAGCCATTTATAGTAAAATTTTAATAAGCACACTGATGAATTAGGAACCTAAATTTGCTTTTTGAAAGTGAGGTAGGCACTGACAAGCTTAGTTCTTCTAAAAATATAAGTGACTCAACACCATAATTCCCCAGTTCTCATGCACATAAGCAATGTAAATTAAGCTTTTTATCTTTTAAGGAACGGAATTATTGCAAATGGCTACTATTTTTCTGCTGATATTCAAGCTAATAAAGAGACTGTGTATACATTCTACAGACTCTATTTTTACGTCTGAATTTGAAATTATTTCATCTTGAAGTTGGTTAAGGGTAATTTTTTTCCATATTGCAATTTGAGCAAGATCACTTCCATAGCTGTGGGCAGTTCATAATAGACTTCTCAAAGAGCGCCAAAACCAAACCAGAAAATACAAATTTTTATTACAAAAATGTTTATATTTAGAACAGGGGCAAATATTTTAAATAGTTATTTCCATGGAAGGGGATTGCCATTAAAGGAAGAAGGTGGCAATGCATGTATTTGCACCTCTTCCTAGCTGGGAAAAAGAAAGGCAATTTTAGTTTCTTTCTACAGACCCCTTCTAGACAGTCTGCCAAAATCTTAGCACAGAAGCCCCACTCCCCTTCTGCCAGGCAAAGGAAGCAGAGCACCCAAACCCGTGTTTCCTTCCCTTGCCATGCCGTGTGATAAATGATCCAACTCGCGGCTTCCTCAGCCTCAACATGGAGCCCCCTGTTGGGGACTTGCCTTTCAATGTTGTTTTTTCCTTGCATCCAGAAATATCTTCAGTGCCTTAATTTCTCAAGAGGATTTACCATCAGCTACATATTTAAAAAAAAATTCCCCAGACATTTTCTAACATTCAGCAATCTGCTGACTTTTGGAGCAGATGATTACTTATTTGAGCACAGACTTCCCTTTTTCTTCATTTTTGTGTTTTGCACAATAGGGGCCTAATTATATTAATGGTCCTTTGCCTCTAAAGTCTGTTACTTGAAAGGGTCGTGTCAGAGACTTCAGCACTTCCATCTGTGCCAAGCCTCCGACAACCTATTATTCTAAAAAAAAAAAAAGAATCCCCTAAAGCACAACATTTAAGGATCTAGCAGATCACTAAGGATCTGCTTGAGACAATAATATAAATACAACAACTCACAGAAAACAATTTGGTTCTACGAATTCACAGTTTGTTTCTGGACAGTATCAGATACCTTGTCTAAAAGAACTGCACTCATGTAACCTGTTGACAATAACCGTTTCCCATTTCATGTAACACATACATTGTGATAAACTAATACCAGGGTTCATACCCAAATTTGGAAGATGGAAACTTAGGATACAGTGTTTGCAAACTGAGCACTAAGGCACTCGGGCATAAAAATACACAGCAAGGGATCTTAAACTTGTAAATAAATGTTATTGAAGAATACTCCTGAGAGCAAGTGTGAAAAAAAACAGGTTGTCAATAGTATATTTTAAATCAATGAGCTGCTGTAGTATTGGAATTTAGTGATGCTTGTGCCCTTTTTGACATTACAGTGCTTGCCATGCTTGCTTTGTCTGGTCAGAGCCTGTAATCTTTGCTGTTGCCATATTTCAAGCTGCTGATGAAACAGCCTGAGGAAGACTGGAAATACCTCTTTGAAATGCACAGCAGGATTTCTCAAAAATGAAACAACAAAACTTTGAGAAAACTCTGCTGCAGAACCAAAAGCAAGAGAAAACTATGAGCATAAACATATTTTGACACCTGGGAAATGTGCAGATGGGATTAAAACTGAGGGCAAAAAATTGCCAAAAAAAATAACCAAGTATGGACAAGAGTCTGTGCACAGATGTAAGATTCCCCCAACTAAAAGTAAATATTTATCCTTTATTGTTTTCTCCCAGCTCATGTGTATCCAGCTTCTACAGTGGCAGAAGAACAACTAACCCTGATTCTTTGCTGTGGTCTACATTGAGAGACATAGGGGTCACTTTAAATTTCAGTTGCAGAAAATCACTTGGTGAAAGTACACAGCAAAATTTTTGTGTCTCAGATGAAAGGCTGGAGGTTGGGGGAACAGAAATTGATGATGATCTCAAATTGATGATTTCACGGTAAGGAGACAAATAGGAAGCCTTCTGTAGTATCATGCTACCAGAAAATTAGGACATTCTTTCTCACAAGGTTTTGCTAATATTTTATTATTGGTGACACCTCTGTGAGTACCCTGTGTGCAAAAGATGGAGCATCGCACTACAAAGCTTGTCATGAAAAGCAATCCCAACCAATGTTGATTTCATTTAAAGGTAGCAACAGAGCAAAAAACTGAGCAGAAACCCAACACTCTCCTTTGCTATGCATGGAGCTTTCTTGACAAGAATAGCACTCTAGAATTTTTTTTCCCCTCTTTCTGTACCTGTAAAAGACGACTGCCAGCATGCAGCAATCAGTACTATTTCGTAAAACGGATGATAAAATAAACCTGCTTGCAATAGCAGATAGCTGGAATCAATGATGTAGGGACTTTCCTCCAGTGCTGCATTCTTATAGATGGCCATTAAGTATTTGAAAATGAAGCCTTACTACGTTTCACTTATTTTTATATTTACTTAAACAGAAGAAGTTTAAAGTTTCAAGCCTTGTGACCCCCATCAAGAAAAACTTCAATAAAACAAGAAAAGAACTTATACATCCTGAATGATCTACATTCCTAGTAAGTAAATTACAATTTAGCACCTCAGAGCAGTATTGTGCAAAGGCAACACATTGTCAGTGCCACCTATAGACAAACTGAATGACAAAGCACCCAGGACAGTACCTGCAACACCCTCCTCTCCAACAGCTGTTCCTTACCCAGGGACACGGCCTAATGGCACGCAGATACTTGTGAGCTTTCTGCAGCAGAGACCATCTTGTTCTTCTGTGGATTTTTATTATGCCACACCAAGCAGCAGGCAGTCTCACTTCATGACTGAGGCTCTGGAACTGTCCGGTGCAAATGTAAATAAAGCCCACCAAACAGCACCGCACACAGCTCTGACATTTTTCATGGCCTCTTCTGGAAACAGAACCTGCTTTGTATATGACAGTCGGTGTTCACAGAATCACAGAATGGCAGGGGTTGGAAGGGACTTCTAGAGATCATTTGGTCCAACTCCCTGCCAAAGCAGGGTCACCTAGAGCAGGCTGGACAGGAACCTGTCCAGGTGGTTTTTTAATAACTCCAGAGAAGGAGAGTCCACAGCCTCTCTGGGCAGCCTGTCCCAGTGCTCTGGTACCCTCAAAGTAAAGAAGCTTTTCTTCATGTTGAGATGGAATTCCCTGTGTTCCAGCTTGTGCCTGTTGCCCCTTGTCCTGTTGCTGGGCACCACTGGAAAGAGTCTGGCCCCATATTCTTGACACCCACCGTTTAGATATTGATAAGCGTGGATAAGATCCCCTCTCAGTCTTCTCTTCTCCAGGCTAAACAGACCCAGGTCTCTCAGCCTTTTCTCATAAGAGAGGTGCTCCAGTCCCTTGATCATCTTTGTAGCTGTCCACTGGACTCCCTCCTGCAGTTCCTTGTCTTTCTTGAACTGGAGGGCCCAGAACTGGACACAGTACTCCAGCTGTGGCCTCACCAGGGCAGAGTAGAGGGGGAGGATTGTCCCTCGACCTGCTGGCCACGCTGTTTCTAACGCACCCCAGGAGACCATCGGCCTTCTAGCCACAAGGACACACTGCTGCCTCATGGTCAACATGCTGTCCACCAGGACTCCCAGGTGTCTGCAGAGCTGCTTTCCAGCAGGTGAACTCCTAATCTGATTCATTCTTTCTAACCATTTCCTTTCTCAGCCTGAGAAATGTGGCAAGATGAGAGGGTTTCTGTTGGAATCAGAATTATTCATCATCCTTGAGCCACCTCAGTCCTTCAAGATGTTTGAAAACAAAAGGGAGTGTTTAGTTTTGGCCTGCTAAACGGGAGCCTTATGTGCACTGTATCAACAATTAATCTTAAAAGTCACCTTCAATCTCACGCCTGCCAGGAAAGGGGCTCCGCCAAACCCTCCCCGCCCCAAAGGCGACCCGCTCGATCGCGGAGGGAACATCCCAGCGCGGGCGGACAGCGCCCCCTGCCGGCCCCGCCCCGACACAGCCGCGCAGCCACCGCGGGCGCGGACCCCGCCGCAGCGAGGGGTGGCCGGCGGCTCGGTGGGGGGGAAAAAAAAACAAACCAAACCCAAAAAAACACCCACCCCAAAGCGGAGTCTCTCTCCGTGAGGTTTACCTGCCGTAAAAGTAGTTTTAACTCTGTGTCGCGGTTTGGCCACTGAAAGGAGGGACAGATGCTCTCTGACCTCTCTCCATCCAGAGAAGGGAAAGCATCTCCCTTCGGGAAGCGGAGGGAGAGAGAGAAAGGGACTCAGGAGTGTAAAAGAAACTAAACTACTTAAGCGAAATATGAATAATAAAATAATAAAAAGAAAAGATAATAAAAAAAGAAAATAATGAAATATATACAATATACAAAACCAGTATCAAACTCCCAGGATGATGATCTGGGAAAGTCACAGACTGGACTCTGCAACATACCGGAACTGGATTCCAGAACTGGAAGCCAGAACACATGGATCAGGATCAAAGGCAGATGAACTGAGAGAGTCTTCCTCGGACACCGGCCATTGAAGAAAGAGTTGACCCTTTGATCCCTCAGCTTTTATACTGAGCATGACGCAGGTGGGCTGGAATACCCCGTTGGTCAGTTTGGGGTCACCTGTCCTGTCCCCTCCTCCCCACAGGTGCAGCCCCTCTACGGTTTTTTGCTTCCGATCCTCCAACAGAGCAAATAACAAATTTAGCTGGCCTCGGTTGTTATAGCAATAAGTATAAGCAGGAGCCTCTCTGCATACTATTCCTTGGCATAATTATAAATAATCAGGTCTTACCACTCTGGGAGCGGACTACTGTCTTAAAAATATGCCATTAATTTCAGAGAGTTCAGTGAGTTAGAAGATGCTTAACTGAAAAGCAGAGCTACTGAACAGAAAATTGGTTCTGTTTTACATCAAACCACGACACTATCTATGTGTATTTTGAAATACAGGTATTTTCACTTTGTATATGCACAATTTCATATGTTTGTGCATGCACTGCGATTTTCACAGAGTCGCTCACGAAAACAGCTTGCCTGGCACCATGTGCATGACAACAGATGCCCATGCTAACCATGACAGATAATCTGTGAGGAAGAGCGACCTTTGCCCGTATATGAGAGATCTGGGGTAGCATCCAGACTCTGCCCGTGCTCATCCTGATGGACAATGTTTTCTTGCTCGAGTTTCCTGCCTGCGAGGAGAGGATTTTAAGTAACACCTGCTTTATCTGCACAGCTACACTCGGGCTGCACGATGGGGACCCCACACGACCTGGAGGGCAGCCCCAGCCCCAGTCATCGGGCACCTCCGTGGGGATGGGCCAAGGCCAGGTTGGGACATCAGCCAGGCTCATCTTGGTGGGGCCCACGGCCAAGCAGGGCAGGGGCAGGCAGGGCTGGTGTCATCCTCAGCCCTGACAAGTTTGTCTGGTGTCTCCTGGGTCCTCCTGCTTCCACATTCCTCCAAACTCTCAGGTTTTTCTTCTTTTCTGCATTTATAAAGGCAGCGATCCGAACGTCTGGGCTCCCATGCAACATGGAGCGCAGGTTCTGCGTCATCGTGAGTGCAGGGCTGGTTCTTGATTATTAAAGCTGATGGCTAAAGACTATAAGGTCTCCTTGCCTGCCTACTATGCAAATTAACTATTTTCCTATACCACCCCCAAAGAGCTTAAATAAACCCTGAAGTGAATTAAGCAGCTAAGAAAAGGAAATTTTCCTCAATTTAGCAGGATGGAATGAATAAAATAGTTTTTAAAAATATGAATAAGAATCTCAAAGCGGCCACATAGGTCCTTAACTGTACCATCTCTAGGCTGCTCTGGTGCCCAACCAAAGCCCAGAAATTAACATCTTGTTATCAGAAAATTTTAGCACTTGTCATCTCATGTAACACATTTATATTGAAAAGACTATTTCAGTAGTCATGCTTAATTTTGTTAAAAAGTGGTTCTGCCATTTTGTTTCCACCGCAGATATAAATTTTTTTAAATATATGAAAAAATAAAAGCATGATTATATGGACTGAGTATGCAATCGGGACTTTGGAAATAGTCTCTTAATTAGTTTCCTTAGGACAATATCAAGCACCTAAGAAATAACAAAATAAAATAGAAATTTAAGTCATTAGAAGGTTTGAGTTCTGTCAGGACTGCTTTCACTTGTTATAAAAAGAACAGAACAAATTTCTCCAAATGTTTAATGTCAGTACTTGCAGTTCTCCCTTCACAACAGCAGGAGAAAAAAAAATTGTCTAATGCCCAAAAATGACATCTGTGAAAAAAATCTGTGCTAAAAAGGATGAAAAGAACATCTAGTACAATTTATTCACAGAAATGCCCTTAATAGACTAAATTTACACCATAAAACCCCTTTTCTTCCCAGTTTGTATAATAAAGAAATGACGGTGTTGATACTAGTGCTAAACCAGCTTTGTGTGGTACGGTATATCAGACTCATGCTATGATTATCAGACGGACAGATTTCTGCTACATGCCAGGCACTGTATCGGCCATCTGAGAAAGTCTTATCAGCACATTCATCCCTGTCATCTAACTTGCATTTAAGGGCATCACTAAAATCAGGATAGCTGAGATTTAAAAGGTTGAGAAAGCAACCAGATCACGAGAACATTTTTGTGTCGCACAGCCCACCTCAGACAGCCCTTGCCATAGACTTGAAACTGGTGCTGCAGGCAGGGAGCATCAGCGTGAATTCAAGTAGCAGCAGCCATCTTCCCAGAACAGCATTTGAAATTTCACTTGAGGAGGCACATTGTCGAGCCAACCAAATTAACATTTTCACCATTACTGACACTACAAGATTTATTACTCCCTGTTCAATTTAGAAAGATTCCCTGGGGAAATTTTTAAGGGGTGCTTGCTTTATTAGTTGTTATTGAGTTTGACCATTTGACAGCTTGTGGGGAATGTCTGAATAACAAAATCCTTGCTAGAAAGAGATCAAGAGACCCCTGGTGACTGATACGGATGACATTGATTTGATTTTGGCATGATGCATTTAGTTTCCATTGTTAAAAGAATATAGCAGATTAATTTATAGAATGAATAGTAACTATATGAACCACATACACAAAGGAGTCTGACTAGAGCTGTNGAACAGAAAATTGGTTCTGTTTTACATCAAACCACGACACTATCTATGTGTATTTTGAAATACAGGTATTTTCACTTTGTATATGCACAATTTCATATGTTTGTGCATGCACTGCGATTTTCACAGAGTCGCTCACGAAAACAGCTTGCCTGGCACCATGTGCATGACAACAGATGCCCATGCTAACCATGACAGATAATCTGTGAGGAAGAGCGACCTTTGCCCGTATATGAGAGATCTGGGGTAGCATCCAGACTCTGCCCGTGCTCATCCTGATGGACAATGTTTTCTTGCTCGAGTTTCCTGCCTGCGAGGAGAGGATTTTAAGTAACACCTGCTTTATCTGCACAGCTACACTCGGGCTGCACGATGGGGACCCCACACGACCTGGAGGGCAGCCCCAGCCCCAGTCATCGGGCACCTCCGTGGGGATGGGCCAAGGCCAGGTTGGGACATCAGCCAGGCTCATCTTGGTGGGGCCCACGGCCAAGCAGGGCAGGGGCAGGCAGGGCTGGTGTCATCCTCAGCCCTGACAAGTTTGTCTGGTGTCTCCTGGGTCCTCCTGCTTCCACATTCCTCCAAACTCTCAGGTTTTTCTTCTTTTCTGCATTTATAAAGGCAGCGATCCGAACGTCTGGGCTCCCATGCAACATGGAGCGCAGGTTCTGCGTCATCGTGAGTGCAGGGCTGGTTCTTGATTATTAAAGCTGATGGCTAAAGACTATAAGGTCTCCTTGCCTGCCTACTATGCAAATTAACTATTTTCCTATACCACCCCCAAAGAGCTTAAATAAACCCTGAAGTGAATTAAGCAGCTAAGAAAAGGAAATTTTCCTCAATTTAGCAGGATGGAATGAATAAAATAGTTTTTAAAAATATGAATAAGAATCTCAAAGCGGCCACATAGGTCCTTAACTGTACCATCTCTAGGCTGCTCTGGTGCCCAACCAAAGCCCAGAAATTAACATCTTGTTATCAGAAAATTTTAGCACTTGTCATCTCATGTAACACATTTATATTGAAAAGACTATTTCAGTAGTCATGCTTAATTTTGTTAAAAAGTGGTTCTGCCATTTTGTTTCCACCGCAGATATAAATTTTTTTAAATATATGAAAAAATAAAAGCATGATTATATGGACTGAGTATGCAATCGGGACTTTGGAAATAGTCTCTTAATTAGTTTCCTTAGGACAATATCAAGCACCTAAGAAATAACAAAATAAAATAGAAATTTAAGTCATTAGAAGGTTTGAGTTCTGTCAGGACTGCTTTCACTTGTTATAAAAAGAACAGAACAAATTTCTCCAAATGTTTAATGTCAGTACTTGCAGTTCTCCCTTCACAACAGCAGGAGAAAAAAAAATTGTCTAATGCCCAAAAATGACATCTGTGAAAAAAATCTGTGCTAAAAAGGATGAAAAGAACATCTAGTACAATTTATTCACAGAAATGCCCTTAATAGACTAAATTTACACCATAAAACCCCTTTTCTTCCCAGTTTGTATAATAAAGAAATGACGGTGTTGATACTAGTGCTAAACCAGCTTTGTGTGGTACGGTATATCAGACTCATGCTATGATTATCAGACGGACAGATTTCTGCTACATGCCAGGCACTGTATCGGCCATCTGAGAAAGTCTTATCAGCACATTCATCCCTGTCATCTAACTTGCATTTAAGGGCATCACTAAAATCAGGATAGCTGAGATTTAAAAGGTTGAGAAAGCAACCAGATCACGAGAACATTTTTGTGTCGCACAGCCCACCTCAGACAGCCCTTGCCATAGACTTGAAACTGGTGCTGCAGGCAGGGAGCATCAGCGTGAATTCAAGTAGCAGCAGCCATCTTCCCAGAACAGCATTTGAAATTTCACTTGAGGAGGCACATTGTCGAGCCAACCAAATTAACATTTTCACCATTACTGACACTACAAGATTTATTACTCCCTGTTCAATTTAGAAAGATTCCCTGGGGAAATTTTTAAGGGGTGCTTGCTTTATTAGTTGTTATTGAGTTTGACCATTTGACAGCTTGTGGGGAATGTCTGAATAACAAAATCCTTGCTAGAAAGAGATCAAGAGACCCCTGGTGACTGATACGGATGACATTGATTTGATTTTGGCATGATGCATTTAGTTTCCATTGTTAAAAGAATATAGCAGATTAATTTATAGAATGAATAGTAACTATATGAACCACATACACAAAGGAGTCTGACTAGAGCTGTGACAGAACCTGGAGCCCTGCAGCGCAGGCAGCTCTTGCTCCCCCAGTAAGCAATACATTTCAGCAAGATTACTATATAGAGCTATATTACTATACAGAGCTGGGTTACTGTGGGGAGGAAGCACTAGAGCTGTACTGCAGGGAGGAAGCACTGGAGCTGAACCCTACAACTTTTACACTTGATACTCACAGAAGCACTCCATTAATGTATTACAGCGACTGTGAGGTGGGGAGAGAAGGAAAGATGGGAGAGGACGATTTCTATCTATGAATAACTTTCTTCCAGCATAAATATAAAGAAACCAGGAAACATTCTTGTATAAGGAGGATGTTGAAACAATGGAAGTGCTCCGGCAAGTACAAACACAGGGTGAATAAGAGTCACGCAGTCATGCAGTTTAAGAGGTATTCTTGGTATTAAAATACAAAACACAAGGCTAGCTAACAAGTAACAAAACACAAGGTTAAGCACTGATAAGACTAGAACTAATATTTCTGAGGGATTATGAGAAAAACAGAGAGAGTCTAGGGAAGTGGAGACAGGAAAGACTGTAAGTCTGATCAATTCACCCAGACACCAGAGTATTTATAGAACTACGCACAAAGACACCAGCTTCCTCTAATACGCTGATAAAAAGAACTTTTAGGGAAGCAGGAGTGCCTCAGGTTTACATGATTACATCACCAGCATTGTTTGCTAATTGCCATAACCCGTTAGTCAGTCGTCAAAAGTTGTATTGAAGCTCTCAAAATGGCTTTCACTTTCCAAAGAATGGGTTGGTGAATATTCCTGTTACACCAAGAAGCAATAGGTAGTGGAGAGACATAATGTACTCAGAGATGGTTGAAATCAGCTTATCTGAAGTTAAACTAAAAGCTGAAGACTTTTTAAAAGGATGTAAAATATGTCCTTAAAAAAATGCCTCAAAAAGTCTGAGGTATTTCAATTTCAGATGAAGTCTCTGCTGGATGGGTGGCAGCTATACATATTCTAGACTGACAACTGCACTAAGATACCTTTCTATCATGGTTCCAAAAATTCCCTAGCCTCGTGTATTTATTTTCCACACCCTAGTGCCCCAGCAAATGTAGAGTTATGGCAACCTGGTTGATCATCCCTACAATTCCACCCTGAGACCACCGAGAGCCTGAAAAATTACCATGTGAAGGAAACAAAGGGTTTTTATTCAGTCTGTGAGCATTTGGGGGCATATCAGATCTGAATTGTCTAATCCTAGAGTTCATCCAAGGCCTAATATGAATCGATCATTAACTCCACATCTGTGCTCCATACTGGGCTTTGGCAAAAAAGTGTGCCAGGCAAATATTTAGATTATAGAAACCAAACGAAGCCTGGAATCCGTTTCTCCAAGCACACTGAGGTTACTCAGCAGGCCTTTGGCCCACTGTTTTTCTACCCGTCTATACTTCTCTGTGACAGCTACTGCAATTATACTTAACCCTCTCTGTGTAACATATGCTAATGTAATTTTCTGTACTGTGCTTGAGTCATCCATAATTCACTCCTGCCTTTCTAACAGAAAGCTTTATGCCTGTGGGGCTGGAACACACAGTTGGTTTTCCAATATGCCAGATGAATGCCCAAACCGGTGGATTACAGTCAGCTTCCTTAACCTTGACTCTGTCATCAACAAGTATATAGAACAAAACAGTTTTAATAACAAGATATTCTGTGGGGTAGGAGATATTCATAAGCAATAGCCCTAACTCGCCATTTCTGGTGATCTGGCATTTCTCGATTGCCAGGTTAATATCCCTGTCATTGACCTACGCAATTACCTTGTGCTAATTTTCTCTTGCTTTGGCCAGAACGAGAGAAATCATTTTTCTAGAACAAAAAGAGTCTCAAGAACAGTAAACTTCTTACTAAAAGCATCAGCTTCAAACGATGAACATTAGTTCTTGAAAATCAACATTGGACTCTCAGTTTGATGATATGTCTGCTGTTCCAGGTTTGAGACCAAAAAAGTCAGTAACTATGAACCTCTAAATAGTGGCTAAAATAGACAGAAAAAAATTTGCCAGGTGTTCCCTAAATGAGACCTTTGCACATCTTCCTAACTCATCTGCTTACAGGAGGGGCAATTCAAGGGAGCTCTGTGAGGTACTGCAGTGCAATTCCATTCCTTACACACTGCTGTACGCTGTGAAAGCCAGAGACAAGGCACAAATACTCCTCGAAAAGCATTTAACACTGAAGAAAAGGAAGAACGCATTTCTTCACATTAAACCAAATCAAAATACCGTGTTCAAGAACCCAGCCGCAGATGACTAAACCTAGCAAATTGGATGATCGTATTATGGTGAGCTACAGCCATGGGTATCATATGGCAAGAAGTACCCTGCAACCAAGGAGCAGCACGTAAGATCAGCCTCACTGAAAGAATGATTGATTGCAAGTAAAGAAGAAAGAAATTACAAACGATAGTTTTTTCTGGGGACAGTATTCTTCTTTGTGCTCTTTAAACCCAAGACAAAGCCTCTGGGAACGTAAGATGCTAATTTAAAAGAAATGAAAATGATTTGTACCTTGTCATATCAAACCCTTATAAAAAAGCATTTCCATTCACTGTGTAATGCCTGCAATGTCTAAAGATCTTCCCAATTATATTTGTTTTCTGGTTGATTCTCCTCATCTAAGAAAGAGATACATTGCTATCTAAAAAATGAATGCTTCTGACAAGCTGCTTCTCTTTTTCAATGGCATTATAACAGTAACAAAAAATCTCGAGCCATTAACTTTAGTGCAAATTTTGTCTGAAAATGGATAAACTAAACATTTCAGGATTAGGTCCATAGAATTACACTATCATTAGATTCAAATAGATAAATATTTATTCACCGTGAATGATATCGTAACACTTCCAAAGGGACTGCGCTGGGAACAAAGGATGACAGTATCAGCAACAGCCCACAGCAGTCTGATGCTGAAACATTTTATATATTCAAATGTTAAATGTCAAACACTTGCAGACAAAGAGACAGGGACGCATTCAGAAGTGACAGAAAATACTTGCTGCTCCCCAAGGGTAGCTGCTGGACACCAGGAGACTACTGTGACAGCACCTATCCCCTGAACCAGCCACCTCTGCTTCAGACAGCAGGAAACCTGGCTTTGCTAGGAAGCGAAAGGGAGAATACGTGGCTGTGCAGGAAACGCAGAAGGGCAGCCACGGAAGCAGCAAAAATGCTGTACTGTTGCCATACCCTCATTTCCTTCTTAAGAGAAAAGCACTGGAACTCTGAGAAGAGGAAAAGGTATTCTGAGCTGGCTGTGAAGAGAATGATAAATGAACCTGAGGGTAAGATGGAAGGCTGATAAGGGAAGGAAGGGAAGAAAGGGGATATCAGAATCAAGCGGAAAGGGAAGGGATCTGGATGTGGGTAAGGAGAGCTAGGTAGCACCACCAGGATGAGAAGAGAGAACAGAGGTGGAGAACACAAAGTTTAGTTACATGCCAGAGGAATCCTTGGTAAAAAAGAGTTTGGGAATCACTGACATAAAACACTGTACACAATACAGCAGTAAACCTACAGGAATTATTATTCACATTACACATAATTTTAACTGTGTGTAGAAGTGTGAGAATGTAACAGGAAAAGAACAAAGTAAGAGCTGTGAAGTGTGAAAGAAAGTAGAGAGGGGAGAATTTGGTTTTCTCAGGTTATGTTTTTTACATAAGGAGAAGAAAACATTTTCATTCTGAAATATTAAGAAAAACAATGTAAAATAATAGAAAGTCTCCATTAAAAAGAGTACCTTCTGGACTAAAATCTTGTTCTGTGTTTTGTCTTACCTGTTACTTTTCCTTCTCTCAATTACACTTTCAACATCTAAATCTGTATTTTAGATGTATATGCTCAATGATCCCTAGCTATTGAGTATACCTGTCATATGTAAGAACCACCATCCTGCCAGTTCTGGTATCTAAGTCTCAGCCAGGGTCTGTACTGGGAGATACCTATATGTGCCTCTTGCCATCAGAAAAAGGCCTTACTTCTAGTCATAGCCGCAACACAGCAGGTGGTCTGCAAGTGAAGCTCCTAAAGGACAAGGCTGACTAAACCACATCAAAGAGGAGCCTTTTGAATTCGCAAATGTGAAAAATTAGAATTAGCAGGAGAAGAGATTAGGTTTTTATACCTGGCAGCCATTAAATTGTACCTGAGGTAGTTCAGGTTTTAAGATAACCTAGATAGGTACAAGGTGGGAGAGATCAACGTACAAACTTAGGTAGGAGAGAAAAACAAAGCTAAGGTCAGGTTACTCTGGCAGGAGCTAAATACAACGCTATTATGGACCGTAAAACTAAGGCAATTGTGAATCCCCTACCTCCTCATGATTCCTGCTGGTTACTTTGCATTTTGGAACAAGCAAAATGGGGCTCCAGCCAAGCTGTTTGCTTGGATTTGGCTCAGATGTGTCTACACCCTGCTGAACCAACTGATTTCACTGGCAAATTGATAGTAGCTTGAAACCTATCACTGGAAATTATTTGTTGCATAAAGCCAAGATCACTTGGCCAAGTTCACAACAGGTGTAATAAAACGAAGAAAAGTCTCTGACACATTTTTCATACAACTCACCCAGGACCCTGTTTCCTGACAGACCCCTTACCTGCTACCTAAGCAGCTTCTGAGATTTACAGTGTAGAAACAGGGAGCAATGTTCCTGTTGTTAACAATTTTATCACTGAAACTTGGGTTGATAGATATGAGTTGATAGATATCACTGGACTGTTTCAATCAAAAGTAATGATGAATAGTGACAAGGGGAACTGTTCTGGAATCACAGAATTATAGAATGGTTTGAAAGGGACCTTTAAAGGTCATCTAATCCAACCCCCCCACATTTTCAACTAGATCAGGTTGCTCAGAGCCCCGTCCAACCTGACCTTGAACATTTCCAGGGATAGGGCATCTACCACCTCTCTGGGCAACCTGGGCCAGTGTTTCACCACCCTCATCGTAAAACTTTCTTCCTTACATCTAGTCTAAATCTTCCGTCTTTTCATTTAAAACCATTACCCCTTGTCCTATTGCTACAGGCCCTGCTAAAAAGTGTGTCCCCATCTTTCCTGCAGGCCCCCTTTAAGAACTGAAAGGCCACAATAAGGTCTCCCCAGAGCTTTCTCTTCTTCGGGCTAACCAACCCAAAGCAGTTGATGGCAATGCTTATCCCATCACTGTCTGGGCCTGGTTCTTATATGGATTAAACTCAGCGGTGAAAGGGTCAGCATTAGGAATCCACACAGGTAACGGTTCAAATCTAGCTTCTCATATAGTATGCAGTCATGGTGATTGTACTTGATGCACCACATAATCATGGTGGGGAACATAACTGTGTTTTAGAGTTTCTTGTGACGGAAAAGCAATAGAAAGAATCACATTGTTCCATGTCCTAGGTCTAAAACCAAAGAGTGACACCAACAAGAAAAAATTGGTGAAAGCTTAAGGGAGACATGTGAAACAGGTTTCTCAAAATGTAAAAGAAGGGCTCGTGAAGCAGCATAGGACGCTGACTGTATTTCAGGAAAGGATTATACAAAAGTTGCTGGTCTTTGGAGAAGGAAGCTCTCTTGTATGATTTAGGAAGATATACCATAACAAAAGAGTACTAATAATCAATTCTCCACTTTCTGATAACATTGCTAAAAAGATAAGCATTAAGAAAGGTTGATTAAAGCAAGTGCTGCAACTGCTGTTGACCCTGACAACAATGCAATTGTGCTGAATTAGTGAATATGAGCCCCAATCTAGCAGCAAAGCATTATCTTGAAAATATATCCAAAGCAAAGATTATCAGATGTCTGGTTAAAAACCATTATAACAGAAGAAGAAGGTATTTTAAACATGAGTTCTGGGGCATGCAGATAGAAAAACAATGATGGACTCTTAGACCATTAGCATTTCTTAAGGGCTGTGATATGGAGATACTAAACCATAAGTAGCCAGAAATATTTAAAAATGGAGTGGATGCTCCCAAGTGCAAGGTAAAGAGTAATGCTCTGCCTGTTTCAGCTTTCATTTGAGCATGACAGGAAATGTGTGGGGAGGATATCAATTTTACAAACAGAAATGGAGGGATGAAGCTTAATAACTTCATTACTTTGTGAAAGTACAAAGGAAATGATGGAAAAAGCTGCAGCAGGCCAAGGCAAAGTTAGCTGATACAAATGGTGCCTCATTGGCTAATGATTGATAAGAGCAGCGATTACTGACAGTTTTAAAAAATGTCATTCTATTTTAATTTTCAATATGTCAGACCCAGGAAAATTAAATCACATCAGAAGCCACAGACCTATTACTGAAAGGCCAATTTTTATGAAACTTTTCCTCAGTAATTTTAACGGAGAGATTAACTAACGCCTACTCCATTAACTTGAGTCAGACAAGTTTTAGGAGAACATCAGGCAAAAATGGACTAAGAACTGTTGTACTTACAGATACCAGACAAGGCTTTGCTTCTATTTCCAAAGACCGCTTGAAAATCAAAGAGTACATGACCTTGATATTCATAGTAGTAATATCATTCAAGACTTCTATCAAAACATGCAGATGTGCTTTGAACTGAAAAATGAATTAGCATCACTTATCTTAATTAATGTAGGGATGGATCAGGAAAGTGGGTGTTACCCCTCCTATGTAAAGTCACATTCACTCCTCTAATGCACCCGTTAGAACTGATGGGGCAGGGAATGAGCCCATTCAGAGTCAGACCACTACACTTGCAAATCCTGATGCTGCAGCTCCTTCAGCAATCCACGGAAGGGCACGAAGGAAAATATGATCCCTGAGTCCTTGTGCAATTGACTGGTTTTAAAAGCCAGGCCAAAAAGTGCTGGGTGTTTTGTACTAGCTCATTTCTTGATTCATGCACAATTTAAAATTGTGAAGCATGGACTACGCTTCTGAGAAGCTGAGTATGATTGTGCTGGAAAACTGTGAGAAAATTGAGGACCAAGTATGGTCCAAGAAAAGGAAAGGTTATTCAAGGCTTAAAGGTCTAGCTTGAAAAAAAACCAACAGGAGTTCTTGAAAAATAGACCTACTGATGTATTTGCAGTACCAGAGTTTATGTACCAGATCACACAAATATCACTTTCTCTCCTTTACAATACATATCAACAAATGTCTGTGTGTTCACCTTTTATGTTTGATGATACGGATAAGCCCAGTAATTTCAAGCATTTGACAGGGATGCCAATACCAGCTATCTTAGCAGACTGACTTCCATGAAGATTTAACTTAAAGGGAACCATCCAAAACTACATATTGCATGCTCATTAATAGGAGACATAATGAATTCAACGATCAGGAGAAATCTTCACAATTAATACAGTAAGACTTGAGGATTTCAGAAATGATCCAATTAGTAATTACTGGATAAGTAACTACCATGGTATCTTCTTGCCTCTTTTCACATTTGAACTGAAGTGTGAACCAGTAGAACTTTTAAAATGAGGGAAACAAGAAATGACAAATGAGACACTTCCTTGTATATTATGCACTTGAATAGATATCCAAAAGGGCACAGTTAGAAGGCAAAACTAGTTTTTCTTCTGATAAACAATACAATTTACAATTCATAAGAAGAACTATATTATAGACATAGCAACAATCTCAAGAAAAGAGACTTGACTTTTATTAGAGATGGCATAGTTCCTCTTACGAATTCAGGGGTTTGACAGGAAAGGAGAATTAATATTCTGAGACGCAGCCACCAAAAAAGTGTTCAAACAGCAGATTTGCTCTACAGGAATTGTAAAATTATGCACTGACTTATTTGTGTTACACTTTGGTTTTCCTACAGCAAAAAAGAAATTATATTTTTGGCACTTGTAGGCCTCTTTGAAACCAGATGAAACAAAGCAGCACCTTGCATTTTGAGGGCTTTCATCTATTCCCCTGAAATTTTAAATATACTTCTCAGCCAATGAACGTTTTAATTTGATATTACATTTTTCTTATTTATTGCTTCTTTTTTTTTTTTAAATCTCTTCCTCACAGGCTTTGCTCTTCCCTGTTTAGAATGTGTCCATAAGTTATTAGATCATATTGATTTCATCCTACTATTATACTTCTTATCTTACTTTTAAAGCACTGATTTTTAGATACATCATTTCTGCTTAAACTTGTCACTTTTACTTTTTGCCTGATCCTTCCGATTCTGTTTGATGTGGCTGAGCATTTGAATGCCTGTGCATTTCACAGCTCCTGCTGCTCCTGGATGCTCATCACGTTCACAGAGCTCACACGACTAATCCGTATGCCCAGCCTGAGCTGCGGCTCGGATGGACAGGCCAGCTGGGGCAGCCCTGACAACTGCACACAAGGGTTCCCCTGGGTGGGGAGATAAGCGCTACATTATTCAGACAGGATCTGGGAAAGGGATCAACTAGGGCTAGAGACTAGGGAAAGGCTGCAAACCACACGGTCACTGTATCTCACACAGTCGCATGGAAAAGCTGTGAAAACGAGAAGGAAACTGAGGGGCTGCAACAACCAAGAGCTACCAGCCCACTCATCATTTTTGTTAGAATTAAAAACAAGACTGTATCAAGTACTACTGGATCAAGGCTGATGTCATCCACTATTTAATTTACCTCTTATGAGAAAGGCTCCCTTCCAGCATATATTACAACTATCTGAAAGGAGGTTGCAGTGAGATGGGTCTCTTGGTCTCTTCTCCCAAGTAACAAGTGAGAACAAGAGGAAATGGCCTCAAGGTGCACCAGGGGAGGTTTAGGATGGGTATTAGGCAAAATTTCTTTACAGAAAGGGTTATCAAACATTGGCACAGGCTGCCCAGGGAAGTGTCTGAATCACCATCCCCAGAGGTATTTAAAAGACGTGTAGGTGCGGTGCTTAATGACATGGTTTAGTGGCGGTTTTGGCACTCTCAGGTTAATGGTTGGATTTGATGACCTTAAAGGTCTCTTCCAACCTAGATGATTCTATGTGTCTATATATTAGTGTTACTACATCCATCGCGGCCAGCACAGGCCGGCACAGACATCCACATCTCCAGACCGCAGCACCTTGAAGCACGCAGCTCAGCTGTGAGATGGTATCAGCCAGTGCACAGCCCCAAGAATCTGGGAAAACCTGTGCGTGCTTTGGGAGGGTTGGTTATTGCAGAAACACCTTAGTCGCTTTCCTTTCTGCCTATGACCATCACGCTGCCTTCCCTAAGGCAGGTAGCCCTGCACACCCTCATCTTGCTTGCTCCTATAAATGCTATTTTTTAACTTTTTCTCCTTCTCTCCTATCTTTTCTGTCTCCATGGAAAACTGCGTATTGTTTTCTTTCCTGGCTCATCTATCTTCATTCTTTTCTGCTTAGAAATGCTACCTGTGGCCCTACACCTACATACAAATAACGTAATGCTGACTAATCTGATTTTACCATGCTCAGCATCAGGATTACATCCCTCATTTTCTGCTGGTGCAAGATACCTTTGTATGATTTTTCTATTTGCCATCATCAGTACCTAAGCACCACCCAGCAACACCTGAGTTACGTCAGCTGTGGCTCTTTTGAACACTATCAGAAAGATGGAATAAGGCAGAGCTTTGAGGCAGGACTTTCGTAGGAATTTTAAAATTACTGAACCCTTTTCAACAACTTATAGGGATCCTTTTCTGAAACAGAGGTAAATTTTAGAGAAAAATTCTTTTTGAATTAAAGGAAGAGACAGAAAACTGGACTACTAATACTTTTAAGGAGCTTTTACTTTAAGCATAATGCGGACAGTGTTGCTTGTAGTACACTATTGTTGCACTCTCAAACCCTGACTGGCACAACAGAAACTGAAGACCACCCAGAGTTTCGTGAGCAAACTGCAACTACCAATGCTGCTTCATAGAAGAGTATTCACAAGAGAATCCCTCTCACACAAATAGGCTGTGAGGGGTTGAAACACATTACTAAAAATGTAATTTTACTTAAAAGATTACTTAAAAGTAATCTTTACTTTTAAGTAAATCTTTACTTTACATTACTTAAAAGATACGGATTTCAAAACATGTCCAGAGTTCATTTGGAACACATGGAGAGCTCTTTGATCTAGACATTCAATAGTAGAAAAATATAAAATAGGATATTTGAAGATTACTAGTATTATGCAGCTGTATTCGGGTCTAAAATCCATCATGTCTCTATAATATCAGGCTTTTGCATCTTCTCCTCTGAAGGAGGAGAATGGGACTGCTGGCAGAGAAGGGCAAAATAGGAAGCTGCACGAGCTTGTGAAAGATGGAAACCTTCAGCCAAGGCACTGGAGCTGGCCTGCAGAGCCTACCCAAGAGGAAGGGCTGAAAAGAGATGATCTCGCTTGATCATTTGATGTCAGAGAAGCCAAGATGGAAAGATGCTTCCTGTGTTTAAGTTGGTTTTAGGGGTGCTGTGCATGTGCACTGCAGTGAATGGAAGCTCTGAAAACTAGGTGGAGGCCTACGACACATGCAGAATTTAACAATAATATATAACAGCAAATGTGAAACATTTTCTTAAAGCTCACATTATAACTACTGTTATTCTTCATGAAGAATTTTATGAACAGCACAGAAGAACACGTTCATTCAATACTGCCCATAGGATTAGACAATCACTTGTACCATTATTTTTATTATTCTCACCAGCCTGCCAGCTAAATAAGTTGTGCTTGAATATCTTGCACAAAATAACTTGTGCTTGAATACCTCGAAGGGCTTATATTTTTCTAGAATTTTTGAGAAAGCTGATAACATCTTGATCTAGTTTTTATACACTTTGTAATAAATTACGTAATCAAGGACAGTTAAAAATGTGCATATATGAGCGATGCACAAGTAATTAAAAGGTGTATACAAAAATTTGTGGTTATCACAAGTTTATTTGTGCTGACACACAATATTATCTGTGTGTATCTCACATGTAACTGCAAATTTTTGTTCTCCTGTACTTTTATGGTACCTTTTTCATTTAGTTCTGCTTTACTGTCTAATCTGGTTAATCCACACTGAACTGAACCAAATGTGTTAATATTTTTGCTGGAGCTACTAAGCTCCCTGCATCATTTCAGTGCTCTGCCTTTCACACATCAGCCTCATTTACTCACTCCAAAATCGTCTGTGTTTAAAGAAATAATATAATTCTATTTTATTTAACCATTTTGCACTCTGGGATAATCAACAGATATAGGTAAAAAAAAAAAAAACAACAAAATTAAGCATGAGGTGTCCGTGTATCTAGTTTCACAGGAAACATCTTACCACCAGAGGGCACTAAACCCTGAGAAACTAAATTGTCTATAAAAGGACAAGAGAGAAAATGGATGATTTCACTAGAAGCACACAGGAATTTACTAAGATGACGCAACTCCTTATCTTAACATTGTCATTTAAGTGCCAGAACTGATGAAGCAGCTTTATCCCAACCCTGCCGCATTCAATAATCTTTTATGTGAGCGTACCTATCAGTGCACAACCCATCAGAATTAAATACTGATCTTCACTCATGCTGTTTAGGACCAGTTTAGCAAAATCAATGGACCTATATCCACGGAGACATGATGAGAGTGAAGAATCATTTCTCAGACATTGTTAGTGAATAGATTTTGTACATATTCAAGTATCCTTAAGAATGTCTCTACCAACAGGAAAGAGATTAATTCTTTCTACTCCCCAAAACACACCGAAGTAATTTTTTCTTGTCGTCTTTTTTTGTGGTTTCTTTGGATTATTTTTTTAAGAAGGCTTTGATGGCAGCTGTAAACCGGGCAATTCAGTTGTGGGAATGTGACTGCAAGATTACAGAACGAAAACGTCTGCTTGTGGCTGAAACGGGATACAGGCTTCTGTTGAGATTACCTTGATCTCTGGCAGCTCCCTCAAAATCGCTGTTGCTCACGCAGAGCCCATGTCCCCAGTGTCCCTGTCTCAGGCGTTCCTCCTCCAGCAGCCCACGCCGCTGAGACTCGGCTGGGCTTAGCTGGGACCGCACCCACGCGGTTTCCTTGCCCTGGGGAAAATGCAAACCGGGTAGTTGGTTTTAGTTCTACTGTTGCAAATCTGTAGTAATTCCAGCCAAGGAAAAGGCAGATTATAGTCTGTAAAGTCATCTGTTTGCTTAGACATCACATGCGATATGCGTTATTCTTAGTTGCACCGCTTTCGGCAAACAGCAGACTAACTGAAAAGTGATGGAGTAGGAAAAAAATGCAGTGAGTAACGATGAACTTTTGCATACTATGTAAAACTTTTTACTTCCTTCGAAAGCATTTGCATTCTGCTGCCCTGCACCACAGCTCTGTATGACACTCTCTTTTCATTTCCTGACGGCTTTAGTGCTGTGTGGCAGCACGCACAAAGAATCAGCTGTCTCGATATACAAATTCAAATGCCCATCCCACCAGCAGACGCTGCTGTATTTCTCAGTGCCTGACCCTGTCGTGGTATTCAAGCAGCTGGGTTTAGCTTCAGGAACTAAGTGGGAGGGGCAGAGTTGGATGTCAAACAGCCTCTGAGTAAAATGCAGAAAGAGTTTAGGGAGCCCTGATGGAATCCCCAGACAGTTGCGATCTCCCTTGGGCTTCCTCTTTGGGCAGTGACTGTTATATTTGTTTCTTTATAGTGGCAACCTTCGCAGGACAGCGCGCAGTACTTCCCCATCATCCCAGCTTCGCTGCTCGCTCCCTCCCCACACCTAACCCAGACTGCGGGCTGGTGGGGCAGCCTGACACCAGGAGAGGCTGAACCCCCTCCAGTCACAGCAATTGGAGGCCTGTGACCTCCCACGCTCCAGGCATGTGTTGAAACTTTAACTGCTGTTCTTGCCTGGGATACAGAAACTGTGCTTCCTTTCTAGTGCATTTAAAAAGAAAGGAAAAAAAAAAAAGCCTGTGGAAGTTCCAAGGTTATGTGATAACTGAATAGCAGTTTTGGGTAGCATAATGCTGGATTTGGCCACCTAACTTCCATCTGAGTCCCACTTTACCTTTCTAAGTCTGTTTGGTATCTGGCCCCGCTGGTCTCTAAAACGTTCATTTCTTTCCAAATGACACTGTTACTGATATTCTAAAGGACTAATTCAAAGACAGGGAAAGAAATTGGTTAGCTCTCCAACTAGAAAGCCTCAACAGCCTTTAACTGGCTGACAAAAGCACACTCATGAAGATGAGGGAGGCAGCAACATTTGTTTCCAGGATGCAGCCCCCATGCACTGAAATCTCACAGCAAAGCGACCATCCGTGCGGTTGTTCAGCCATTGCTGACCATCCGTGCGGTTGTTCAGCCATTGGAGGAGAAAAAGAAGGTTGAAGAGGCTGGGAAGGAGATAAACCGCTTCTCTGCTGTTCCTGTATCGGTTTCAAATTTGTGTTATTATATCTATTTCTAACTTGTGCTCATAGTCTGATTTCAAAACTTACTAAAACTCTGAATATATATATCAATTTTTTTTTAAACAAAAGGAGTGTACGCAATACACATATCTTCAATAGCAGAGAGTCGCTGCATCTTTTGAGACTGTAACATGAATATACGACATGCACAGCGCAGGGAATCCTGAAAGCATATGTTATCCGAACAACTTATAGGCAGGTCCCCAAGTGGTAAATGCAAAAGCTGTATATATTAGATTCCTTCCCAGAGGACAGGTAATGGAGAATAAAATTTTTCAAAGCACCCAACTGATATACACAAAAGCTCCATTTTCCACATGATTTAGGACTCCGGTTCATATTTTCAAAGACGCTTTGCTGCCAAAAGACAATCCTCTAACAGGACTTTCAAAAGTTGGGATCTCATGTTGTATGTTTTGAGTGCTTTTGAACAGGTCCTGGGGTACCTACCTGAGACAATGATGGGTGCAGAGATATCTTTGAAAAGTGGCCCTCCAGTCCTACCAATTTTCTGTGTTTAAATAATTTTTTTTTTTAAATATTAAATCCGTTTCATGCTTTTGAAAAAGCCCATCAGTGGAAAGCAAGACTTTATAAGGGCTACAAACTATCTGCTCTCCTTCAGCACACACAGTTAAGGATTATGCTTTGGTGCCGAACACCCTAAGTGGGATCACTGCTAGTAATTTCTGGTGATGCTTGTTACCTACACTCACAGTCTTCCAGGTATTTTTACTATTTTTTGGTTTGTTAGAAACAGTGTTTGAACTCCAGACCACCAAATGCAGAAATACTATGGCATACCTGGTTATCATGTTGATATTTCAGGAATAAAATGGTCCTGCTGCTGTGGTGTTCCCCTTTTCTTCCTTCGTTTTGACAGTAGCTGTCACTTGCAGCGAATCATGGAACTGAAAACCCAGAAAAAAACAATGATCAGTTAGTGTAACAGTTTGACGTGACTCATTGTGTCCCCTTATGATCAACCAGCAGTGAAAATGCAAGGTGGGAGGGAAAAACGTCTGTGCCTTTTGCAGGTGGCGTGGTCCTGGATGGTTTAGGCGTACAAGGCCTTCCATAGATGGACCCTTCTGAGATAGCAGACTTCTGTCCCGTCCCTGACACAGGCCACTGTGTCATTTACACATATGCCTCAACAAGCCATGAGCCTGTCCAACTACAGAGATCCACAAAATCATCTTTGGCATCCTAGACGTGGTACTTACACAGCTCTAGGTGTGGTTGGCTTCCCCACAGCACATGCTGGGTGGAGCTGGGAAGAGCGAGCGCCTAATTAGAAGGCAAAACCCAGCGATGGCCGCTGCCGTTCCTGCTGTTCCTGGCTCCTGTTGAATACTGGCTCTAATTGCATCTTCTATGGGCATAATAGCATTTATCCGAGATATATAATGCTGTGAGGAAATTAAAGGCTTAGAAAATACAGGTTTTAAACCGAACCTTGTGTGTTGTACACAGTTACAAGCTGTTTAAAGGCATCGTTTGGTGCACCGTGCCCGTCCTCCTTGTTCCCGCCACCCTGCATTGTGAGATTAAAAACTAAACTCAACATTTCTAACTTTGGAAAGCAACCAGATACATTTTTTTGGTCTTGCTTCTGACTAAAAATATACTTCTTGGAGCAGTAATCCAGCACAAAACAAATAAAGGCCTAATACTGTACATAGACCTGAACACAAGGCCAGCACCTTAGCTGACTCACTTTACTTGATTAACTTCATGATTAAGAAATCCTGTCATGAAACCGCTGTTGCGTTACAGTTGCCCAAGCAACAAAACTCCTTATCAATTTGGTGCATAAAATGGTTACTTAGGCAGTAAAAGATGAATATACAAAAGGTTAATCTGAAAGAAGGCCTGAGACGGTATTAACGAACAAAAAACATGTGAAATATATGTACTGAGCAAACAAGCCTGTTGGAAATTACCTCAGATTGTCGAAGGCGGCGATGAGGAGACGGGGCTGTTGGAGACACAGAAATGGCGCCAGCCCCAGACAGCAGCTGCCACTGGTCCTCCCTGGCACCACCAGGCTCCGCACTCGGCAGATTCCCTCTGCTCCAGAGATCCTGAGAGGAGCCCGGGCTAGGTTTGGCCAGACTGACGGACTGAGATGGCCTTTCTTTTCCCACACCTGGCATAAAAGACTTGTTTCTTTCACCGCCTTTTCATGTCTCGTTTCCCCTTCCTCAGGCTATATTCTTATTTATTTCTCTCTCCCGACTACTATAAAGGACCCAGGATTGTTAGCCAAAACAACGTTTCTGCTAGCTCTGAACCTATAATCAGGACAGCAAACACCATTATCCTTTATTGCCTGACACAAGCTTAATTTTGCCCTGTAGGCAGGAAAACCGCGTGCTGTTCATAACACCCCTGCAGGGTCAAAAGTAAGAGCAAATTTATCCTCGGTAAAGAAGAAGCAGTGACTGTACTGGTTTTGGCTGGGATAGAGTTAAATTTCCTCACAGTATCTTTACGGGGTTATGATGAAAACAGTGTTGATAACACACTGATAAGTTTAAGTGTTGATAACACACTGATGTTTAAGTTATCGCTGAGCTGCCCTTACACTAAGTCAGGCCCTTTTCTGCTCCTCACACCGCCCTGACAGCGAGGAGGCTGGGGGTGCACAAGAACCTGGGAGGGGACACAGCCGGGACATCTTACCCCAACTGACGGAAGGGATATCCCATGCCGTACGACATCATGCCCAGAAATAAAACTGGTGGGGGTGGAGGTTGGCATGGGCTCAGGGACTGGCTGGGCATCGGTCAGTTGGCCGTGAGCAATTGTTTTCTTTTGTAACGCTTGTTTTTCTTGGGGTTTTTGTTGCTTTTTTGTTGTTTTTTTCCTCTGTGTTTGTTGTTTTGTTTTTTTTGTTATTGTTATTTTTTGAATTATTAAACTGTGTTTATATTAACACACCGGTTTTCTCCATTTTACTCTTTAGATTCTCCCCCCCCCCCCCCCATCCCTCTGCAGAGGGGGGAGTGAGCTGGGGGCTGTGTGGGACTCGGTTGCCAACCATGACACTGACCCACAAAGGAAATATTACATTACCCCATTTTTTTCCCCCCCTTTTCTCTCATGAAAGATCAACTCTTACAGAACACGCAAAACTATCAACTATCATAGGATAGGCCAAAAAAAAAAA
>VYZM01018877.1:23935-104127 GCA_013398915.1 Dromas ardeola | reverse complement strand
GGAGAACGCCGGCCTGAGGGGGGTGGTGGTGGTGGTGGGTCTGCGGGCAGGCGTCTGGGAGATGGGGTCCATCCCGGATGGTTCCCGAGTCTGTCTTTGATCCTCCGGTTTCTACTGAAAACAGCCAAAAATAAAACACGTTTGCATGAGCCTGAGCATAGTTTCGTTAGGTCTTTGTAAACCCCAAATTAAACCTTGAAAAAAAAAAAAAAAATGGCTTCTACCTCACCGGGCTGCTCAGAACCAGCACTAGAGATAGCCCTTAGTTTTTATTTTTAAACAAACTTCCAAGGCAAAGGTGGCCTTTGCCGAGCGGCGAACTTTTAGCCTTTCACGAAGCACCAGCTGGGTCCAGGCTGAGATGAGCCGCTGTCGCCCCGCAGCTGAGATTGTCGTGACAAGAAGGGGCAGAGGGGAGCGGGTCACCGGGCTGCGGGAGGTGGGGGCAGCCCCCCGGCCCAAATCCCGTTGTATTGGGCCTTTGCTTTTTTTTGTAGTAGCCAGGTTACCCTTTCCAATAGCCAGGTTGTGTCGTGTCAGTATGTAACGTCATTATTTATAAATGTGGTAATAGTGTGGTTTCGTAAAATAACATGATGCAAACGCTTAGTGCGTGTTTATCGGCTCCTCACCTGGCAACACGAATCAACAGTCAGATGTAAGATAGTATGTTGATGTTTTCAGAAAGGTTCTAAGATATTTAAAAACAAAAGAAAAATGCTGAGCTGGAAAAATTTCTTTAAGGAAATCATGCTTTGAGCATCAGTCCTGGAAGTGAGGATCTTGAAGCAGGAAAGAATCACTAAGAGCTTCTGAGTTGGCTGCTTGGGTGTTGTGTTTTCCCTCACAGCTTGACTACACTGTCTCAGAAAAATACATGTTGCCATTTTAAATACTAGTGTAAAATCACGATTTTCAAAATATTTGGCAGTCTTGTTTCAGAGAGCTATGACAGCAGCTAATGACCATGAGAATTATCCAAAAAGAAGCCCTTTACAGTGACAGCAAGGAGCGGTGACCACCTGCGTCGAGGCAGGCGTGCGCAGCGAGTGTCAGACGAAGGTTTGCCCTCTCTGTGGGCGCCCGGTGGAGCTGGCAGGCTCCCCAGACCCCGAGCAGATGGGTGTCCCAGCCTCTTGGCCAGCAATTCCCTTCCTAAGGCTTGTGGGGAGGCCTGAGTCATTGCCTGTCCCGCTGCCTGCGAGCAGTAAAAAGTGCTCAGGGCCGAGCTGCTCTTAACCAGTGGTTGTTCTTCTGAAGTAGCTTGGGACGAAAAAAATATTTACAAAATAGGCGATAACCATTTAGGGACTGATGTTGGAAACTTGGTTTGTGCACTTAATTCCACAGCATTCAGTTTTCCCTTGAGCGCCTTGAGGGGTTTTTATAGTCATAAACCTCAAATACAAGGAGATTTGAGGGGTGTCAGTGAACGAGGATAATTTAGTAAGATTTACCATACAGCAGCACATAACTTTCCACACAAAATCTCGCATCAGTTCAATTTTTTAATCAACTACTTTTCTAAAACCGAAACAAATGGAATATGGGGTAAAGTGAGCAGACTTTTTGAAGTTCATGTTAATTTGTTGTCCAAAAATCTCTCAAAGTTTAAAAAAAAAAAAAAAAGACTTCCTAAAATTATGGATTAGAAAAGTTAACAGTATGCATATATTGCCACTGTGACTGCTCTTAGATCTAAACATCTGCTTTGTGCTTTTAAGGAAAAGAGCCTCCTTAAGAGGCTCCAAGCTATAGATGTCTGATGTGCAGAAGCAGGGTCTGTGTGAGTCAGTAGGAACGAGGCAGGAGAAAAAACATCTGCAACTTATTTTCCTTAAAGACGTGTATTTAATTCTGGTTTACTACTGCATTTCATTAAACTTGAATGCCGAGGAACAGGTTCTGGGGGTGAAAAACTATTTACCACCAGCAGAAAGTTTAGCTTGCAGAGTCTGTGTTCAGAGGCTGTGCGCCAAAACTTCTACCTCGAAGGAAGCTTTCTGGCTTCCTGTTGAATTACACCCGCATGACGTAATAAATTCCATTTTCATGTGCGTGATTTTGCTTTCTGTTGGAAGATGTGTGGCGTTTACCTCAAATACTAAAAACTAAGAAAAGTGAGCCCTCAAGATCGGAATGTAAATATCAGAGGAAGAAGACGACCAATGTATGTTAGGAATATTTCTTTATGTCTATGCTGTCATTCAGCATTATTTTTCCAGCATGAAATGTTAATGCTACAGTAGCTGTGTTGTGGGTTATATCCCCAAGACTGTGGGTCTTCTGGAAACTCGTAATTGGCTCCATGCTGTGATTTGAAATACACTGTCTTTATACGCGTGTCGCCTTTTTCAAAACTTATGACTGATGTAAAATCAAATGCTTGCTTAGGTTGGTTGTCATCTTGCTCATCTTCCCTCTGAGAAAGGTAGCAAAACATGAGAAGGGCTGATGGCATGACTTGCCTCAGCAGTCAGGGCCAAATACCGCTGTCGTTTAATACAATGATACTTCACTTACTTAACCAGAACGATTATGATTCATATTAGTAACATAAAATACAGGCCTCTGTTCAAAACTACGTTTGTCTTTAATTACCGGAGAAATGTATGTGGCAATTTCTGATCTGTTTGTGGAAACGTTGAATGGGATACCATGTTCCCACAGGGCTAAAGTGGAGGGTTTCTTAACGTGAAAGCTTTTTTTTAAAGATTATTCCTAGGTAATGAAATAAAAGCTCTGAGAAATTTAAACATAGCTCAGTGTATAAAAGGTAGGGGAGAAAATACTCCCTTAGCCCAACCAACGTACAGTTCCTGAGTGGAATTTCTTTACTGGCTGCGATGCGTCACTGCGGGGGCACAGTGTAAATACAGGTTGGTTATGGGAAGGTAAACCTCCTTTTAACGGAAAACTCCAGTCTGTTGTAGGAAAGCCTGCTTTTGGGAACCGATCCCAACAACTTGCATAATATCACCTTACGTGATGTTTTCGGTATATGTGCTCTGGTGCTTTTAATGAGAAAATTAAAACATAAAGCCCATTCCACCACAGCTGTTAAATACGGATTTTATCCAGAGGTTGTGTCAGTTTAAAAAAATAAAAAAATTGCCCTTGAACTGGAGACTGAGACTTGTAGCGCGTTTCTTTTAGATGAGGACCCAGTGTATGAGGTTAAAGTCACTGTTACACCCTCTCTCTGCAGCCTGATGAGCAGCAAAGCGGAGCAGCTCCCGAGGAGGGATTAAGAGTCTCTGGCATGCCTTGTTAACCCAGTAGCAATTATGTGGGAAGGTTAGGCCACGCTTCAGAGAGCTGGGCAATATTGCTGAATTCCCTCGGGTGAAGAACTCAGCGACCATCCCGCTCAGCGCCGGTGAATGCTGTTTAACCTCTATTTAATAAGGGATCTGCAGCTTCACCTTTTTGCTGAGAAAATGCAAGAAAAAGCTCTGCAGCTGATTCTGCCTCGCACAGGTTCCTGGAGGGAGGGCTGGTTTCCAGATGCAGGCAGGGGTTCTGGGCTGGGAATGCTAAATAAATGCTAAGGGAGGAGCTGAAACCGTACTGCAGCGTAAGGCAGGGGGATGTTCTCTAAGGATTTCCCTCCCAGGCAGTTCCTTTTTAAAGAAAAAATTGGCTTTGGATCTGAGTAAAATTCAAAATTTTGAAGGTATAACTGCAGCTGGAAACTTTCCAGTCTTTGCTGGTTAATGAAATTGCACCATAAATGTGATATCACAGTCTGGAAGGTTTTTGTAAGTAGTTCTTCTCAACTTGCAAACAAAAGTTACTTTGCTTTTCAAGCATTTATTTAACAGGTGCATTAGCAGCACGTGTTGAGAATTGGAAGCTGTGTTCAAATGCAAGTATTTCCACTTCGGAAAAGTCTCTACAGAAAGGAGATAACTGTATCGTAAACAAGAAGGGCATTTCAACATCTGTCTACAAATGATTAATGATTACTATGATGCAAGGAAAAACTAGGATAAGATATAAGGGCACTAGTGAAAAAGTGCTTTTAAAATTATGCTGAGAACTGTTGGCAGATACGTTGTTAAAAAAGACCATTGTCTTCATATTTAATATCTGTAAACTGATGAATGAATTGTATATACACACAGAGGAGAAGTACAGTCATCTAATATAGATATGTAATTAAGAAGGTATAGGTAATGTAAAAATGCGGCGAGAGTTGCTGTGTCAGATGTTAAGTGGCAAGGTAATAACACAGTGAACTTTTACACTAGTTTTTTATTGTTGTCTGGGGGTTGGACTGAAGAGCAATGTGGTCGCCAGGTTGTGCTTCATTATCTAGCAGCGATTTCATTGCATTTGGTAGTAGCTTTTCATGTGCACGTATGTGTAAATGCACAAAGGGGAAGGAAGACCCTGGTGCTGTATTGCTAGGGACAGTTCTTGCAATTATAATGTGTATATATGGAAGGATTTTGAGGTGTCGGCTATCTGCAGAAAGCTGAATAATATGTCAGGAATTATTTATAGATTAAATATTGTGTGTGGGAGGAGTTGATTCAAGGTTGAGACTTGGTTATTTGCATTACATTATGGAGATGTGTCTTTTCTTTGAAGGGCCTCCTGCAAGAACCTACAGCTGTTAAACTTACAGTGTTCATTGCTTTATTCCGATGCACGCCAAGAAGAGGTGTGCTAGCAGGCTAGTTGGCTGCTGCTGATGATAAAAAGGTGCAGAACAAAGCAGGACGCCTGAACCAACGCTGGAAACTGCATGTCTTGTGCAACTGTGCTGACGTGCATTGTAAGCACTAATTATCTCCCTTAATGTAACATAATACAGTATCTACTTTAACTATCTCATGGTATGTCGAGGGGTGTAACAGGAAAATCTATGTGTAAGTGTAGTTCTCCAGAACAGCTGAAAAAATACCTTAATTCCATACCTGCAATACTCCTATTCCAGTAATACAGTAAAGGCTTCTGTGTATTCAGAATACAACCACGTGTAAATTTGGATCACACTTTTCACACCACATCAAGGCAGAACTAGCACTTACTCTCACAAACTGTAGGCCTGCCTTCAGTCTCTCTCTTTAGCCTCTGTTTTCATTCTTGGTTTCTGCTAATGTAGGGTTTAGCCCCTGTTTTCATCATTGCTTTCTGCTAATGTAGGGTTTCTGCTTTAGTTGTGCCCAAGAAATGAGGAGAGAAGTTGTCTTAGGTTTTGTTTGCACAACTGTAATCTGAAATTTTCAGTAGATCCTATTGGAGCTACTGCTGGATGAAAAGCTGGACATGACCCGGCAATGTGTGCTCGCAGCCCAGAAAGCCAACCGCACCCGGGGCTACATCAAAAGCAGCATGGCCAGCAGGTCGAGGAAGGGGATTCTGCCCCTCTGCTCTGCTCTGGTGAGACCCCACTTGGAGTATTGTGTCCAGCTCTGGGGCCTCCAACATAAGAAGGAGGTGGACTTGTTGGAGCAAGTCTGGAGGAGGCCACGAAGATGATCAGAGGGCTGGAGCACCTTTCCTATGAGGACAGGCTGAGAGAGTTGAGGCTGTTCAGCCTGGAGAAGAGAAGGCTCGGGGGAGATGTTACTGCAGCCTTCCAGTACCTAAAGGGGGCTTATAAGAAAGATGGGGACAAACTTTTTAGCAGGTCTTGTTGTGATAGGACAAGGGATAATGGCTTTAAACTTAAAGAGGGAAGATTTAGACTAAATAGAAGGAAGAAATGTTTTATGCTGAGGATAGTGAAACACTGGCCCAGGTTGCCCAGAGAGGTGGTAGGTGTCCCATCCCTGGAAACGTTCAAGGTCAGGTTGGATGGGGCTCTGGGCAACCTGGTCTAGTGGAAGATGTCCCTGCTCATTGCAGAGGGATTGGACTAGCTGACTTTTATTCCAGGCTACTGTTTCAAATCAGACTTTTTTTTCCAGTGCGCATGGATCACTCATTTACAGGTAACAATATAATGTAAGCACCTCATTGTTTCATCTTCTTGGTTTGCCTGGGACTTTTTGGTACAGTCAGAATAGTTCTCCACTGGCTCTCAGTGCGGGGCAGTAGAGGTGGTGAAGTTCCAAATGCTGTTTTTTAGGAAGTGAGAATATCTTTGGGTGGAGTGCAGTTTTATAACTGGAAATCCCAAGTGATCCTCTTGTCTTCTTTAGCAGCCTTCCAAGGGTAAATGTGAAATTTGAGGCCTTTGGCAAGATAGCAGAAGCCCAGCAAGCCACATGGGTAGGGCTCGTGATGCAGACGGCTGGCCTTCAATTTTCTGCACTAGCCCGAAATTAGAAAGGGCCCTGTGGTTTGTTATTCGAAGGGGTTTTCTTAACTATCAGGTAAGAAATCAGAAAGCCTATGTTTGGACAATTTATGGTGTGCTAGAAATATACCATGCTAAGGAGTAATGACTATCAGACGTGGTTTTGAGGCCGTGGGCAAGTTGGATGCCTTTGCGTACTTCAGTCCTGTTAATTTACTGGTGCTTCCATAAAAAACTCTAAACGATGGGAGCCATGGTCCAGTGCCCTGCTTATTTTCTTGATTGATAGGAACTGTTTCTCTCTGGAATCAGTATATGACTTCCAGAGTTATTCCATTGTCTTTAAAGTAATTTGGACAGAAAAAGTCTTGCGAACTCATACTTCAGAAAAAAGTTGATGGGATTTGTTCGTAGAAAGTCTTTCTATACTAGTATACTTTTATGTTGTTTAATGTGAAAAATTAAATGCTTGATGAATACACTAGCAAAATCCCTGATGATGCATTTCATTGGAAGCATAACCAAAATAGTATGCTAAGTAGAGCATGAGGACTATAAGGAACAAAAAATTGCAGATGAAATTGCCCATCTGAAATTAAATGTCGGGGTAGCATGAAACTGAGGAATATTGCCAGAGGACAGTAAATTTGAGGTGTAGTTTTTTGTATGTTGATTTTTACTTTCTTAAAAGTACAAGTTATATGTGTTCCTAGTTTATGCTAATCAGTTCCCACCATTTTTTCACTATTTCCCCATCACTAGGTCTCTGTTCATGTATCGCTTTGCTCTTACAGTATCCATAGAAGATCTCATACAAGGATGGGAATGTGCTGTGTGTGCATAAAATGAATAATATATTGGGCCCTCCGCTAATGTTGAAAACTTACGTATTGCAAATGCTGAAAGAAACCAGAGATTGTGTTGCTTCAGGGTTACATCAGTGAGTTCAGTGGAAGTTGGAGAAATGCATTAGTGAATTATTCTATGAGATTTTAAGTGTGCCTCTGGGAACACTGGGAAAGCAAGTCTATCCCTAACACTTTGTGAAGTGGCTTGTAATTCCCTCGGGCTGTGATGAAAAACAATACCACCATTCCCCTTTCTTCATCTTACCTTGAAGGAGATGTGAGAGCACCTGGCACTTTCACATGTGTGCACAGCCACTGCCCGAGCTGTTTGTCTGCCTCTGCAGTCAGATGGTGCTGATGAAATCTGGCCCTGCACGTATAAATAGTCCAAGTGCCAGCAAGCACAGCCATAGTGCTTCATGAGTTGTCCGGACATAGTGCTTCATGAGTTGTCCGGACTTCTGCCGTCTGGTATTTCACCACCCTGCTCTTCTGCGATTTGTTTGCCATCCCATTCCCCCTTACTTCCATGCATTTAAATGCTATGCAATTTTAAAATACCTGATTTTATCCAGCTATCACTGGTCTGGGCTTTCTTTTTTTTAATTGCATTTGAACCTATTAATGAGTTTACGTATGTCATTTTGCAAAATGATGATACCTGAAAGGTGTATGTGCCGACTTCACAGCTTGCTTTAAGTCTTTTCTATGGTGGTACATATGATATGGTAATGGTTATTGCCTTAACCGCATTAAAATACCATTCAAGTTCTGTGTTACAACACTATGTTTGTGGTTTTTTGCTAAAAACAGATTTACACAACTCTTTTTTGGTCTTTTTTTTTTTTTTTTTTACCCCAGTGCCTTTTAATCAAACAGGAGGTTTTATGGTTCTTTAAAATGAAGGCAGCTGTGGGTAAACCTCAGTTCTGATTTAAAATACCCGTGTACTATAATAGAGATTAGAACTGAGGACTTCATGTCTTTTCCAAATGCTAAATGAGATTTTCTTACTGTTAGGAACAGATTTCTCTTCTGTATATTTATGCCTAAATAAAGTACTGTTGTTTTTTCTTTTACTTTCTATATGTTGATAAGTACCTTTTCTCCGGAATTGCTTGTTTAATAATAAAACACATTCTGAAAATTAGTATGTCCATGAAGCAGACTGTACTTGAATGCAATCTTTTCTTTTTTTTAAGGGAATCATAAAGTTCTTTCAAAATGTCCCCAATAAATTTTCTTGTATTTTCTGAGAATTCAATGTGTTCATTGTTAAGAAATAGTTTTAAATTTTTAGGAGCAGCTCTGAGTGTGTATAAACCACCACTTCAAGCGTAATTTTGAGATGGAATCTTTCATTCAGCAGTGCAGTTACTTCACCTGGCATTGCCTGAAGAGTAATAATAACACTTATTTTACTTGCTCAGGAGCCAGCGTACTAGGTGGGTCCTCAGTTCTCCTAGGCAACCCAGTCAGCCAGCTCTGGGAGGACATGGTCAACATACACGTAAATGTAGTTAATAAGTCATTTTAAAGCCATGTTTTTCTTAGATAGGGAAGCGCTTACAATAGTCATTATGAAGCTTACTTGGAAGGAGTGACCTTATTCTGGAGAGGTCTTTGTGTAGTGTGCATTTTTGGTAGTGACTCGGTGCTGAATCAGACTCTTTATCAAAGATGGAAATCTGTCAGAGTAGATCCCACTGCAGCAGGAATCCCATGGTGATCTTTTGGGAGCAAAGGACATAGTACTGTAAATAGTGCATTGATTTTGTGATAAATAATCATATTTTAAATTGAATTCTCTTTTCCGTCAGGCAGGCCAGGTTATTGAATAATGGCAGGGCTTTATTAATATGGTAACTTCAAGACATCTATGAATATTAGGAAGTTTCTTTGTAGTGGTGCAAAGTAGCTACTTCGTAACAACTGCCACGTAAGTTTGTTTTGTTTGGTTTTCATTTTACCCGGACCATCACAATTTTGCCTGAGGGATGTGTATATGTGTAAACTGATATGCTGAAGGCATCAGACATCATGCAGGACAGTATGACAGGTCTGAGAGTGGGTTTTACCTGCTTGGTTTTGTTGACTGACAGAGATGCTCTTACTGTGTCTTAGAAAATCGTGGAAATAAATGGAAGCAGTATTTTGGAAACCATACTGAAAGTAATTGTACCAGCAGTAATACTGTCTTACTGCTGCTAAACAATAAACAGTTTTTCAGCAACTGCCTGAGCATCCTGGCTCTGACTTCACCTTTGGAATAGCTCTATCAGAGGTCTTAGGTGTGCGAGTGCAGATGATTTTCTAGTTTTAGTAGCAAAATGAAAGTTTTGACCCCTAAAACTGTCTATTCAGCTGCCACTTGGGTTTAGAAGCACCTAATATATTAACATTTTTACTGGTACAAAGTCATCTACCAAGAGCTCTACTTGGTGCAGGTGAATCAGGGTGATGAAAGAAAGGCAAACTTCAGCGCCTTCTCTTGCTCTGTTTTCTGACGCAGCGTTGCCCCGAGCTGTGCCAGACTGCAGCATCTGCCCACCAGCTGCTCTGTGCCCACCTGTACCTTGAGTGCAGTGTCATCGGCCAAGGTTTTCTGCTTCCCATCTGCCAGCAGATCCCAGTTTACCTAAGGATGCTTAAGTGACATAGATCATCATCTTCTAGGGAAATTGCTGGTTAGGTACTGTTAAAGATGCTCGAGCATCCCAGGCTATGCCTGTCCTAGTAGTTCAAAAAGCCAAGCATTTTTCATTGGCCTTCGAAGACAAGTAGCACAGTCCAGCCATGTCCGTACAGGTAAACTCCCTTCTTCCCCAAGCAGGGCAGACCTCTCCAAAGACCAGAACTTGCCCTGTGGTGTCCTTCAGGGCGTGTTTCTGCTCTGTCTGGGAGGGCTAGAATTAAAAACCGTTCCACAAAATGCTTTAATAATGAAGTCACGTGAGTGGTCCTGTGGTTGGGCCCATGTCCTGGACCTTTTATTTGCCTAGTCGAGGCACAGCTGGACCAGGACATGACCTGTGATGGGTTGCGCTTCTCCCGGAAAACGTGCAGCTTATTTTTGATGTAAAGGGATACATCGCAAGTCCTGTGGCATAAGCCGTGCTGCTTGCCTCGCCCCAGCTATCAGAAGACAGGGGGCTAGGGGAGGCCTTGATTTACAATGGCATCCTTACTTTTTTTGTGACAGCGCTGAATACGCTTATTCGTGTTTTATGAGGTTTTATAAATGAATTTAAACAGCACTTGTCAAAATAAGCAAAATTTATTTTCAGCTGCTTTTTTTTATGCAGTTGACTTTAACTTTTAATTTTATAAAGCCTGCATTACCATTGTATTCGTCAAAGAGAATTTTCCACTTCCTGTCATGCTGTCGTATAAAGGGTAAGTAGGCTGTGCCTGGCGTCTCCCATCCATTTATCTGATTGTAAATACATGATGGCCAGTTGTACTTGAGTAGCTTGTGTGCCAGTTCTGTAAATTGCAGATACAGTGATGTTTCTGTAAAACTGTGAGCAGGTTGGTGCCTAGACCACTAATGGTTTTTGTCTTTCATCATGGAATGAATCAGAAGGAAAACTTTTTGATTCCTGAAATCATATTAAACCAGTTCTTTTAACCAGTAGGTCCAGATGTGGAATTAAATTCCTTTTATTTTTTCATAAAATGTCAGTTTTGCCATGGAGAAAAAGAAAGTGATTCAGGCACTGTGAACTAAGTTAAACTATAGTAGAATGACTAATCGTATCATTGCGCAAGGAGCCATTTTTTGTGCTCATCACAGAAATCGTAAGATTGCATGTATAAAAGTACCTTTTTTTTGTGGGGTAAACTACTTACGTTTTAAGAGACAAAATCAGTCTTGATTATGTTCTCCAGTCTTCAGTTCTGAATGTTGATTTCTGTGAGCTGTTTTGGATTACTGTTGATCTGATCATCTGGATCTGTAAGTGAAATAGAAAGGGTCTGTAATTCTTAGGGCTGGCATACTGAAAGTTTATAAGAAGGTTGCCCTGCAGTATGGTGTAATTTGGGACAGCGTATGTTAATGCTGCAAAATTATAGGCCACGTGAAGCTCACTTATTTCCAGTAACGTGCTAACTCACAGGACACACGTTTAAGGAGTTGCAAATAGCTGTGTGCGGAACTATAAGGTTACATTGGGAAAGAGGTATTTCTTTCAGTTGGTATACATGCGTGCCTATGAAAGGCCACTGATTTGAATAAATATTAAAATTATATATGTTTGAAACAATTTTAATGGGTTCTGATAGTCGTAGTGTGGTTCTGGGATTAATTCTGAACAAAAAATTTGCAAGGAGTGACTGCAATTTGTACAAAGGGATTTTGTGTTGAAGGGCCACTTACATTTAGTAGATGTCCTCATTTGTTCTTCTTGTTGCGCAGGCGTTTCTAGACCTCTTTATGTGCAGCAGAGCATGTAGTTTTGAAGAACAAGGCCATTCCCTTAAATGTGGTAGGTTTATCAGAGTATGATTGGTTTACTCCCATCTAGATATGAAGTTGTAATTTCTTGAAGAATTTTAAAGGTGTTTTCTTGGATAGCAGAAACTATTGTGGTCCTCCCTGCTGCTGATGCAGGAAAGGGGCATCCTTGTTTGTGTTGCAGAATAAGGTGCCTGGACAAAAAGGTGAATGTTGGTGTTTCAAGAGGAACCTGCTCCATGCTTTCTGTCTAGGTTTCAGTCTCTGGTTTCCAAGGCTTGTTCTGTTATTGGATGTAGTGGCTGTATTGTAAAGGATAGAGGAGAATTATTAAATACGTTCATGTTAAAAGTGGGTTGTACTTCTGGGTCTTACTGAAGTGTTTTTTCCTTTTAAAGATGACATTGCGATTCTCACCAAGTTCAAGCCATCGCGGTCAGAAGGTATTGTACTAACCAGCGTTACGTCGTCCTCCCTCTTGTGTGTGTCCTCTGTCCCTTTTTGTTTTTTTTTATCCTGCTGAGAGCCTCTTGGAAATCAAACTTAAGTTTGTATGAGTCATTGATATCACATATGAGCCACGCTTTTTGCAATGTGATATATGAGTCAATTTTTAGCTATCTGTGGGCAACTCTTCTTGGTTAAGAACTAATTGTGCATCTTTGTTCCTGGTGCTTGTTGCAGTTCTGGGTTGTGGCTCCCTTGTACCTTCCTACATGACTTGGACATGGATTTCTTATACTGCTTAGGAACCTGTTTATGTGTTTTTCAAGGAGTGAACGTATTAAGTATGTTGTACTTCTCAGTTAATACATGTTTTGCATTCTCTTTTTGCCGTCTTGTGTGCTGCACTAGGGTTATTCAGTTTTACTCCCCTGGAGCAGAGATACCAAGAGGATTTCCACCCACAAGTTGCCTAAGTAATCAGCTGTGATACTGGGAGCCCATTTGAAATGTAGAAATCTGAATCGTGCTTGTTGCTGAGGTTAAACTTTCACAACTACAGAAAGGAAATCCAGAAAAAACAAACACCGAGGCTGCTGTTGTAGGCCGTGGAATCAGGTCAAGTCCTCTCAGCAGCATAGGCGAATTGAATGTTACCGCTCCAGGGACGAGGTGCCAGGCTGCGCCTGCCACGGAGGGTTGTGTGGCCAAATGTTCGGGCTTTCTGCCCCTGGGCTGGCTACCTTTGGCCAAAGCTGCAGCAGCCACCTGCTTCCCAGGGCTGTAGGCAGAGCAGGCAGCGGAGCATGACGGTGAGGACCCCTTTCCTCCATCGGGCAGTGGTCTGATCTCCTGCACAGCCCTGTATGAAGGTAGACCCTCTGTTTAGGAATGTTCTTGCAGAAGCAGCTTCTCAAGTAAGTTAAGCTGAATATCGTGTTAGCTGTTTTTTGAGTCGAGACTTTTGTGTTCTTATTATAATCTTCTCCCATTATGTGCCACTTGTTTCTCGTACATGTTGAACCCTTGTGCTGTTGGGAGGTGAAGTGAATTCAGTTCTGTGCTGAAGCTGTTCCTGTAAACCTTTTCTGTGTTTGGTGGTCTGTCTTACAGTGTAGTCCCTGTAGCATTTGTAATATATTTGGGTGTGCAGAATGATCTCAAATTATTTACTTCCATGCTAGCTTTTTAGAGCTGACTTAACACTGGCCTCTGAATTTGTACCAGCATATGCAGACATCTTTCTACAGGTGCTGAATAAAGCTTAAGCGTTCAAATTATATCAGTTAATACAGATTTTGCAGGCATAGTTTTCTTTAGCAAAATGGCATGCAACAACTTTGAATGTCTTAGCATTCATAAACTTCTTCGCTGTATGTTCTATACTATTATGTACTATTGCCCAGTTTCTCATCACATTATACGTACAAATTACAGAGACCATTTTCTGTAAATGAACTTAGACACAGCTTGAGAGCGTTTTGTTCCCTTTACTTTTTTCTTTCAATAGTTCCTTGCTGTTTGATGGAGAAAGGAGTATGATGAATCCTTTTTTTGGGAGGAGGAGGCAACTCTATTAGATGCCTGCTCTAGGTTGGGATAAGCTGTTTTCAAAACTGCTTATCTTTTTCCATTGGTGGTAGAGTTCTTTAGATGCCTGACTTAGGAGACTGGTCTGTCTGTCTAATCAGCAGAGGTTTACAAAAACTTCTTGGAGCAGGAGCCTAGTTTATGGGCTCTGAATTGCTCTCCAGAGGGAATTGTTGAGGCTGTAGGTTCAGAGCCACAAACCCGGCAAACATCTCAGTATGATTTAGGGATCTAAAGATATCCAATGTGATTTTTCCCTATAATGTTAACATTTAAGTAACAGTGTCCTTGGTGGACTGACTATATTTGCAGGAAAGTCATGTCGGAGTTCAATACTGTTGTTAAAATGAAGGTGGGTTTTTTTGTTGTTTTTCTGGTTTTTTTTTTTAAACAACAAGAAGCTTGGTAATTTAAGTTGACATTACTATTCTTGATCCTGTCATCATATTTCCATTATGTGGGCATCCATAATCTTGAGATTATGCACCATTAATCCCTTAGCAACAAAAAAAAAATAATTCAATTTCTAGCAAGCAACTGCAGAGATAATTGAACTTTCAAAACTGAGGCAGCAAAGCTCCAGATGTGAGACTTTCACAGACAGTCACCTATCAGACATTTCAGACAAGAAGGAATTTTATCTCATCAAATATGTGATGCTGACAGATTTTTGTTTGTCACATTTAAAAATGTATTTCTGTGACTACAAGGTTACAACTAGGTTATACTGACTGAGTATATTATGTCTCACAGTGTTTTTTCCCTTCAAAGAACCATTCTTGAAGACTTTATGTAGCTGAGTATTGTTTTCCAGCTTTTGCTTTTGCTTGTTCATAGTTCCATGCCTTCAAGGTTTTTCAGATACAATCATACTTTAAAATAAGGAATGTATTTATGTGAATCTTTCTTTCAATGTTCCTTAGGGGAAGAATGCAATGGACCTTTATGTGAAACTATTTCAACCACAGGATCAGAAGCCCCAAGCAGCTCTGAGGTAAGGTACAGTACCGATGGCGTTAACATACCGGTGGTAGGAAGAAAGGTGAACAGTTGCTGTGAAAGGCAGAATGAGTCTTAAAAATAGTATTTCTTTTAGATTATCTCATACTTCCTTTTTTTATCCACGTGAACATTTTCTTCCTCTAGTGTTCTGAAGGAGCAAAACCATGAAAGTAACACTGCTACTCATTGAGTCTTTTAAGAGATTTCTACATGTTAGTGCAACAACACAGTAGTAGCAGAACACAGTATGGGCCTAATAGTGTTTCCAGTATCAGTCTTGAAATGAGAATCACGTGATCATTTAATATTTTGGCAATTGGAAAAACATAATGCTTCTGCACAAACCCAAAAACTTTGGGTTTTGCTGCATATCGTATTGCTGGCTTGCTAGGGAATTTAAAGCACTCTTGCATTCCTCTGCTCTAGGAACTTTTTGACAGTGCAGCAAGATTTATGAGAAAGCAAATGAAGATTTGAGTTATAAGGATACCTCTTCCTTTCAACATGTGCAAAATGAAAACTATCACCAGCTATTCATTTTCTAACAGTACCTCATGGCTTAACACGTACAGTACACAATATCTTAAATAGATAGCAGTGTGTGGTTACTAATCAGTTAAGAAACAGATTTAAAAAGAATATTGAAAATATGCATTCTTGAAATTGGTATTTTAATTTCTGTTGTCCGATTTCTTTATTATGGTTATTGTATGCCTAGAGGAAGATAGGAAGAGCTTTAGATAGGAAGAGAAATAGTTGCTCTGTCGAAGTAGCGAGAACTCATCAGAAACAATGTCTTTTGAATTGAGTGTTGAAAAACTGAAGCTGTTTTGCTGAACTTCTTCAGAGTAAAACATGTCCTCACCTACCTCTAAGAGGCAAATTTGGAGATGGCCCTGTGAAGGCAGAACTCAGAAGTGCTTCCTAGATTACACAGACCTTCATCTTGCTAGCACATGCAACCATGTTACCTAAAAGTTTTCATAAATCTATCGGTTCCATCTTTAAAATTGTTAGTATGTTCACCCTGCTACTTTCTCAATCCACTGTAGGAGTTGTAGTAATCTCTTTTCTCCTGAAAAATTTTCAGTGAAGAGCCATATCAAATACTTCACTGAACCCTGGGCAGATACGATCTCAAATTACAGCGTATGACTCATCATACCATGAGAAGTGTCAGAGTCTGAAGCAGATTCTGAGTTCCTTTTGAATATCTCACAGTAGATGGAGATGACCTATTTCACCAAAGCCTGAAAGAATTCATTTCATGACTTAGCACACAGGAAAAGGCATGGGAGAAATGGTGCAACGCATGTATCTTATGTAGAGACCTGGGTTTTGTCAAGTGATATGAACCTTGTTTGAAGGGTGGAAGATTCACGATGGGGTAGAAAAGGAGGGTTTGATCTTCAGCACTTTCTTGTTCGGGAGGTAGTCACTTTATGAAACATATATCTGGTTACCCTCTCAAAAGTCTCTCCTTCTTGTTGTCTTTTCTCTTGTTTTCTACTTATGCATGTTCCTTACCTTCGTTTTTTCTTTATAATTTATCACAAAGTATTGTCATATTAGCAATATTAGTCTGTAGTTGACTTGATGACGCTGGGTTTTTTGTTTTGTTATTTTCCTCTCTCCCTCTGAGAAGAGACGGCTTATTTGGCCTTAGATACTTTATTTCTCCAGATCAGCCAGTTATCTGATGCGTGCTTACATTTAAGTTAGTATTTTTCTGTGCTTTGCATCATCCTACCCCATGTCCCCTAATATAGTTTCATTTATCTGATTTTTACTTTCTATACATTAGCCATTCGTAAAGTTACTGAGTTACTCTTAATCTTCTTGCCCAGTTTCACTCTCTTATCAGCCATGACAGGCTTAATTCTTGATGATTAATGTCCTAGATGTTCAGGTTAAGTCTCTCCTTAAAGTTTTTCCATGAGTTCATTCCAATAGTAAGATAGCCCTGATTTTTTTTTTTTCATATAATGCTAATCCTTTATCTTCGTGTGTTGTCACAACTTCAGTTTTCTTCTCTACAAACTGGAAGAATTTCTTTTCCCTCAGTTCTTCACTAGGCTGCCTTTTGTCATCCTTGATGCATTCCCGAAGGAATTGAGCAGGGTCATCTCTCCCGGCATGAAAGACAATCCATGGTTTCTCCTCTTTTTGCCAAGACCCTTTGAGCTCAGGTCAAAATGCTTTGTTCTTTTTTTGACAGATAGCACGCTTTTCTATTTTATAATTTTCCTCGGGTGATAGGTTGGTAATTTTCCTGTTATTTAGCCATGTACTTACCTTTGTTGCTGCAATTGGAAAATATGAACGCTTGGAAGTCTTAAAACAATTTATGTCAGGTAACTTTAAAATGGAAATGGAATTAATTCATAAAAAGGCCGTTGGGAAATAGTTAAATGAATTTACATTCAGGTCACAATTGCATTATGCTTGGGTTGTCTTTTCTTTTGGAAGAGAAGAAACGTAACACACAATAACAGTATGTTTCTGCACAGCAGTAGGGAGAAAAAGCTACGGCCTTATTGTTGATTTAGCAACAGAGGAAGGCAGAAAAAGAAATCTAGATGCAAACATGGAGAGCAGAAAACATGACCTACCCATAATTCAGTGGCAATTTTTTTTTTCTTTTGTCATGTGTAGAGGAATACGTGATTTGTACATAAGGAATGATGCAAGTTAAACAAAAATGAAGGTGAAAAATAGTCTGTAGTGAAGCCTGCCAACATACATACAAAAGTCGGATGGTATCGAGGACTCAGAAGCAATTGCTTCTCTAATCAATGGTGCATTTGGTCCCTCCTAATGGCTCTGCATTTGTGCTCGAACCCTCTGCTTCTTCCCTGCTTTTATCCTGGTTTTTTTCTTTTATTTGCTTCTTGTTGTTTCCTCATTTTTTTTCTTTTTAATCTCCCACAAAGACAAAAGAAACAGGATCACTTAGAGTTCAACAGCTTTTCATATTACAAGCCTTCTAGCATGCATCATTTCCAGATGCTTTGTCATGCAGGGAGGCAACAAAATGTTTTCAGCAAAGAACAGACTGGAGAGGAAAAAAAAAAAGGATATGATAGGGATATTTTTCAAATAGCTGCTGCAGTGGGGACTGTTTCAAATTATGTTGTTGTTAAATCAGTAATTCACAGACAGCCACTTCTCTTAGGGACAGGCAACTGTCCTAATTGAGTCTCTGTGTAGAATCTACCTGAATCAGTCTGTGCCAAGAAATACATAAATGCCTCTGCGAGTCCTGTCAAGCAAATTGGAAAATGAATGAAATAAAACCTGGGAATCTGTTTTTCCTCTGTGCTTTATATTGATGCAAAGAGAGAGCTAGAAAAATATATAATGGCACAATTCTATTTCGATAGCACGGTACATCTCTGTTCAGTGATTATCACTAGTTGTTCAAGTAGCAAAATAAATGAGGATGAGACGCACTGACAAAACAGCGTTCCTATTCTTAAGAGGGAAGAAGGTGAGAGAACTAATTCAAGATTGGGAGAAAGGTTAAAAAATGAAATTTATATTAAATTTCCTGATAGTACAATTTTAGGCCTTTCAAGTGGGATAATTGTAAAATTAGTACAGGTTTTATGGAAGATAGAATCCCTAATTAGTTTGTCGTTTATTGATATCTGTAACAGGTAGATACAGAGGACTATTTGTCTGTCTGCTATTCCAATTAAGTAGTATAAAGTCACTTAAAATGTTTGCTTTGCATTTATGTGGACCCTGAGTTTCTGACCCTCATAAAAGGCAGGTGGTTGCACTATTCCCTGAGTAAAGCTGCAGGATCGTGCCCTAGTCGAGCTGTGAGAAGGTGGGAATTAACTTTGCACACATACATGTGAAATTTTCACCTTTCTTGCTAATTTCACACCAATGAAATGCTCACTAAAAATTCCTGTTAATCAGGATTTTTCCGTATTGTAACTTGAACATGAGAAAATCTGAGAACAAGCAGTCTTTGCTTAAACCAGGTTAGCACAAGTAAATTGGCAGAGCGCCACCAAATGTACTAAAGCAATGCATTTTACCAAAATTAGGGGTATGACAGGTGCTGCAGGTATTCCAAATGAATTGATTGATTTTTTTTTTTTCCTGAAGAAACACTATCATAATTTACGTTACTTTTCATGCGTGTTCATTTTTTCAGTTCAGACCAGTGGGTTTCAAATAGAGAAAAACAAAATACCGTTATTAGTATTGTGAAGACAGACCAAATCAGTTTCAAAATCTAGAAGGAAATACAAAAAGGCTTCTGAGGAATATTTTGGAGAGAGAGAGAGTGCATTAAAGATTTATGAGAGTGGATTCCAAAGTATGAAGGATCAGCCCAACACTGCTGCCACCACTGCCAACCTTCTCTATTCTTGGTTTTCCTCTCAATCAAGTTGGACTATTTGAGTGTTTCTGAAAGCACTGGTTGGTTCTTGTTTTGGGAGTCATGCGTTACCAAAATTAGAGCACCTTTGTGCTGTACGTAGACTTCGACATATAATGAAAAAGTGTTGTCTCTGGACAAGAGTTCTTACATTTTAAATGTGCAGGAAAAGGTATGTTGACTAGCACCAGTTTTACAATACTTAACCCCCACGACTTGAGCTAATTAATTTCAGGCAGTTGTGCTGACAGCAGCGTAAGTTCACCAGTTTACCAGGAAAGCATTTCACAAAAGGCATGGGAATGTGCAAAGGGGTTCTTGCAGCTGAATCCTGCCAGCTGTGTGTCTTCATCCCGCAGCGCAGTGGTTCACTAAACCTATTAAAATTTTATTTTGGAGTGGAGCAGTGTGGGCAGCATATGGGGGTCAGTGGGTGGCTAAAGCCGGTATTTACACCTAATCGTGGAGGAGGTGGGACGCTGTGGGTGGGAGGAGGACCGGATGGAGAGCAGATGGAAGGGGGCCAGCTTGGAGGGGGGGCTGAGTGTGCAATGGAGAGGTCAGGAGCCGCACGGTAGCGATGAAAAGCAAGGCTGCGCTTTCATTGATGGCAAATTCATACAGTACTTTAAATGGCAGATAATTTCAGTGCTTAATTGGATGAAAAACTTTCCGCTTAAGTGTCTCATCCCTTAGTTCTCTACAAATAGTGCAGGTTTTTCCAGTAGCAGCCGTGACGTGAGGATTAGACTTCTAAACCCAGTTCAGACTATCTTAGGGTAAGAGCACAGTGCAGCTATTTATATTTGCACTGTTTCTCACGTGGATTCCTTGCCAAAAGCCAGATCAGTCTTTCTCTGTTTGACTGAATTCTGAAAAGGGCATTTTTATCTTATCTAGATAAGCAAATACTCAGAGATGGCATCGTTAAGAAAGAATGTAAAGATGTGTGTATGTATTACTTGCAAGGTAAACAGGAACAAAAATAGCATGTCTGTTTCACAAAATTACAGGAGTGGACCTGTGCGGTTTCTCTCAGGTAAAATTGTAATAAAAGTGAAAAATACTCATTTCTAATTTCAAGAAACATAGACAGTACTTTTTGAAAATTGGATTATGGGAAATACACTTTTTGAAATGTTACAACTCTAAAACAACAAATGATGATACAGTAACGAAATGAAGTTAGTATTCTGCTTCTGTTGAAAGTCAATTTAATTTCATAGAGAACTGTCGTATTTTCATAATGCGCTCACCCTATTTAGTTGCACTATTTTAACCCTTCTGTGTTTTGTTTTCAGTAGCAAAACAAAGACACAGCGTGAGAAATACTTGACTAACAGAATTAGATATTGAGAAACAGCTTAGGTGTTGCAAACCATTATTCATTGCACTGCCGAAGCCTGATCTCAAAATCCTTTGCTTGTCCAAGCCCACGGACATGTCTTTGGAGGATAACTGTGCTCTGCAGGGTCCTCTGCTGTTGATGTCCCTGTCACCCCTGTGCGGAGTCGGGCCAGAGGACATTGCAGCACCCTCCGGGCCCACATACAGGAAAATAATGAGCGCCCAGATCTTGTACAATTAAAATCAGGGCAGGGCCCCACCAGGCATGGGTCAGAACTGGAAGCTGGGAAGCCCACACTAGTCTCTTAAGCATAACTACTACAATTACGGATACCAATTTGCCTTGTCTACACTATGAGATTAATGATTTGTCTCCTCGCATTTGTTTTCCTTCAGTTCACATGGTGTAATTTAAGTTTGTATTGAAAAAATAGCTAAGTAAGGGATGGCACGCGTGTTCTGAATGCAAGTGCAGCCATCTATGCTATGCACATTTTCTCTCTTCGCTATTAACATCACAAAAAGTACTGCTAAAAGTTGCTCTTTATCAGCTTGTAAACAGAAAGCTGTGCCGAGTTGTTTAGGCTTTATTTTTTATAATGGAAATAGTGAGGAATACTGTATAGCTTTTATTAAAAGTTGTTAATATTCAGCAATCAATGTGGGCTGTGTAAAAGTCGGTGGTGTAGGCCAGAGACCCAGCTTGTCTGAAGAAGTAGAGGTTTGTTTAAACTTTAGCTAGACCGAAAATCCACCTGTCACTCAGAATAGCTTTTCAGCGATTTACAAGCAGAAGCTACGCTGTTTCTTCTGAAATAGCCTTTTATTTTAAAGCATCCTTTGCATCATCGCTAACAACATTATGTTTTTCCCGTGATGCCACTGGCAGGGCCTAAACAGCACTGAGACTACTTTACTCATCCCTGAACATCAAGTGGTAAGCAGTAAGCAATATTCATGCTTTCTTGCATGAATTTGTGTGGCGTCTTCTACTACCGTATGCCAAAAAGTCCCTCACCAGAAAATTTTCCAGTTTCAAGGAAGCCATCCTTCCAAAAAGCATTGTTTTTCTAGTGTATAAAAATGAATGTGGTTTTTGAATTTATTCCTTGTGATGGCTTAAACGACAAATTCAAGCAAATCAAAAGGATAATATACAAAATTGAGAAGTTAAGCATTGGTGGAGTAAACTGGAAAGTTTGCTTTTTTATCATTGTTTTGGTTTGATGGGATATAGGAAATATTCCGACTGTGGTGTTATTAACAAATGTGGGATTCCTTTTTATCATAATAATCTGGAGGGCTCTCTGAGTCAGCATGATACTTTTAAAATGTTTTAAAGAGCAAGAAACAAACACTGGCACCATTGGAAATGTGTCGCCTTTTTTTTCTTATTGTAGTAAGTAATAAGGAAAGGCTGAAAATATCCTCTTATTGAAATTCACAATTTCAGACAAGAATTTTATTAATTGTCAAATATATCAGAAGACTTAAAATAACCGTTATTCTTTTATGGAGAAAAAAAAATACAAAAATTAATTTAAGATACCTGAAGAAGTACATGCTGAGGTATATTAAAACTGTCTGCTTGCTTACATTGGGCTCTGGTGTCTTACATTAACACATATGCTCTCTTAGCATATTTTTTTATTTTTCTTTGTTCTGTTCTTGTTTAATGTGTTCTTTTATCCCGAGAGGCATTTTCTGCGCATTTCAATTTTAGTGCAAACATCTTGGTGTCTTAAACTGCTTTGAAATGCATGTTTTCAAGCTTTCAGATTTTCATGTGGTTCAAAATTGAAACACAAGTGCGATATCGGTGCAAAAAGTAGCTTGGAAGTTTTAGCTACAAGAAATACGTGGGATTTTGTGTTTCTTTGAATGGGAAACGTTACGGTTTTGTATGCAGCTTTGTAGCCTGCATGCAGCATAACTGGAAATGGGGATGTGTGGTGTGAAGAGTGTTGTTAATACACTTCTTTGAAGTGGGTAAAGCACTTCAGTTGCGTGGATTCCTCCGAGGAAGAATACTGAAGAGAACTTCACGCAAAGGTGACCTCTGGTATAACAGGAACTGAGTTTACTGCACATAAACCAGGAGTTTGCCTTTTTGATTTTCAGTAGAGTGCCTGTATATTTTCATACGTTGTGGAAATGCATTTCCAGGAGCTTTTTGCTTTTGGAAGTAAATTTTATCAAACAGTTATATTTAGCACAGCAGCACTTTAATCAGCCTGTTTCTCCTATAGCTGTGAACATGTTTAATTCTGTGAAAAGGGGGCTATATAAATATTCTGTGTGAGCTGAGGATCTAAGTGAGGGTGAAAATTTCATTTTTAAGCCATTTAATGTTTCCTACCCTTGCACTTGTGAAGGATTTTCTTGTATTTTGATTCAGCTTTCAAATCCTTTATATTTTTGTCCATTTCTGTATTCTGAAAATTTTTCTGCAGTGGATTGTTAATTTGTAAATTTTGTAATTTGTAATATAGTTATTTTGCTTTGTTACATTGTCTGTGATAAAAACTAATTTGCCTGCATGATTATCAAAGGTATGTAGTAAATAAAATAAATATCTGGTTTGTAGACTGTATCTTGTAAGTAAGCAAAATGTTGCAAATCAATTTTATGTTGTAATTTCAAGCGGTTTTCTTGTCTGCTAATGTAGGATTATGATACTATAACCCCTACATGTGCTGATGGGGAACATGTTATTGACATAACTTCTCAGAATACCCATTACTCATAGCCAGAGATTCTTCACTGTGCTGTAACTCTTAATGAAGCTAATGTATGGGGTTCCTCCATCTCGGCTTAGTGTTGGTTACTGCTTTGTTACTGAAATTGCTGCTCTACACCATCTTCCCCCTCTGAGGTACAAAAGGTGAAGGTGAAGGCCGCTGAGGTCTGACCCTCAGTCCCAGCTCTGCGAGGTTGGACCCTTGTGAAACCTTGAGCTCCGGGGAACTGAATTTGGGAAGGGCGTTTCTGAATGCAGAAGCGCCTGAGAAGCCTGAAGTTTTCTGACTGAATGTTAATCTGAAAAGTAGTGCTCTAAACCAAGTTCCTCCGTCTTTGAAGTACAGATGTGGAGAGGGCAAGGATATGTGGTAGAAAGGTGTATTTGGAGGAAGCTCCATTGCCCGCAAGGAAAGAGCTGTGCTAAGTGGCCTGTAAGGACATAAATTTCCTCCTAGATGGATGACCAGAAATAGAAATCCCTCTGAGTCCTGGGGAAATATACAGGATTAAATCATTCAGGTATAATCTGCAAAATATATTTGCTTTTCAGGTACCGTGATATGACTAGACCACCGAGGGCGAGCTGACTGTCCTGCCGGAGGTCAGCTCTCTGTGTGCTTTGGTGGGTGAGCAGGGCCACGGAAATGTGTACCACAGTCTCTTCAGCTTCAATCCCAAGTCATTTCTCTGAGGCACTTTCTGTTAGTTTTTAGCAGTTGATGCCACATCCAGCAGCTCGCCTTCCCCTCTCCTGTTTGCGGTGACTGGCTTGTTTGCTTTGGCCCTGGAGAAGCCCCTCTGAGCCACCTGTGGGAGCCAGGTGGCCAAGGCCTGCCCATCAAGTATTTAGCAGTGTGGGAGAGTGTTGCTGGGTTTGAAGGTAGCCTGTGACCACCAGCCAGCATTTACACGCTTTACCCAAACCAGTTTGGGCAGAACTGAACGTGGGGTGTTACAGCCTTACTTTGTCTTGAGCTGTGCTTTGTTTATTTCCATACTGACATCTTGGTCTTTCCTGTATCCCATTTGAGTCAGGGTTTCCTACAGCAGGGCTTTAGTTCATGTCTAACGTGAGGATTCCAAGTCCAGGTACTTGGAGGGTTGTTTGGTGGAACACAGTACCATACCCTGACCTAAATGTCTAGACAGAACATAACAGTTACGGGATAACTAGGAATATTACTATAACTCTGTATGAATCCACTAAGTTTGCACTTACGTAGCCACACGAAAAGAAAATTTAGCTCTTTATGATAGACCATTCAGTTAGAAGATCTGTCCACAGGCTATGAAATCACTTAGTTCTTACAGAGATAATTAGACTACTAAAAATGGAAAGGAAAATAGGAAGGTAGTATTTGGTTTTGAACATGTAGTTTTTCGTAAACTTGCTTTGTAGCTGATGGATTTATCCAACTTTTGGAAGCACTAGTAAGTGCTAAACACTTATGGTAACACCATTTCATGGAATCATATGGTGACTTGGGTTGGAAGGGACCTCTGGAGGTCTCCTCAGCCAGCCTCCTACTCAAGACAAGGCCGACTTCAGACTTGGATCAGGTTGCTCAGTCAGGGCCTTGTTTGGTTGAGCTGTCTGATCTCCAAGGATGGAGGTTATTCAGTCTCTGTGGACAACCAGTTCTACCTGTTCAACCACACCCTCACATCCAGTAGGAATTTCCCTTGTTGCAACTTGTGGCTGGTGCCTCTTGAGTCTTCACCATACACCTCGGGGCTCCATCTGTTCTGTAATTCCTCATTGGGAATTCAGTTATTCAGAAGCTGCTTCTGCTTGCTGTCTCTGCTGCCCTGGGAAGTTTTAATTTGGTTACTTGTATTCCAGAAGGTGCAGGTCATACAATATCTGCTCTGATGAGGTGTGACTTCATTTAATAACTGCAGGTTGTCTAAGATCAATTAATTTGAATACGGTTCTAGAAAGAAATAAGATGTTAAGAAATAAGATGTACTAATCCGTAATGTTTTATGATTCACTGATGCAACCAATGCAAATTAGTAACATTTCATATATTTTAAACCTGTAAGTGCACATTTCTGCACAGAATTGCATGAATATGCAAGACTGATCTTGTTCCTCTTGTGAAATCCAAATGCTGCAAAATGGAAAGGAATAATTTAGGGGTTTAATAAGTAGGCCTGTCACTATCCATGATGAATAATCCTATGTACAGAAGGAAAGGGAAGTGATGAGTATTCCCCTTCCCAAAGCAGATCCAACGATGACTATTGCATCTTCAATTGCTAGTCAGACCTTTAATGACTGAGCAGGATTCCGATAGATCTTAGAAAATGAGCAAACTTTGATGGCACTAAAGATAAAGTATTACTTCAATTGTATGGAATAATCTAATCATAACTGTGCTACCCAAAGAATTTGGAACACTCCTTTGGCAGGAGGGTTTTTTTGAAGTAAATATTATTTACTGGGTTTTTTTTTTCCTTTGTGTATATGGATTTTGTTAGTTCACTAGGACAATGTCTGTACTCGCACAATCTCTGTCTTTTTGACTTGGTAGTTGGGGGGGGTCTGTTTTTAAGCCAATTCCCAGCATTGTAAGTTGTTAGAATGCACTTTGGGGTTCCCTTACTGTAATGCTGAATAATTACAGTGCTGTTGATGCTACGTAATTGTTGGTGTGGTTCTATGCGCTAATCAAATTAATGTCTAAACAGTTGCAATTTGCTTGTGGTCACAATTATATTTACAAAAAATAAAACCTGTAAGCACAAAATAGAATAGGAAAATGCTGTTTCTTTTCTTCTGTTGGATTCCATAACTTTTGCGAGCCTCTTAGTCTTTCATGATTATGTGCTGCATTTGGAAGCAAAAGCATTTCTGAGGTAGCAGTCCTGATCTCAATCCTTACAAAGTAGCCTGCTTTAATAGATCTGCTGGAAATATTTCTCAAGAAGAAAAACAACAGAAAACCCAACAGAATTGCTAAAGAGGGAAGGCGAGGAGAGGATTGCAGCATTTTCAGGAAATAATATCTTCTAGATTTTTTGTGTTACTTTGATTTGCAACACAGTGTTTTGTAGCTCCCCGAAGGCTAGGATAGCTTCAGGAGTACAAGGATTCTCCATAACGCATGGATGGTCCAAGTAGGCTCCTATCGGAGCAGTTACCAGTGTGTCTTCACTAGACACGTAAAATTTTGCAACACTATGGAACAATAGGGATTTAAAATTATTATTTTTTTCTATTAAATCTGAGCCTATTTGAAGATAAACGCATGTCCTGGAGTATGTGGATATTATTGCTTGTAACTTTATCAGCTCTGGAATTAACGTGGTTGCCGTTTGTCTTTTTATGTCCCAGTGGGTCCAACTTAACATGAGCGTAGCAGAAACAGCGCTCTATTCATTAGTCAGTGTTTGTTCTGTTACCCTGGCATTACGTTCAAAGAAACTTTCTTACTGTTCTTTTTTAAAATCTGCTTAAGTAGCCAAGTCATGGCAATCAGCAATTTAGGAATAATTATTTGAAAATACCTGCGTTTATTATCAAAATGGATGCCAGCACAGCTCTGCCTTTAATAAAAAAAGACATTATAGTCATAATATTTGTGGGTGCTTGTGTTTCTTTTAATAGTTGGAGGCTTTTCCTGGCTTTCTTAAGGGCATGGATTTCTCACTATCTCTAGTTGGGGGGGTATGTGCTCGAAGCAGTTGGTTTGGGTCTTGGGGGGGAACAGCGGGCTTGCTAACTACTTGTTGGTTATTCCAGCAGAGTGGAAGGAGATATAATCTGTTCCTGAAGCAGCGTCTCAGGGTAAAACAGTGATGAATGATATTGCAAGTGGCTTGGATGGCTGCAGTAATAACATGCTTCACTGTGTGGTGCCTGTTGTTAACTGGGAGCAAGGTTCACAGTTACAAAGCTCTTTGAGAAAGTGCAGAATATTTTCCACGTCCTTGCATGGCTTAAGAGAGAGAAGGCAGAGTCATACCCCTCCGAATTATTCTTTTTGTTCCTACAATTCAGCCCTGTATAAATACAATTTTCCCGACGGGTGTGGTTAAAAAAACCACCACCAACCTCCCTTAGCATGGAGTTAAATTTAGACCAGAGTGTTGGCTTCTACGGACAGCACTTTGCTATATGAACCTCTAGTCAACCAATTTGGAAGAGCTGAATATTGATATGATAATAAATAATATTACCTAATACTATGTTAACTTCCCTAGGAGAGTGAGTAATAGTCCTTACTTGCTTAACATTAATTGCTGTAGCCTAATCAGTGAAAAGATGAATGTTTTTATTACGACGTTCTGGCCTGCTGATAAATGAAAATATGACCTTTAATAGATCAATTAGAATACTAATTACCCTGTTCCATTGATACATTTTATTAGAATTTTTTTTCCCCCAAGAAAGTAAATACTCAGTTTTGCACTGTAACCCCTATATCATTTGTGTGCATTTTCATATGTAGTTGTTGCTGGGACATATTTCTCTGTGGTGGCTGGTTTAGTAAATCGTGTTAAATAAAAGAAAATGCATGGAATTTATTTTTTGCTACCTGCTTCAAATCAATGAACTGTGCCCTAGCTGGCTTTTGCGTAGGGTGGAGTTTGACTAACTGCAGAAAAAAACCCATGCTGTCAGATAACACTTGTCTTGATAATTTATGGCACACTGTAAAGACTGTGAAAGAATAAATGGTAGCATTGTTCACAGGTATTGCTACACTAACATGTATTTATTGTTCATATACCAGTTATTTACATGTGGTGTTCGTGCATATAAGTATTTAATTTGGAAATTATTTTAACTGCATATAGCCCTTGCACAAGTGTATCTTCAACTGTGAAGAAATTGAAGAACTGAGGCAATTTGGGGAACTTCTGTGTGTTCTGTTTTATTTTAGAGCAACTGCAATACTTGCTTTTTTTGATCATATGTCGATATCTTCCACAGATTGATAAAAGACATCAAAGCAAAGATTCTATTTTCTTCAGGGACGGTGTCAGGAGAATTGATTTTGTTCTCTCCTATGTGGATGATCTTAATAAGGAATGGGAAAAAAAGTTGGTAAGTTTGTCTTTTTGAGGTCCTCTTAATTCTGATCTATCATAACCTGAATATCAATTACTAAGCCTTTCAAATCACTACACTTGGCTGGAATAGGACTTAGCTAAAAATTTTATAGCCGTGTAAAAAGCCATTCCAGGTACTGAAATTTCTGTGTTATTTACTGTTGTGTGTTAGGACCCAATTTTATTAGATTTTTGGGGCTTTAATTACTGAATTGATCACTCTCCTTTACTTAGGCTGGTCAACGTATTATACAATCAATGCAAAGTAATCCAAATGATTTTTCTTTCTTCATGAAACAGCCTTATAGCTAGCTGTGGCTTTGGTCAAATTAATGTCTGTGAATGCTGTTCAATGAAGGAGGTCTCTTCTAAATAAGCAAAGCATTATCCAAATGAGATGTAACAATAACTATTTTTTTCCCCTGTCCTTTGACATCAGTTAGAGCAGAATTAGATTTTTAGGTCCCAGAATCCACGCAATTTTCCTTTTAAGACCCCTTTTTTATATACTCTGAGTAAAACAAACACAGCATCTCCTCTCTGAGCTTTTCCCTGTCCTTCACTTGCTCTCTACACATGTGTATTCATTCTTCTAGAAGAATATTTAAAGTGACTTTGGTAGGAGACCTCGTATGTAACAGAGCATAAAGTACAGGCTTTCTCTATAATGCCGGTCAGTGACCATCCCTGCACCCCCCAGCAACACCCAGGTGCTTCAATGGTAACAGTAGGTCAGACGGAATCAGCAAATTACATGTATTTGGGCCTTGCTCACACTGACACTTGAGGTCTAACTTGATTGAGGTCTGACTCTTCTCTTATGAAGAAAAGCCGAGGGATTTGGATCTCTTTAGTCTAGAAAAAAGATGGCTGAGGGGGGACCTTATCAACACTTATAAATACTGAAAGGGTGGGTGTCAGGGGGATGGGGCCAGGCTCTTTTCAGTGGTGCCCAGTGACAGGTCAGGAGGTAATGGGCACAAACCTGAGCACAGGAAGTTCCACCTAAACATGAGGAGGAACTTCTTTCCTTTGAGGGTGGCAGAGCCCTGGCACAGGCTGCCCAGAGAGGTGGTGGAGTCTCTGTCTCTGGAGACATTCAAAACCCGCCTGGACGCGTTCCTGTGCCACCTGCTCTGGGTGACCCTGCTCTGGCAGGGGCTTGGACTGGATGATCTCCAGAGGTCCCTTCCAACCCCATGATTCTATGATTAATATGTAAATTCAAGTTATTTAAAGAATCCTGAACTATAAGATGCAGTCAAGACAATAAACTTTATTTAAAGCATAATATTTTAAAAAATAACAACTGCAGGGATTTTAATTATTTTGTTTTCTCTTTATTCACTGCCTTCTTTCTGAGCCAGCAGAGGTTACATTTACAAACTAGTCTCTCCAATATGTATCTCCAAAGTTTGTTCTTAGAAAAAAAAAAAAAAAAGGGACCAAAAGACTTGTTTCTCATGTAATCACATTGTTTTGAAAGATAAGGCTTTCTGAAGAAAACTAATTGTACTGAGGCTTATGACAAAATAATGATCAAAACTAAATATCCGTGAAGAACACTTCTCATCTATATCTTGTGATATTAAAGTGTTTCATAATTAAAAATTATAATTTCTTTTGAACAAAAAGCTGCAAGATTAGGCTGTTCAAAAAATTGCTTACTGCTTACAGTCCTTTATGAAGGAAACACTGTTTTCATGAAGGACTTAAGTTGCCTGTATGCAAATATCATGCAGTGTAGAACACAGCCCCTGCATCGTATTCTTGTTACCTTAAAAAAAGCAAGAATCCCTGACCCTGTCATCATCTCTGATGCTTTTCCCAACTGAAGCACCTCCCAGTCTGCTCTCCTGGGCTGGCCACGTTCAGGAGGTTTGCTTGGGAGACCAGGGTTACATTATAGCTGTGGTACCATAGGTTTATATAAAGACACTTTTTCAAAGCCACACTGACTTCTGTGTCAGGCTGTTACCCTTACTAGATTCCTCCTTCTGCCATAAAGCAAAATGCATTTAAAAAAAAAAGAAGGAAGAGGAGACTGATTGGTGTAGAGAGGAAAAAGGTATCTATGCAAAATATGTGAAAGCAACCCTTAAAATAAACTTTTCCATTAGTCATACTCAAATAACACGAGGGAAGAAATGGAGACTATTTAGGTAATGTTTCAAGTGGGATGGAAAATAAGCCAGATGCTCAGTCTAGTCACTCATTCATATTGTGTGCAGCAGTTTCCTTCTCATTGCTTTAGGGGTACGTTAAGGTCGTAACAGGAACCTTTGCCAGACCAGAGGCCGTGTACGTGGGTGTTATTATTGACTGAAGGATTCAGGTGAGGAGAAACCCAAGAGCTAGTAGCTAATAATGTAGTTCCTCTTTGAGGTAAGAATACACTTAGTTAGGAAGAAACATCTCTCTCTTGCAAAAGAGCAGAACATCAGGTTTGGTGAGGTTTAATTCTGTATATGTCTGTTACTCCCACAAGAGTTTATGGCCCCATGGAAGAAGGCGTTTGGTCTGTGGCTCTGTGGTTGCAGGATGGACAGGTATAAGGATATCAGTGTTATGGCGCATCAGTTTTCACATAGTTCCTGAGGAATCTGCTAAGAAAATTAAATTTGCCTTATATTTATGTCCAGCATAGACCTTCATACATGAATATGCCTGTAAATCAATGCAGACTTCTTAGCATAGAAGTACTGTGCTGTTGTCTTCGTGGAAACAAGATTTAAATAGTGATGCACTGCAGCTTTTGGAATTTCTGACATACCGTACTTGCTATTGTACAGTCGTTGCTGGAAAGAAACGCGAATTTCTCTTACTGTAGTACGATGAGACAGCAAAATGGAACAGCTAAGAATAGAAATGTTCACGGGAAGAGAACAACAGTTGTGACAAAGGGTTTGTTTCCTTGTCTGGAGGAAACAGCTTTATTCTGCATTTATAAGAAAGGGATGAATAACTTCTTTGTGTGTTTCAACACAGCCCTGATACAGATGTAAGAGGCGGCCTGTTCATCTTCTCCCTTAGCTTTATGCAGAACAAATGCATTAACTTCTTTGATGTTCCCCAGAAACTTCCCAGCTTAAACTCTGTTTTGAGCTTGCCTTCTATAACCTGCATGAATAAATCCTAACCACAAAGTCTCTGTAAACAAAAATTAGGATTACATTTTTGTGTGACAATACTTTATATTTTTCCACAAAGCCTCTAGCAGATAAGTGGAAATATTTTACCCATGTGTGAAATGCACGTGAACATGGGAATATAAATACAATTTTAAAAAATATCTAACAAATTATTCGTGTATGACCAGGACATGATCTTCATTGTCCGTAAGTGTACTTCTTCACAAAATAGTCCAGAGCACAAGTCTGAGGGAGCTGGGGTTGTTCAGCCTGGAGAAGAGGAAGCTGAGGGGAGACCTTCTCGCTCTCTACAACTCCCTGAAAGGAGGGTGTAGTGAAGTGGAGGTCGGTCTCTCCTCCCAAATAACAAGCGATAGGACAAGAGGAAATGGCCTGAAGTTGCGCCAGGGGAGTTTTAGATTGGATATTAGGAAAAATTTCTTCACAGAAAGGGTTATCAAACGTTGGAACAGGCTGCCCAGGGAAGTGGTTGAATCACCATCCCCGAAGATCTTTAAAAGATGGGTAGATGTGGTGCTGAGGAACATGGTTTAGTGGTGGTTTCTGCAGTGTTCGGTTAATGGTTGGACTCAATGATCTTAAAGGTCCATTCCAACCTAGACAATTCCATGATTCTATGATCAGGACTCTGGGATCTCTGTGCAAACTAACGTGTTCCTGTCTTTGCCGGAAGCAAAGTCCCCCTGTCTTTCATCGTCTCAGACAGAAACTTCTGCTTTCTCAGAGCCACCAGATAGCCCAAAGTTATGGAGCCAGGGGTAGCAAAAAATCAGATGCTTTTTGCTCCTGCTGCACCCTGTTAGGCTGCCGGCTGGGAGAAGCCACGTCCCCAGCTCTGCAGGAGCAGCTGAAAACTGGGCTTGAGCCAAAGTGGGCATCTTTACAGCAGTCTGGCTGGTACTTGGAGAAGGAAGGTGTTTGGCATCTCCTGCACGTTGGAGGACACGCAGAGCACCTCCTGTTACTAGCAGTAACAGCATTGTTATAAAAAATGGGTTTAGAACAGTTGTCTATCCATTGTCCTTAGGTAACTTACCATGCAGCATTGCATCTACATTGGGCATATTAATACCGCTGGACTTTGGATCTTGCTTTGTTAATCTTATCGGGGTGGTTCGTTACAGCCAAGCATATGTTAGATGGGCAGGTTACAGTGTACGAGTATGCGGGATATCCCCAGCGGCGTTGGGAGAGGTGAATGCTCTACTGGTCTCTGCCCTACCTAGGCCACAGTGGCCTCAGAAAATGTGGTTTCAGTCTCTTACAGACGCTTTGGAGCGGCTTAAGAACTGTACTTAAACAAAACGTGAGGAAGGGCTTTAGCCCACTATTACTGGTCTTTGCTAATGCGATTAATTATGTTGTTTCCCTCTTCCCGCTGTGACTGCAGAGTGGCATCTGTAGCAGAGTCACAAATACATGCACCAGGTCTAGATTTTTAGGCTTGGGCTAGTAAGCTTGAAATTCTTACAAATAAGTATTAAAAGAAAACAGCACTGGTCCAAGGGTTCATTTTGTCTATTTTAAGCCTTTGATGGAGACATGAAGAAATCCAGTATTTGGCAAGAAAAAGGGGGGTATTTGTTTGGGGTTTTTTTTTCAGCAGATTGATTGCTTTTAAAGGTGGTTGCTTCAAGTGCCTGGAAAATACAGTGCATTCATGTGGGTTTCGCAGAAGGTTTATGGGAAGAGAGCAAGGTGGTGAAAAGCGCATAACTTCTATTAGAGCACAGCAATTTATCACGCTAAGTGTACAGTAAGGAAAGCTCAGTGAGATGGGGCCAGACCCTTGGGCTCTGCCCGTTGTTCGGCCGCGCAGCCGGAGGAGGAGCTGGCTGGTGTCTCTGGGGGCAGAGAACCCTCCCAGCTGGGTCGCTTGGCTCTTCGCCAACGGTTGCTGGGGAAAGAACGCACACCAGCGTGCTTTCTTTGGAGAAAATCTAATCCGGAACAGCAGATAGCTTTGGATACCAGGCTTGAATGTCAGCTTTTATATACCACTTTCGAATGTAATCATAAATCACCTTTTAGTTGTATTGTTCTCTGTTAGATCAGCAGGTTAGCAAACAAGAGTTCTCAGGTGTTTACACAGGTGCATGTAGGCAGGTTTGGGGATAGATGAATTAAAAAATAATGCATGGAATTGCATTTGCCCCCAGCATGTGCTACAGCTCAGGAATTACCACATTTGAAAGTTTATCTAGGCCAGTGTCTAATTTAATATCTAATAATATTTGGTAAAATCAGATGTGAGAGGTAAAAATGCAAGGCCACTAACACGGGAAAATATAGCAACACATTTCAACATAGATTTGAGGGCCATTAAAGCTATTCTTCCGTTTGCATAAACTACTCAGATAAATGATTACGAACTGAAATGCAAAGCAGCCTATTTCTCACAGACACACGGGAAAAGGAAATTGTCTGAAAGCTATGGTGTTTTGGATTTTTTAAGTGTATTTGAAAGATGTCATTTAAGACCTTGCAGTAGAGAACACATCACACAGCATTGCAGGTTTTAGCCAGAAGAAAACTGCTAGTCTAGCGAGTGCTTTCTAAAGAGGCTAGGGCTCCATATTTAGCTTAGCTTGTGGTTATTCTGGCAGTTCTTCAGCAAATTTTATAGCATTAGAAGGAAATTAATTCAGCCTCCCAATAGGAGCAAAAGTTCTACAGAGAAGGAGGGAAAGAAAACGTTCTTGCCTTAAGACACCACCTAGGAATTACCTGGCAAAATACGGAGTTCAAGAAGGGTCACAGACTCACAGAGGTCGTGCAGCCATCGTGCAGTGCCACAGGCTGGCCTCTTTATCTCTGCCTGAAGTCCACACCGACTTTATGCAAGCTAATCACATATAAGACTGACAAATCATCACATGTAAGCTTATCTAGTTTTACAGTTCTGTTGTTTGTGAAGAATACTTTTTGGAATACTGTTTGAATTGTCTGTAATCAGTACTTGAACATCTGTGTCGGGCATGATTGTTAAACTGGTAAATAGATGTCACTGTAAGCCATCAGTCTTCCAGATGCTTCCAGAATTTGTCTTTTCATCTCGTTTTAACGTTCTCTTAGAAATTTAGCTAACCTTGAATGATAACACACAACACAACCCTCCCATAGAGTCATGACTTTGTTTCCTTCTCTGGTTAACAAGATTGGACAGTTTATGAGCCTATTCCTAACTAATAAATAAGTTTCCTGTTGCTAGTTAATGCAGTTCCTGATGGTTTGCCATCACTGGGCTGGCCTTAGCTCAGAATGGCCTGGTGTGCATCAGCTGGGCTTTCTTTCGGTCTGCTTTCTTTTGCAAAGGTCACAGAGCGCTAAGGGGTTGTCATCGGGGCAGATAGGAGGACTGAAACTCGGTGAAGTCATCAGTGCAAGGGATCAGTCAGTTGCTGACTTCATCAGTTAATAAAGCGTGTTTCTTTCTTGTCAGGAAAGAAGAAAAGAATTTGAGAGAAATCTGAAAAAGGCTGGTTTGGAACTAGAAACGGAAGATAAGAAGGTAAAAAAAACAAATAGAAAAATTAGGACCAAATAAATCGATCTGCAAATTACTGATTAGCGTGTACCACTTTGATTCTTTGAGTAAAATTATAAATTATTCTAGCGGATTTCAGTGGGTTGTAACTAATTTAGGTGAAACAAGCTTAATGTGTTTATTTGAGTTATTTTTCCAGATACGTTCATAAGAATTGTGGAAGCAAAATAATTTTGATTCAGAAGGAAGTGATGGCTTTTGATTTCATAACGAAAAGAAAGCGGTTCCAAAATAGCTGTGACTTCACTGAAACCCGTGTAAATGGGAAGTATGTTCACAGCTGGACTTAATCCCACCTCACAAACAGTAACATGTTTGGAAATCAGTGAATGGATTAGCATATGCCCACTGGACGTTGTAATTATGATGGGGAAGGACTCTGATGTAATGACTTGAGGGTGTTTGATTAGTGTTACTGTTTTGTTTAATAAGTGGAGAAGGTGGGATGCTGACTTCTTCAGCCAGCATGCTCTTTTTTTTTTTTTTTGCCAGAGATTGAGTGGGGCAAAATAACTCTTGATGAAGTTTAGACTCTGTCACCATAGATGGGCATTCATTGAGCAACATGTTAAAAATACCTGCTGGTTGCTGCTTTCTCCAGTGTATGCAAAGAAACACTAGCAGAGCATATACTGTGGGGGGAGGCCTGTGATATGATTATTCATTATCATGGCTATGAGGCTATAAAGAAAAAATCCCCTTTTCCCCCCTCCATTTTTTTTTTCTTTTAAGCTTTCAAAAATATATAAAAGGCAATAAATTTTGTATTACAACTATTCTCCTAAATCTTACAATAAAGCACAGTTTAGTCTGATGTCCAATTTAACTTTCCTGGGGCAGGAATCTGAAGATGGCAAGATTTATTTTGTGAAGATCCATGCCCCGTGGGAGGTTCTGATCACGTATGCAGAAGTGCTGAACATTAAAGTTCCCATCAAGGAAAACGACATTCCCTCAACGGTGGAGAACCCCCTGGACTGTATGCTTGCACCGCTCAGGCTTCCCGAGAAGGTGATGCACCCTGAACCGGATTATTTCACGGCCCCGTTCAGCAAGGACAAGCAGGAATTGTACCTCATTAATGATGAGAGCACTTTCTTCTCGCCATCCATGAGAAACAGAATAGTACGTATGTGAATTTGTCTAATTATATTTACATGGTCCTGTAAGATACTCATGCAAGAAGGAGTATATGAACTGATACCTGTGGGTAAATATGAGGAAACCTAGATGCCTGTGCATGTTTTTTGCAAATCCAGAGTAGTAGTTATTGGAATGGATCTTCTAGGTGTCTACAAGGCAAGTGTGCCCCCAACCATCTCATACAAAGCAGAGCCTTCTGAAGAAACACTTTCTGCTTTTGTGTATTATTCCTGCAGATTAGACACAGTGCACAACCATTAAAGGTTTCTGTTAAGTGGCCTTAAAGCAGGAAAGGTCTGAAATCCTTGTGTTTGAATCTCAGGTGAATTATATTCTCACACGTTGCCCATATGGAACAGAAGAAGGGAAGAAAAAATTTGGGATTAAGAGACTGCTAAATAATGGCACCTATTCAGCTGCATATCCTCTTCATGATGTAAGTATTTTAGCTTTCTGCTCCCTTGAGCGTTTCCCAGTGTTTTTACTCTTTCACCTGCTGTGATATTGCTGTTTCCAGCAGAAATGAAAACGCACTCAAACCCTTCCGTTTGTCCCAGTAATTGATTCTCTTTTATAATACGGAAGACATATCTGCCGGCCCTACTATGTGACTTATGTGCTGAAATGTCCTGTGCATGCATACGGGAGCTGAGTTTCTAGGATATGTGTCAGTCACGTAATGTGCTGAGATTTATTCCGTAGTTTATTCCTGTTATGTTTATGATAATGATTATGCAGTAATACGTTAGAAAGATTATAACAAGGAATGAATCCCTACTGGAGACGCATACGCTCAGCAGTGTGTGCGTGTATAGGGTGTGTACATACATGTGCTGTAGTTACATACATACTCTTGGGCTCATACCGTGTTAGGACTGAAGTCAGATGAGTTGCATGAGCCCAACGGGTCAGTGTGGGGTGGTCACTTGTCCAGCTCCCAGTGAGCTTTGGTGAGCAACTGCAAATACTGGGAATATGGTCAGGATGGTAAATACTGGTGTTCAGTTTTGCTCTGGGGTCAATTTTTAATACAACATATATGGGTTTAGCCCTGAAATCCCTTGGAGAGAACAAGAGAGAGAACGGAGGAATCCATTTTATGGATTTATTTTTTTTAATTATTTTTTTTTTTCCTTTTGAATGTTGTGTCTAATTTGTTGCTTAAATCTTAAATTCTCTCCTTGTTTTTGATAGTTATTTGAGATTTGGCACAATGCTTTAGTGAACGTAAATTGCTTATTCACATCTGTGAATTCTACGACAAGATATTTCTAAATACATTATATATATTTCTATTTTTAAATGTTTTCAAATGTTGTTTTCTCCCTTAGAAAATGAAAAGAAATGGATGAATGGACATTCTTTAGATTTTCGGGGGGAAAGTTTAGCTGATCAGAGTCAAGGCTGGGAGACTAGTCTAGTCTGGGAAGTACTCTATACTGTTGGGACTACCAAAATCACAGATAATAAAAAGCAGCCGTACAAGAATCTTTTCTATACAAACACAACGTTAAATGCTAAGAAATCATATGAAAAAATTCCAAAAGCATGAGACAGTCTCACAAATCATTGTCTAAAAAAATAACTACTTAACCTTTTAAGATATTTAAAAAATGCAAACTTTAGGTTGTTTAAATGTCTGGATTTCTATTTAGAAACCAATTTTCATGCTTTTCTTTGTGATTGAGAAACATGTAGGGAAAAATAAAAACCAAGATCATAAACTGAATATTTGACATAACCAAATATTTCTAAAAACAGAGTTCTACAATACAAAATAAACTTACAAGAGCTGTCAGAAAATGCAGTTATTTTGGGCTGTTTAATTTCTAGGAAACTGATGGATTTCCAAAATTTTCTTAGTAGTTGACAGGTAGATACATGATGGTGATGAACACCACAGAAATTAATTAGTGTCAGAATTTCGTTTTGCGTGTCCTTGCATTACAGCTTGAAGAAACCACAGCACGGAGTACCTCAGAGTGCCACGGCTGGAGGCACCAAACAACTTGAATTTATATCCCCTAGTTTACGTCTCTCAGTGAAATGCTTTTGGCTTTGCAATTCACAATAAGAACCTGATTCCGAAGTACAGAGAACAGGATTTAAATTTGCATTATGGGATGGGGCTTTGAGCAACCTGATCTAGTGGGAGGTGTCCCTGCCCACGGCAGGGGGGTTGGAACTAGATGATCTTTAAGGTCCCTTCCAACCCAAACCACTCTATGATTCTACGATTATTTTTAATGAAGTGGGAGTAAAATGGTGGTTTTCTACTTTAGGGAAGCTTGAAATTCCGCAATTGCATACGCTACACCAGTGTAAAGGAACAAACCATTCACTGCAGTAACCTACCAGTGGAAATGAGTCTGTTGTACCAGCACAACACTGGTGTAACGTAACGTGATGTGGTTACAGTACAGGTTGACTTAATGTCTAAGATTGGTAAATGTTTTCTGAAAGCGTGTATTATCTTGAAACATATATAAAAAGGGTTCTATTTAAATGAAGTGGTGAAGTAGAGTGCTAAGTTTGATTTTCAAAGTAGTTTAAGTGGCATAATCTTAAGAGGGATGCATCATCATCATTAATGTTCATTTCTTTCAATGTAGTCTTTGAGTCTGTCGATGAGGTGTTTTGCCTTTACTCTGATTTGCTCACAGTGCCAGTACTGGAAAAAGGCAAATGATCCAAACTGTGACAATGAGAGATACACGCTGTACATGGAATGGGCCCGTTTCTTGCGGTTCTACAAAGAACAGCCTTTGGACCTCATCAGGTAAAATACTGCCTGTGTTTTATTACATTTACTTGGTTTTCACTGTAATATAAGCGTATTACAATATAGCGTGATCCCACTGGGAAATTTTTACTACTTTTAAGATCCAGTGAGAATTGGATACTTAATTGGGCACTAGGTCCTTGGAGGACACAACACAAGTTTTTACTAGCAACTGGAAAAATGCCAGTTTCTCAAATCAAGCCTCTTTTTTCAATCTAGCCAGTGCTCCTGGGGTCAGGTATGTTACAGATTATTCAGCTATAGAAGAAGAACACATAGGAAGAATACCTTGCATATTGTAATTGGTATCTGCCACAATATATAAATATTGATTTGAAATTTCAACACAGACTTGAAAAAACACCGATAAAATCAGTACTAACCCCAAATTTAAACTAACCCTACCCAAGATCTCTTTGATTCAGCTCATATGATATAACAAAAACATTACTTTATTCACAGATTACAGTTGCCTCATTGGCAACACAACCAGTTGTATTTCTGTGAATTACCCATTCATTCTAGCCGTATGATCGGAACTGTTGTGCCCAGGTTCACTTGTATAACTCCTTGGAAAATCAAAAAAGTCAAGTGTCATTTACATTATCCTGTGGGAAGGTTAAAGCTGGAGCTTCTGCTAGGAGGAGAAAAAGGGTCAAAAGAGGTCATACATTTGGCTCATGCAGCTTGCATACCTTCTCACAGCTGGCTTCAAATCTCGTTTTTCCAGTGTATATCACTGCATTTACTCTTCTGTTAAATGAGAATTTTGCCAAGTGTTTGATTTGGACTCTGCCAGTTTTCTCTATTGCAGTTTTAAACTTTGCTTTGTACTCCTATTAATTGCATTTTTTTGTATTCAGGAAGTACTATGGTGAGAAGATTGGAATCTATTTTGCCTGGCTAGGATTTTACACTGAGATGTTATTCCTTGCAGCAGTTGTTGGCTTAATCTGTTTTTTTTATGGCTTGTTTACAATGGATGAAAATATGAGCAGGTGAGTGTAATGTTAAAAATCTCCTGGGCTTATAATGGGAAAAGCTAAGTAATGTGAACATTTTGTTCTTGCAAAAAGAACAGGTAACAGTTTTTTAAAGCTTGTCAGAGCAGACAAATTTATTCTTCGGCTATCTTTATTGACAGAAATGGTGGTGGACAGCTAATGCAGAACTTGTGACTATTAATTAGTAAGACTCAATTTGTAGGTGAAAGCAATATTTTATTGCCATTGGGCAATAGCTTTTTATATTGGCGTACCTGCAACACATAAAGTCCTAAGAGTACCACTGACATGTCTCAAAATTGTTTGCTTCGAGTGTTTATTGTTGCCTTAAGCTTTTCTATTTTAATCTATCTTGCAGAGTAGTCCGTTGACCTTTTTGTGTAGGTCGTCATTTGCACTAACTACCAAAAGCTGAGTACAGGACAGATCAGCAGTGTTCTCCCCTCAGAGGAATCCCAGATCTCGGAAGCCAGAGTTTGCTTCTTTTTAAATAAGCGTTATGTTTGTTTCTTCAAGGAAACTCAGATTTATTGTATTTAGAGATTTGGGGGTGTGGAGAGGAAAAGAGGGTTGACATTTCATTGCTCACTGTTGTGGGTTTTTTTAATAAGAAAGCTTCCAGAAAATTCTGCATTTTAACCATAAAAGATGAATAACAGGTTAAAATTCTCATCCATTCTATTGAATTATGTCATTTTGAGACTTACATTTTAGCTAGGTTCAGAGTTCGCCTAGGAGTACTGCTACACGTGTTCATCTTTCTCTGGATACTGAAGGACTATCGTAGGATTGTAAACTTCGCCCATAGTAGTAGTTAAATTGAAGTAGCAAATGTTACTGTAGATAGCAAAGCTGAATTAATACCTCTGCATTTAGAAGATGTGTTTTGAACGCATTACTAACCTGATGAGAAATAACAGGGTTTATACCTCACCTGAAAGCAGTACCTGTGCAGTACAGCTCCTTACGGACTTCTGATTCATTGCTGGTACAATCAGAAAGCTCACACCAAGGGAATTCCTAGTTCTCCTCCTTGTAGCAGCTGCTACATTCTTTGGCTCGCCCTGACCAACTGCAGGTGAACGCCAGTAAACGTGGCAAGAGTTGGCATCTTCTCTGTGAAGCTGCAGATGTTGAGCTTTGAACAAATGAAGCTCTTATGTAAAATTTACTTAAAAAAAATAAATTTATCAGCTTTTGAGGTGCTGTGAAAGCAGATACTGTATAATACTTTCTCCTCAGCAAAGAAATCTGTGACCCTGCAATTGGAGGAGAGATCATCATGTGCCCTCTTTGTGACCGAGAGTGTGACTACTGGAGACTAAACACCACCTGTGAGTCTTCAGAGGTCTGTATCTGGTTCTCCGGCCACATTCACTTTTGTTCATGCTGAAAACTGTTTTGGCACTGACCTGTTCCTGTCTATCCTGTTGCAGTACTCCCATTTGTTTGACAACGTGGCAACTCTCTTTTTTGCCATTTTCATGGGCATATGGGGTGAGTACATTTGATAAGTTTTATGTCAAGCAATAAGGAGATCTTGGCCAAACTGCTGAGGGACACTGGAGGTGGGAAGAAGGAGAGTAATGTCTTTGCTTTAATATCCTGTCCCAGATGCAAAAGTGATGAAAGAATCAAAATAATTTAAAGCTACAGAGGGATTGGACTTAACCAAAATGAAAAAAAAAAAAAATGTAGGAGGTATCTAGGATGTCATAAGCATTGCATTTTCTATCTGCTAACATTTGTTACTTTCCTTAGTAACCTAAGACAGAGTGGTCCAACTTTATGCAGTCCTTGTGAGAGTCTTCTCTCTCCTTAGCACTGCAAGTTATCCGTGTCCCTGGGGAAGAGTAGAGAGCTTTTGTGGCCTTTCACTGAATGGTGGTTCAGCGCTACCACTTTATTAGCAGCACTTTTAGGATGAGAATTAGTTGGCTTCTATTCCAGTTAAATTAATACATTATAGTATGCTCTGATGATGTTCCTGACTGTAAGCATGGTTTGACACCAAGTGATACTTGTTCAGACTTTAAGATCATATTGTGTCAAATGCATGTTCTTTGTAGATTTATAGATTCAGGATAGTGTAATTATTGTTTATTTCCTTAAATATCTTGTCTCCTGCTTCATACTGTTTGTATGAAAGATCGTAATTAAGTCTTCAATTTGAGTCTAGATATTTCATTAACACGCAAAGATCTCTGGGTGCTAACAGAAAATCTGTTTGTGCATTTGTTACCGAAGGATCTAGTCACTAACTTTTTCGTAGAGAATTCTCAAAACCAACTCGAATAAGATAATGTTATATGGCTGTTTTCCTAAACTTTTCTTGGTTTTAAGCGCTAGCGTTTGAGTGACGTGGATTAGTCATTCAGGAAGTACCGGCAAAAGATTTCAGAACTGCAGAAGATAAGCTTTCCTGTGTTTGTGTAAAACATAAAGCCTCTCCAGTTCAAATAAGAACAATCAGCTTACTAAACATTTACATTTTAAAGTAGTTTATAGAGGGTTTTTAAAATGGCATATAGTATTATAACTTTTATAGTTGTTTATTTTACATATGAAACGTTTCCCTCTAGTGCCTTAAAAATTTCTTAAGCCAGCCTCACTCTTGATGATATGAAAAGCATCAGACATTCACTGTATTTAAAATGACCATGATATCAAATAGTGATCAAAAAGCAACAGAAATCTTTGAACGTACTACTTGAAAACAGTTCTACTTATTTGCAGTGGTTGTTCATATGTTACGGGTTTATGCACAAGCAATTAGTTGCATTATCACGTCCCTTTGTTAATTCTGTATTGCTATTTGTATATGAAAAGTAGTGAAACTACAATTTAGCATGGTTGCCATAACCACGGAAATACCCATGCCCTGTCTTGGCATCGTGCTTGTCATCCACTTCTGGAATTCAATTAGCTAATAAATTACTTAATCCACATTATGGTCTTAGCTGTAAACTTTAATAGGTAGTCAGTAAAAATAGATGGATGACATTGTGAGGGTAAATAAGAGACCGCAGAATAGGAGCCAGCAGAGAAACAAGTTTCACTTTGTTCATTAAGTTGTTCACCTCTCTCTTAACTGTATTTTAACATTTCCAAATTGCAGTTACACTTTTCTTGGAGTTTTGGAAGAGGCGGCAAGCCAGACTGAAATATGAGTGGGATTTGGTTGATTTTGAAGAGGAACAGCAACAGCTCCAGCTGAGGCCTGAGTACGAGGCAAAATGTACCCAAAAGAAGAAGAATCCCGTAACTCAGGTAATGAGCCCGCCGGGGGGAGGTGCATGCAGATCCAGTTGTGTGCTGAAAGGTAGTTTCATGACGCGTGAGTTCTGCCTCAGGAACAGGTCCGTATCTCATGGCTAAGTAGGGATTTGTGACACACACAAGCGCGATGCCGCATTTATATTGGAGCAGGGCAGGCCCTCGGCTATTACATCTCCACCGAGCAGCGTTTATGGGAGCAGTGAGTTTGACTGAAACATGTGGAATGTGATGCCAACCACACCCTCACTGAGCACAACAAATTGTGTCAAATATCAAAGCAGAATTTGGTAACACGTTCTTTTCTCGCTGAAGGCGTCCAGTTGGTGAGTGCTGAGGTTTGGGCTCTTTGATTGACGGGTATCAGAGGTGAACACTTTTAACTGCCGACAGTGGCATAGCGGCGTTAGCGTCAGTAAATCCGGGGGTCTGTTTTACCCTGGCACAGGGCCACTGCCCTGTGTCTGTCCCGCTTTCCAGTCTGACAGAAGCAGTAACTGAAGGCTGTCAGCACAGCGGCCTCTTGCACATGACAAACGTGCCCCATCTCTTGGGCCATGGCTCTCTTCCTGCACATGTCTTTTGTTATCCAGGCTTTTGACACAGAATAAATGAAAATGTGGGGGGGTTGCCTCTGGAGTCTGTGCATAACTTTAATTATCCTCCGTTGATTTTAATTTCCACTGGAAACTGATACATTAAATTGGGAATACAAAGGCAAAGTTTATAGCTTTCACTTGGTTAACACGGTCTTTACAGTGTCCTTCACGTTTCAAGGTAGCAGTCTCTGAAATCACATCTTTAAAAGCACTTTCTCATCCCTCCACAAGATAGAAGAAGCAGTGGTCTCGATCTAAAGATACATAGGTGGGACTAGCCGTGGTTTTGCTTCTGATAGACAACCACTGTGTTTGGGGAATGCTAGAGAGATGAAGGTTGCTGAAGCCCTGTGTCTGAAATCTAATTGAGGTACAATTAACCACGCTATTTAACTCTGTTAAATGCTGTACATAAACGCCTACTAGCAGTTAATCATCTACATTTAAATATAATTTAGGTAGGAGTTATTTCACAAATTTAGGGATCACATGGTTGCATTCCAATACAACACCAACCACCTCAATTTGACGTATTTTTAAGTCATCCTTCCTCTTCCTAGACTTATACATAAATAACTTATTTTCACTAGTCATGAGTATACTAAGATAGCACAGTTTCCAGGAAAAAAATAGAAGCGTAGCCAGAACATGGAAAGCATCATTGCTATATAAAGATATAAAACAAGCCGTCTTCCAGGGCTTGTCTCCCTAATTGTTAGGAAATATATACACTAATCTTATTTCTTATGAGAGACAGTGTTTCTGTCTCTCCTTCCCCTTCTGCACATGCAGCATTAATGCTGCTGTTCTTATACCTGTAGCTCGTACGCTGTACAAGTTACGCAGAGGTCTTTGATAACCGTGCACTATGATTTTGAGTGTAGCTCTGCGAGGTATTGATTACTGCATGCTCAGGAAAACAGCATCAGGTAAATCAATTTTTGATTAGCTCATTCAGCTAATTGGAAAGAGACGCCTGCCTCTTGGATGGTTTTTGCTAGTTTGCATCCCTGTGTATGCTCAGCCTCAAAACCTCCGCTTTCTTACATGGCTGCGCGGTGACCGAAACCAGCTGGACCACGGTGGTTCTGCTGCAGTTGAAGGGAAATCCCGCAGGCGGTTCAGGGCCCTTGTGTGCCCTGGGGGAAGGGGCTGCAGCATGGTGATGGTGTGAGGAGAGGGAATGAAGGGGCTCACTCGCAGGCAGCGCTTGTGGACAGCGCGGACCAAACCCCGTAGTCTGGTGAGGTGAATCAGCAGCAGATGACAGCCAAAGATGGCATGGGTGAGGGGCGTATGTGTAACTGTCCTGGGGGAGAAGATTGCTCTCTCTCTATATTCATGCAGATCTGTTGGGTAGGGTGGTTTATTTGGCCTTTATTTAGGGAATAGAAATTGGACTGTAATATATTTTTCGTATCTCAGAGAGAGATAGTGCACTGTTCTATGCTTTCTAAGTATGCATTTACAATTACCATAAAAATTCAATGACCGTACCATCCTTTATTTTATGACACATCAATGTATTACCTTGGTGGATTTTCAAAGCTTTTGTGTGGCAGGGTTTAGCAGTGATCCTTATCAATACCCTGTTATAGCAAACCATGCAGATTAGCCACGCTGTAGTGTAATTTCCTTTCGTTAGATAATGTGCAATACTGAGCACATGAAAGGACGGGGATTTCAAATAAATTAATTCCGCGGACTGGTAAGTTAATAAGCATACAGGTCACTGAGTTTCTTGCGTCCCAAGGTTGGCTTTGCTTCACTCAGAAAATTATTTCTTCATTATTCCTGACCATGATTCAAAGTTCTAGGTGCACTGAAACAGAAATTGCCCATTGTGAGGCCTTAATTAACACCTCATTCGGTCAAGAAGCTAAGCTATTTAGCTAGATTATAGCTAAAATCTGGTTTTGCTGATTACAGTAGGATCTTAATTTACATAAATAATGATGTATTCCGTTCAAACTTAGGCTCTGTCATTGCACATTATTGCCTACATTTTGTTCTAAAGTAGAAAACTTGTTGGATAGCCTAGAATGTGCAAAACATTTGTTCTAAGTATAGAATATTATAGAATAATATTATTTATTAATCCACAATAGGTATAAAATTGTGGTATAAAAGCCACCTGATATCTGTACTTGTATCTTATCTTCAGCTGGTTTTTATAGTTCTGTTAATAGAGCCTTTAACTGTTATTATCATCATCCAACAACTTGTGACTCGAGAATGCAGTATTGATAATTATGTTTAGTACGTATACTTAGGCAGATAGAGGCGGCGTATCCCTCCTGAGAGAACAGCACTTCAAACAAACTCACGTTGGTATGAGCACACTCACTGACTGAAGAATATCGCCATCAAGAAGAAACGCTTGTAAAAGAATTGCTACCGCTTGGTTGTCTCAGAGACAAACGCGCAGCTCGGTTGTGGCTGTGCTGTTCAGCGTAATTATACCGCGATATCCCAGTGCGTCGGGCACATTTTGGCCTCGTGTGCAACAGAAAGCAAACTCCTTTCAACAACATTTTACAGGTTCAATATCTTCTGTTGTCAAAACGAGGATTTCCTGGTTCAGTACACTTATTGATAATATACTTAATATTGTGCTCGCCTGTAATTGCCGCCCCTTTGTCCAAGAGGAACGTAAGCATATTACAATGCCTTGTCCCAAGATTTATCAAATTCAGATTATTTTTTACTACATCTTCTCCCGCTGGCATTAGTTCTTAAATGATCCTTTCTTAATACATATAATCTGATGTTTTAGGAATTAGAATTGGTTGCGAAAAAGAGAACTTTACACGAACACGGAAAATTGTTCATGTGCTATGTGGGGATACTCGCTTGGGTAAGATCTAGCTGCCTGATGCTGCAGCAGAGATTGGCAACTAACGAATGTAGCCATTTCTTCAATTAAAAAAAATATAAATTGAAGGAGTGGAGGAAAACACTCTCTGGCTGTGTGGAAAAACATGGTACATCCAACTAAATGACCATTTTAAGATGTCTTGACATAAAGAATTTCTTAAAATTCAGTCCAGTTCTGGACTCTGAACTCAGGCTCTGACTTAGCATTACGGTAATAGTTCTGTCCTCTTCATCTAATGAAGGAGGTGGTCTTTATCCTTCAGCTACTGATTGATTTTTGCAAAGGTTTAACCATTCTTTCCAAGTACTGTCTTTACTTCTAGCATTGGTATGGCCTCTTCTGTCCTGATCTGTTTTTTTCCCCCAGCACGTTCAAAATTGTGTCTTACCTGCCCTTTTAGAGAGGGGGTTCTAAATGGTTTTCCTCGGATGTGGGCACTTTCACACAGCTGATGAGAGCTCTGTGTGCTGCTTGATGTTAGAATAAGATTATGGATTTGTGAACTGTGCTGTGCTTGCTTGACTGTTTCAGGAGATGGAGCCTTATTTGCCTATAACTAGCCAGGCTGTGCGGTTCTGCATCTCAGGAACTACAGTGTTGTTCTGGGTGAGCATCTTTCGGAATCCTCATTTTAACATATATCAGAGTTGCTGATCATCGCTAATCGTGACATTAACACAGTCTGGTTTTAATTATGACATCAACACATGCTTTTATTATTGCCCTGCCGATTTCCTGCAGTCATGCGATATGCGCTTCAATTCAGATTAAAAAAGTCATCCTTGGAAATCTGTCATTAATTAGTAATTTGATTGGACATTTTAGTACAGGGATAATTTTTCTCTAGCTGTTAACAGACCATACTGAAAAAATTTATATTAAAGGCAAAAAAAAAAAAAAAATTACTATTCACTACAACGAAATATCTACATATTTCTCTGTAGAAATATCTGCAGGGTGAATTTCAGGATGGACAATGTAATTTTTCTCCCTTCCATCTCCGTTTCTATGAGTCAGTATCCTTCTGCACTACTTATTTTTTTAATATTGGCATTAGATTTTCTGCTTTTCTGGTGTTAACAAAATAATTTTGTTAGGTTTAATGTATCTAATATAACAAAGTGTTTTGCCTGTGTACTTTGCATTTCAGTGCTGCTGAACTCATGCCCATAAAGAGTAAAACTTAAAAAGTATAATGCACGATGGTTTTACATCTTACTTCACAAGTTGCATGCATATAGCTATACTGAGCCATAAGTATATTTAACGTCTCCGTCCTTTCCCTAGGTGTCTCTGATTATAGCTAGTATGATAGCTGTGATCGTGTATCGTCTTGCGGTGTATGCTGCCTTTGCCAGCCTGATGGAGAACACTCAATCTTTAGAGCCCATCAGTGGATTACTGACCCCTCAGCTGGCAACTTCAGTCACAGCCTCGTGCCTGAATTTTGTCATCATCATGATACTGAATTTCTTATATGAGAGAATAGCCATCTGGATTACTGATATGGGTAAGCAGTGTACTCGAAGACAAAACTTGCAAGGAATCATGAAAGGTAGAACCCATCTAGAGGAGCTCTATGGAGTTGTTCTCACCTCAGGCCCAGTTCAGGCCATGTCCAAGCACTAGGACATCAGTCTGTAGCTTGCAGCAATGACTCAGTCGTATCCATGGCCATACCGAACATTTTCCCCGCGTTTGCATAGTTATCATAAGCTGGTTTCTCTCAGTATAACGTTTGCTTATATTAAAACTAATCTACAGAAACAATCATAGTTCTGAACAGAACTAAAAATTATCGTGCGTTATATTAAAGTCACCAAAGCAAGATCAAACTGTCTTGATTTAGGAGTATTTCAATTAGAAATCCTGAAGATAGATATTTAAAAATAGATCACCGCTTTCACAGCTATCTTTACAAGAAAATGGACGAAATAATCATGTCTCTTCCTCTGGGGGGAAAAGGTAGGAGACTGGGGGATGGGATAGGACAGTAGATTTTCCAGGGTTTCTTTTTCTTGGCCCTTTTTCCCTTAGGTGTAGTGTAGCGGGAGGTGTCCCTGCCCAGGGCAGGGGGTTGTAACTAGATGATCTTTAAGGTCCCTTCCAACCCAAACTATTCTATGATTCTATGATTTACAGATTTGGGGTTAGTACAGATTGAAGGCAAAGACTGAGCCGGTTGAGAAGTTGGGCCCAGGATGCGTTATTGTGGCTGTAGCCACTGGTCGCTTTCCCTGCAGTAGGCTCACTCCAGAGCTGGAGGAGCCGGCAGGCAGGCCCAGAAAGATCTATTGGTTTTGTAGCAGATTTCTTGTTTGACTCTTGCTTGCTGGAAGTATCCTTCCCTTCATAGGTCTTTTTCTTCGTTTGCCCGTAATGATTTAGATGTACAAGTCCCTGCGGGTGCTATATAGAAAGAAATAATTGCAGAATATTCAGCTGGAGAGGGGAGAGCTGAAAGTATTATGTATTTGTAGTTTGTACAGCTGTCATAAACACAGTTGGGTGATCTTTTTTTAGGAGGTCTTACAAGTGGAATCAAGAATTGAAAGGTGTTTGTTGCAGAAACTTAATGGGATGTTGCATTAGGTTTATTTTGATTTATCGTGGACGGTCTCTTGTCTCAGAGATCTGTATTGTTTTTCTCACTTGGCCAAATTAGACCAAAGACAGAACAAATGATAAGTAAAATTGCCCCTAGGAAAAAAAAAAAAAAAAAAAGAAAAACCAACAAACCAAATCCCAAACCAGAAAATCATCATTTTTTAATCTTTCTTTCTTGAAGGGCATGAATCATAAACATGAAGGCTCAGCAGCGTTATTTTGCTGCTTGCAAGTGTGGAGGATTAATTTCTTAAGTGTCAGCACTACCTGCGGCTCTCAGTTACAGAGGGAAAATAAATCTGTTTACTTTTGTGGGACTGCTGCCCTCCTCTGGCGGCCGTGGCATCTCCGCTTACCTGGGCTTAGAGACACGGTTGGGTCCAGGGTATGAAATATGTTGGCTGTGGTTGTCAGGAGTATCTCTTCTGACTCTTGTCACTCTTGAATTCCTTCAAAACGTTAGGCCAGATTTTGTTTTCAGACGTGCAGGTATAACCTGCCTCTGGTGCTCTGAACATTGTGCGTCTGGTGTAGCCATTTGAACAGCTCTCTGACAATAAAAATACTCTAATGAGCTGCAACCTAGGCAGATTACCTCACCTGAGGACTGCCTCCTCTGTAACATCAGGTTCCCAGTAAATATCTTCTGTCATGCAAACTTATGCCAAGCTGGGAAACACTAGGTTACTCAAATATAAAATAACGGCCATAGGGGAGGGGAGTTCAACACGTCTGCCAGGGCCTGACCAATTCAGAGGAACCTGAATGCTTGTGGTGTATTTTCTTCCCCTTTCTCCCAGCTTGAATTGGTTATATGTTATCATTTAACAGTACATTTTACCAATAATGTGCTTAGGGTTTTCTGCTACCTTTAAAAATGTAAACATGCCGGAGAATGCGATTACGAAGGTGGCAAAATCTTAAGCAAAGGCGTGGTGATGTTCAGTACCACTGAGATGCCTGTATCCTTCCCTGTTCTTCTGCCTACTATAAGTCTCATCTTTCAGAGGCACAGGGCCCATCCGGTTTCTGCTGATTTCAACATAAGTTACACACATACAGCATACTGAAAAAATCAATACTGGAACATACTTCTCTACCACAAAGAAAACAATATTCTTTATCATGTGCATTGCTGACAGTGGAATTTTCATAGTCTGGGAGACACTGCTAGTTAATGTGCGAGATTCATTTTGGATCTCCAAAAAATCCTGTAAGATTTAAGGGTGGGCAAGTGGTAGTGGACAGTACAAAGAAGGGGAAGTTGAAGCTTATGAATGTCTCAAGAATGAATTTCACTTGCCTGCCTACTCAGAACGTTGCATTGTAAATTAAGGGTAGGGTGTCTGAGAGCCAGAGCTCCAGCTGCTGAACTGTGTGTAGGTGGTTTTCTTTTTCTTTTTCTTTTTTCTTTTTTCCCCTTTGGGATGTAAGGGCACTGTGGGTGATGAGTATTTATGAATCTGTATCCTTTTAAAGGTAATAAAAAAATAAAATTACTGTTTTCTGGTTTCACAGAGATTCCCAGAACTCATATGGAGTATGAGAACAGGCTCACTATGAAAATGTTTCTGTTCCAGTTTGTCAACTACTATTCATCCTGCTTCTACGTGGCCTTCTTCAAAGGGAAGTTTGTTGGTTACCCAGGTGCCTACACATACATGTTTAATCGCTGGCGAAATGAAGAGGTAGGACTTTCTTGATTAAGATGGATTGAATAATAATAAACTAGTTTAAACTCTTTATCCCCTCCAACCTGTGCAGTCATAAATTGCCAGCTGCGGGTTTGGTCTGGAAGGAGCTGGGCCTCAGCTGGCCATCCTGAGGCTGATGGAGTGGCTTCCAAGGACTTTTCCTGCTGTTGCTAGTCGGGGAGACACCAGCAGTGAAAATCTGCGGCTCTCAGTCACAAGGGTGAAAAATCTAAAGCTTTTCTTGGCCCCAGTTCTGAAATACCAGTGGATCTCGCCATAGATCTTAAAAAGAGATCCTCTAGGTTGAAGAAAGCTAACATAAATGGCTTTTGGGTGTCTTTATAAGCTTTTTGAGGCACTACATTTTCAGAGAAACCATTTGGTAAGAGGCACACCCATGAGCTTTTGCTTTTTTCCCCTCATTTCCCTGCTAATTATGCTGTTTGTACGGACATGAAATACAGTGAAGCGTTGCTTGGGAGTCAACAGTGGAGGAAACACACACAGTGTGTTGGAACACACAGTGAAGTAATGCAGTGCACTTACTGATGGAATATCTCCTAATACTGGTCTGGCTCCTAAGTTCTAAGTTCGGGTAGACGTGGTGCTCAGGGACATGGTTTAGTGGTGGTTTTGGCAGTGTTACATTAATGGTTAGACTCGGTGATCTTAAAGGTCTCTTCCAACCTAGACAAGTCTCTGATTCTGTTCTTAAGAAGGCCTCAATATAGAGTTGAAACTTTAAACCAGTGTTCTTGGCAAACAGCGAAGACCGGATACTGGCAGGTCTTTAAATACCTCTGCTGTAGGGATATGGATAGAAAATGCAGGGGCTTGCTCGGTCGGGGTTGGTGTGGTGTTGCGGGCTAACCGAGCACCATAGGTTCACCTTGCAGGGGCTGTGGGACGGCTGCTGCCGGCGGCTCCTGCTGCCCCGTCTTTGTGTACCTGCACAGTGGTCAGCCTGAAGCGTCTCTGAATTACTCTGCCTTTAAATGGTCATTATGTTTTGGCGTGTGTTTTATCACGCACATTGAGCATTGAAAGCCCTTCTGTAACAGCTTTCCTGAGAGGGTGTCTCAGCTGGCAGTGCAGGTGAAAATTAGGTATTGTTCTAACAAGTTTTAGGAACTCTTCTTCTCTTCTTTCTTCCACTTACACAGTAGTAGAATATAGTTTATCTGAGTAATGCCCATTATTCATGTCCAGTAACCTGCAATTTGTCTCTGCCAGTGCGATCCTGCGGGCTGTTTGATAGAACTGACGACGCAGCTCACCATAGTCATGGCTGGCAAACAGATCTGGGGAAATATCCAAGAAGCCATTGTACCGTAAGTTCTCTGTTACGCTGAGGTGCCTATGTTATAGACAGAAGAAATTCTTGGACGGAGTGATAACAAGTATTGCCATATGAAGAAACTAAGAAAAATTCTGTAAATTAAGCACAAATTCTGACAAGTAGACTCATTTCGTAGAGGCTTTTGGCCTCTTTTTGTGAAAGCCATGCTTGTAAAAGCATGTTGCAACAAGGAGCTTGCTTAGAGAAAGGGATACTTGATCTGCTTCTCTCATTGTTAACTTTTTTCTGCATATACAGCTGGATTTGTAACTGGTGGGGTCGCCGGAAAGCCAGAAATAATCCAGAAAATTTATACAGTCGCTGGGAGCAAGACCATGATCTGCAGACATTTGGAGCCTTAGGGCTGTTCTATGAATATCTAGAAATGGGTAAGTTTAAAAATACGCATTTGGAATTGAGGACAAGACACCTTGTGCTGACACTTTCAAAAAAATAGCTTCTCAATTAATTGTTGTGGGTTGATGCCACCGCTTTCATCTGGTAAACAGTAGACGATTAACTGCTGGAAATCATTAAATAGGTCATCCCAATTAAAAAAAAAAAAAAAAGCTGCCTTTGCATCTTAGACTGCAGGGAATTTCGCTGCAAAGGCTGTTTGTTTCCCTCATTTGAATGGGGAACATTATTCTCGGTGCAGCCAGCTGTCTCGGTGTCTGTTCTGTTCTTGTTCCCAAGCATATTCTGAGCTGATGTCAGTGGAAACTAGGTATGGGCTGCCTGCCAAACATGCTGTAAGGATGGGTACTGCAGATACAGCTACGAACTCCATCAGGGAGAATCCGTTTAGTTTTAGGTTTGCGCTCATTAGTGCTCCAGGAGACCAGCAGAGGGAGCATGGGTAACAGAATAGGATTCTTCAAAGGTAATGTGAACGGGTCAGCATATGAAATTGCTTTGCAGAACCTGAGAAACTAAAGCTAGAAATTGAAGCCAAACTAAATCTAAAAAACACACAAAAAAATTAGTATTTGTCTATTAGAAGGACAAAATTTGTTGAAAAGTGGTCCCTTGTATTGTTTTATTTGTATAGAAATAATTATTACCTAGAGCTTTGCAACTGCATTGTTGTCACTTCATACGCTTCATGATATTTCATACAGGACTGTGATCTTGTGAAATTCATATGCTAAGAACAATCAGTGTTGCCAGCCATGCCTCTTCGTAGATGTCCTTGCTCCTGCTGAATCAGAACTGAACCAGGATGCTCCAGCATTGTCCTGGGGCTGCTACGCTAGTAGGGATTTTGTTGCTTCTCTAAGATAAAGAACTGATCGCTGAAATCATGGAAGAGCTGATGACTAGTGTCTGGGAACTTATTTTCATCCACTGCCTAAACCAGACAAGATGTTCTGTTTCCTGTCTTTAAAATACAGTGGCAGTATGGGCTGTGCACTGAGGACCTTCACATTCTGTACCAAGAGCCATTTTATTTTGGTAATGACTAAAGGGATCACTTGTGTATTTTATCTGCGATTCTTAAACTAATGTTAAGACTCCCAGGTGGAACTATTATATACAGAATTTGTATTAATAATTTGACTAAACTGTAGGTGGAGGCAAGTTTGTGACAAATGTAAAAGTATTTCCTCTTTGTCATTGAGGAGAATGGGCTTGCTCTGTACAAACTGCAGGAGAGGAAAACTAGCCGTTTTATTTTATTTTGAATTGTTCCTTTCTCGTAATTCAGAAATGTGATGTATGAGTATGTTCCCATTCCCCTAGAGTTACGTTCCATTCATGAGAGACTGCAGCACCGTGAAAGAATGAGTGTCCAGCACTGCGGGCAGCATCACTGACAGGACCCGAATGCCCCGTTCCCTTGGGTGCTGCTGAATGGCAGCCCTAAGGGACTAGAGAAGACTCGGGGATGGGACAGGTTGTCACTTAGCTCAGGCCAGGGCTGGAGAAGACTTGTGCAGCCTGGCAGAAGTTTGCCATTTGTTTTCAAGTGGCAACTTGCATGTTTCATTGTCTCATTGTCACCCTGAGAGTGCTTTTGTAGGGGCAGCTTTTGACACTTTTCTTCTCTCCCTTGCAGTCATTCAGTTTGGATTCATTACGCTCTTCGTGGCGTCCTTTCCCCTGGCTCCCCTTCTTGCTCTGATGAATAATATCCTGGAGATTCGAGTAGACTCCTGGAAATTAACCACGCAGTACAGGAGACCGGTGGCTGCGAAAGCACATAGCATAGGAGTTTGGCAAGAAATCCTTAACGGAATGGCCATCTTGTCTGTTGTCACTAATGTAAGTACGTTAACTGTGCTACATCAACTTTGATTCTTCCATGTACTCAGAATTCGCAGATTTAAAAATCAGCTGATGCTTTTTCTCCTTCATCAACAGTATTCACTGTATCACACGTTACCCTACAGAGGTACGGCCAAACCATTTGGGTGGTTCATCTTGTCCGTATGTTGACGACATGCAGCTCCCAGTCCACGTTTCCTTGGACCCGAATCTTTCATTCGCTTGTCTGTGTTTTCCAGCATTTTGGAATGGCATAAGCCAGGGGACAGGAGAGGTGCATTAATTCTGTTGGCCAGATGGCATTTCTGTTTTGTCGCTATGAAGCCGGTTCTGTGGGAATTCCGCTCGTTCAGCTGCTTCTGGATGCCACTATGGGGCAGTGGCTCAGAGTACTTTTTATAAACTGGAAACTAAATGGTCTGCTAGTATTTCATGTTAAGTAAAAGCAGACTGTTGACCAAAAGAGTTGCCTCTTTTAAATGTAGAATAATATCAGATCTGCAAGTGTCTTAGGCAACAAACCCACTGGCAGGTATTGCCTAATTAGCAAGGTACCTGAGCATCTTAAGTATCTCAGGTTTCTTGGCAAAAAGCGCTGGTAGCCATTGTTTCCTTTCTAAATACAGCTGGAGAAAATAAAGTGACCACACACGGGATTCGCGTTCATCCTTTCTCACAAGAATTCAAACCCGCATCTCCTCTGTCACTCAGGAGCGCTGTGATCACAGATAGAAGACAGTTTGGTGCGAGGGGATATTTGGGATTTGGTGCCTCTTGTAAGGACTGTTCACAGATTTTGTTCACTGAGTGCTGGTCCTCGCAGCAGAGGCTGCGGTCAGCGTCTTCACCGAGGCAAAGTGCCCTAGTCACGCTCACCCTTGCTTTTAAAAGATCCTGGGTTATGCCACAGAGTCACAGTACCAAAACCCCTTTATGAATCTGCTCACAAGTTTTCTGTGCCACTTCTTTAATTTCTTTTTCCAATTTCTTTTTCAGGCTTTTATTGTTGCGTTCACGTCAGATATGATTCCTCGTTTAGTTTACTACTATGCTTATTCTGAAAATGAAGACTCCCCTATGTCTGGATACATAAACAATAGTTTGTCGGTGTTTCAAATCTCAGATTTTCCTGACAGAAACAAGCCTAAAATGAATCCAGGAAACTTTGTCATATGCAGGTTGGTGTAATACTAAATATTTTATCACTTTGTTTAGAATGCAGCATAAAAAGTCAATGCAGATCTAAGTAGTCCACTAGAAATTAAACGGTGTAATTCTCATCATTCTGAAGTGTGAGAGGTAATGTTTAAGCTATTAACAAGGGAAGAGATCATGCCGGTAATGAAAAAAAACACCTTCTTGTTGTTTAAGAGAATCTCATTGCTAACAGGTTTTTCGTTTGGGTTTGGTTTTTTACTTAATTAAACGATTGATTTTTGAGTGATGGAAAAGATTTATGTCCCTCAGGTTGCAAACTTCAGCCTATATTTTCAAAGGTTTTTAGGCTGCAATGCCAAAGTGGACAAGGAAGTATCCCTAAGGGGATGTTTAGATTGCAAAGCTGAAAATGAGATATGGTATTTAAAGTCAACCATTTCTGTGCTAGATACCACCAAGGATCTGGGCCATCCTGCTTTCATTAAAAATAACAGTCTTTTTTTGCTAGAAGGGGGCTCTAGAAGAATTGAGAAAGAACTTTGGAGAAGTACGTGGTAAAAGAAAAGTATTGATTTGATGAAAAAAAATCCCAAAACAAATGAACCAAGCAAAAAAACCCCAGCACTTTAAGAAGAAGCTACATTTGTATGTTTTAGCTGTAAAACCCCAGGAGTCTTTACCCTGCTTACACGTGTGAGTGTAGAACACGTACTCAAGACTGTCCTTCCATTAAACCCTGCATCTGTCCAGTCCGGAATCTGTCAACATCTGTCACATTTGTTCAGTACTTGTCCGTTACCATGTGATACAGTCCATCGCTCTGTCTTGTGTTATCTGACCATTCCCTGAGAAAAAAGTAACCCGTGTACAAAATTGCACTTCTCACACATCCTCACCTCTCCTCTGTTGCTGTGAGCGTGAGGGTGTTTAAGCAAACATAAGATAGAAACAAATTGAGAGGCAGCCTTTTTTCTGCAAAAGGAAACAGACCATTTAAAACAAGATGAAAAGGTTCCTTAAGTGACAGCTGTATTTGCCTGTAAGTGTCACCGAGCTTGTAGTCTGTCTCAGACTGAATATGACATTTCACCTCTGCATGTCTTTCTGTCCGACAGGTACAGAGACTATCGATACCCTCCGGATCATGAGAGGAAATATTTACACACTATGCAGTTCTGGCACATTCTTGCTGCAAAACTGGCCTTTATAATTATTATGGAGGTATGTTCCCTACAAATTTTCCTTCCGAAGTTGGTACCTTATAGATTCTCTAGGTAGTTCCTAATGTTACAGAAAATAGAATTGCTGAGAGTATAAAATAGTTTCTACCCAAAATAATACCAAATATTCATGTCCTAAATGATTACTACAACTAGGTCTTTTAGCTTCAGGGGGTAAACCTCAGAGTAAGAACAGTGGAAAGAGCTGAGCAGGCTGCTACATTTGTTCGAAATAAACCAGTGGAATAAAAAAGGTCTTTATGCAGATGGAAGAGACATGAACCACCAGGACTAAGCACTTCCACTCCTACTGGTTTCGTTAGAGCTGTGCGTGAGATGACTGTATTCAAATGCCAGAGAGCATTTTTCAGGGATGTGCATTGGCTAAAAATAGCTAAATCAATCATTTGGATAACTGGCACTTCAGTATTAAACCATTGTCTTGCAAGTTCTGAAGGGAGAAGGGAGCTGTGGAAGTGCCCTTCTCATCAGTATCTTATCAGTTCTCAATAGCTGAGTGTTACCAGCACGACCATGGGCATTTTCTAAGAAAGCACACAGAGGTACTGGAAAGTGATGCTAGGGACTCAGAACCTGACACTTAGGTTTGCTAATTCATAAATGGAATGGAGTTAAAGTTTCTGCATAAAGGGAACTGTTTTAATCTTCATGCACATCTCAGATACACGTAAGTTTGTTATGTATTGTTCCAGGACAGCCAAATGAAATGTGTTCTGCTTGTGAACAAAAAGTGATCTATTTGGTGTTAGATAAAACAATTGGTGTTTTATTTGCTAATGAGTTGTTACCTTTCGCCTGGCCTACTGTTTTGTTTTGCTTTTTTTTTCTTTCAGCATGTTGTATTCATCGTCAAATTCTTTGTAGCATGGATGATTCCTGATGTCCCTGCAGACGTGAAAGCCAAAATAAAACGTGAAAAATATTTAACACAGAAAATCCTTCATGAATATGAACTTGAAAAACTGAAGGAGAAACTGTGTCAAGGTGATAAACTAGCCTCGGAAAAGGAGTTCATCGCCACAGAAGGGAGAATGGAGTTATCCAGAGCAATGTAGTTGAAAAAAACCAACTATTTGGGATTTAGCTCATATTGGCTTTTTTTTATCTGTGATTTGCTCAGTACGCATCATCTTGAAAGCTATAGGATGGTTTCAACCCATCGCTTTCAGTCCAAAGATTTTAGACTTTTCTTTAGAAGTCTTACTGAGCATTCTAGGTTTAGTAAATCTACTTAACTGTGTGACTTCAGCACTGTTTTCTATTTACCCTTCACTTTGAATAATAAGTGTAATCTTGTAATCCTAGAATTTGGATTCCCAGTATAGGGAACGTTACCCTCAAAGGGCTCACAGGATATGATAAGGTCGTTACCACAAAGCCCTCGCCCTGTTGCTGAATGCGAAGTTCCGGGCTGTATCCCAGCTGAATGAAAAGGGTATCATAGAGGACTCCTGCTGTGGCAAATGCTGAGAAGTATTATTTTTTATGACACGGTCATTTAAATAGGAGAACACTCCTGATACAAGGGTTAGGGGTTGGGGCTTTTTTTGTATCCACTATGTCTTGTGAAACATTTGTTTGCAGCTTTGAACTTCTATACGCTTTTTAGAAGGAATTGCTTTTTGAAGATATATTGGCTTAATTCCACTTGGAATTATTTATAGGCACAGAATTCAGTTAATACATACTAACGAAGGGAAAAAAAGCCCCACATAATTTTATTTTCATAAAGTTATCATCTGCCAAAGAGTTTGCTCTTCAAATGAATATATTTTGGACTCATCTAATTGCAGTATTTTCTGATAAGATGCATACAATGTGGAGAAGTACAGGTAATTTATGTCTCAATCGCTAAAACTGCCATTGGAAGATCATGCTTGACATTCGTTTTGGCCAGAGCTGCTCCTTTGTTTGGATGCTTTGTTTGGATTCTCTGGGAATGCCAAGAAAGGGCTAAAGCTGTGTGTCTGTACTCCAGGCGTACCATGGGGTGTGCCTGGGAGCTGGACTGCCACGCTGATTCGTCCAGCTGCATGGTTTGTACGTGGGTTTGTATTCAAAAGATTTTAAGCATGCCAAATAATCTATGTTTACGTTGTTGTTGTCCTTATAAATAGGAGCCCGTGGGGTTTTTTTTCTTCTTAATCTTTAAAAAGGAATTTTGTTTTCCTCTTTTGTCATGGGGCTTTTCTACAAAGTTATCGAGTTTATAAATATGTAATAACTACTTGTGCGAAGTAGCTACCAGATGTTTATGAATGTGCCCTCATTTTAGAATTTGAAGCGGTTAGGCATTTTTATGATTTTGCTGTATATTTAAAACGTATCAACACTTCCATGCTTAGTGCCTTGTTTATTTGCATTTGGCAAAGGATGTGAACACGATCTCTCTGGAGCAGTGCCTATTTCCAAAGGGTGCTTGCAGGCATCGTGATACTGTGAACCTGCAGACGTGGCTGGACAGTGTTAGCCAAACCAGGCCCGCCTTGGCACGCGTCTGGTTCAGTGCTGTGCCAGCTGCTCGCTGGGAGCGGTTCATACTGCTCAGATAAACTAGCTTCAGACTGCTAAGGTAAAGTAGCACCAGACTGTTGAGCTCTCTCCTGCTGAAGTACGCTAGCTAGGGAGATTAGAAATTTTACTATGTTTGCACTTTGAAAGTTATACTTCCTTGCAAGTATACACACAAAAAAAATATCAGATTTGTATTCAGTATCAGCCAAATTACGTACTGTTTACTAGATTCACAACTCAAGGTTTCTATATTTTGTTTTAGCAGACCTAGCCTACGTCTTGGAATACGTAGCTAGTAACCTTAAAAGTTGTAACAGGGTTTTAAAATCAGTATCTTGAGTGGAACCGTCGTTATTAGCAAAAGTTTTAACGCTGAAGTGCCTACCTCGACCAAACACCACATGGTTTGGCTGCCAGTCAAGGAGCTGAAGCAGATGTACATTGCTCATTACTGTAAGTTATTCAGCTTCGTTCTGTGAGTTTGCTTGATAAATCAAGCGTGTTGGCAATTCATGTTCATGATGAGCTGACCATGTTCTTGAATATTCAGATATATTTGAAGTAATGGGTTTATCGGAGGAATGCATGTAGAAATAAATTAGCTCTGCTGCTTAATGTATAAGCCAAAGAAGAGTATATTACGTATGCGACACCAGAATTTACACAATGCCAGCACTTTGCTGCTGCTTACACATACACTGTTAAATAAACGGCTTAATTTAGATTTCACGGTTTTGTTACTGTTAGCAATGCAAACAATTGCTTCAGACAGTGAGGTGATGAGATGCAAAATGATATTTCTATGCAAAACGTACAATCCGATTGAAGCTGAAAACAGATTTGAAAATTCAGCATCAGATGCACTATTCCTGCTTACGGAACATTAGTTTCTTCAGGTCCTGTAATAAAGTGTCCTAATATACCACATTTGAAAAGATGTCAGCAAAACAGATGTACTGTGAATGAATAATGCTATTTAAAAGCAAGATGGAGGAAAACAAGGAAATACTTTCATTTGGGATACAGCATTGATGTGCAGAAGCCCCGCATGCAGACCCTGAATTTGGTGGTTTGACCCCTATTTCTTGCTTCTTTCAAACTTACTTTTTGAGATCACTTCCTATTTAATGCTATACAAACAGATGTTTTGCATGTGTTGTATCATACAATAGGAAGTGGAAAACATCTGGGATCAGCTTATTTAAAAGGAAATATATATATCTTAGGAATACATCATTATACTTCATAGCATTACTACTTTGTATATAGAAACTGTTGAAAAGAGAATGTGTTACATTAAGAGCTAATGTCACATAACAAAGTAAGTCTAACACCTCTTTATATAATAGTTTGCCTTTACTTGTCATTAAGCAGTATTTTGACAAAAGATTGTTAGTATGATTAGGATTATAATGGTTCACATACATATACATTTCCTGAAGTGTTCTTGAACAGTGACAAAGCCAAGAGAAACGGATTGGTCAGTTTGGTATTTGATTTTGATGTGTTTAATATAAGTATCTAAAAGTGTCCTTTAACCAAAGCGAAGATAGTTCTGTGTTGGAACTACTGTAGTGTAAGCAACAGTAGATTGCTTCATTGGAATTAGTTAGAAAAAGAAAACTGGCCTTTCAAGTGTAATACAATCAGGGATATTTTTTTTTTCCCAATTAAAATTTAGTATTTTTACCTTGGAAAGATTTAATGTGGTATGTTCTAAGCAAATGACTGCAAAATAAAAGTGCTACTATAAGACACTATCCTATTTTTTCTAGAAGATTTTGTTATTATGCTTTTACTTTTTTTTATGTAATATTATCAGTTTGAGACAACAGAACGGAGTGAGAATAGGTGGATTTTCCAACAGTTGTACGTGTACTGCCGGGTTTGATCTGTACTGTCATGTAGTCTGAGTGGCGTTTTTGTCTAATTATGTTGCTGATACATATGATACACTAATGTTGGAATAAATTTTTTAAACATTGCATTCAGCTAACTTATATATGTATGTTTCATATGATCTAAATCTGGCAAATAAAGCAGTGTTTATTTTTAATGTGCTGTCAACTTGTTTTTGAAAACTCTGAGAATTCAGAGGGGAGCTGAAGTATTAAAAGGTAATTGCCCAGAGAGCCTCATGGAGCAAAGCTTTCGTGCAGATTTCTGCAACTCGTTGCAGGACATTGGGATGCTCTATATAGTGTTTCTGCAATTGTAACATCACAAGTTTTTTACTCAGATTGTTTGAAGAAAGCCTCCTGCCATCTTCCGCTTGATAATCACATTGTGTAACTGTCGTCTTCGTGCATTTTCTTAAGCATGAATTACCAGGGAAGAGCTGTACCAAGTTCTGCGTATATTGTAAGCAATGCACATGGACCGAGATGGCCTGAGTCCGTGATAGCCCACGGGGGAATTAACTGCAAATTCCCTGCATTAGAAAACCACAGGTCAGTGAAAAAGACTCAGCACTTTGATCTGCCTTTAGGTACGGTACCGAGAGTATGTTACACGCACTCATTTTCAGCCAGGCAGCTTTTCTCTTCATTCTCTGGATACAGTTTTTATTCTTGCGGTGCCAGGACCTGAGGTGACTTCTCAAGTTCTCACCTAGTCACACACGCAGTTTTCACACGCAGCGCAAGTGGTTCACATACGTGCACTTAAATAGCTTTGAGCACAGATACTGGAAAATAAGGCAGAGCAAAAGCTTTTCCAAGGGACTGGTAAAGTCTTACTGTTCATAGATACCTCTACATGTTTTAATCTTTCTTAAAACTCACTTCTGGCACCAGTCTAGGGCTTTGGATTAAATCACGGAGAATCTGGATTCAAGGTTGTGACTGGCTTTCAATAGAGAGCATCAGCACATGTTATCTCTCCTTTTATACCACGTTATCAGAACTTCTCTGGTCACCTGCCAGACTTGATAGGTCTTTCCTTTGTAACTTTAACGTGATTAAGAGAGCTGCAATAGCGGCAATCAAATGAAAGAAATGTATGAGATGAATAAAACCATCTTCTCTATATTAAAAAAGGAAAAAAAGACCAAAACTATGCTACTACAACTGCGCTTCATACTGAGGTATCAAAAGGAAAAATAAGGCATTAAGACAGATGAGAAGAAAGTGGTAGCAAAAGGAAAGTGAGAAAGGAGGAAAACAGACAAAAGAAGGTGCTGTTGCTATGTAGCATATAGGGGATATTCATCTGTTATGAAAGTGTTAAGAGTTTTCAGGTGCATTCAAACTTTGCTCTTGGAGGTTAAACCTTGTCTCCATTGAGGCCTGTGGTAAACGGGTAATGAAGTTTAATTGGGGGTACAATTTCATCCAAAGGCAATTATAATTTATAAGAAAGAGCAGCCTGGTGACTTTTGAGACATTCACAAATCCTGGAACATACCTGGCTCTCCCCGTTATCCGAAATTGTAGCTACCCTTCAAAAGTATGAATGAAGAGGTGCACCAAAATTTTGGTGGCTGTGCTTTTTGCACTGGAAAAATAGGTAAGGCATCCAATTTGCTCAATGTCTTCACCTACCCAGATTAAAGGGTCTTTCTAAAAATAAGTCCACGTTTATTTGATGCAAAAAATGGTAGGAAGCACTGAAATAGAAGAAATGGTTTGAACATGTGCACCTCAGTCAAACTGGTGTGAAATACATTGTCTTACAGGAGTAGAAAAATATGTAACCCATTCACTAATAGATCAGGGGGTAAGACTGGCAAGATGTGGAAGAAAGGATGTCCCAACATCTGAGGTCTGCACATTTCATATCTGTTTCAGGTGTGTGGGCTCTGCAACAAATAAAATACTGTCTGATGTTCAAAATTAAAAGAAAGCCAGCATTTCTGAAAATAATGTCTTAAACGTGGCACTGCAAATACATTGAGGTCAGCACAACTCTACCAGTGGCAGCTCCCGCAATCTGAGAGCCCGGCTTGTAACTGGAAGGAGATTTAGGGCAACACGCGGCTGAGAGAGGCAGGGGATGGGGTCGGGGTTCCTAACGCCTGGTGTGGCAAAGAGATTGTGCTAAGGGGGGGCAAAGGCAGCCCTCACAATGGACTCGTTGAGACATGAAAATCCTTCCTTCCCTAAATAGATGGAAAGAGGTAAAGGGAAAAAAAAGATGATCGTTACCATACGAATGATAACAAAGTAATTTCCAGAATATTTGAATTACTTTGTAACCTCATTAAGCCACAGCTACTATTTCTTGTCCGTCTTCCTGCGTGCTCAGGGTGGTCACAACAACTCTGCAGCATAGTCTTGGCATCCTTGAAAAGGAATAGCTAAATTAAAGCTTGTTCTGGTTTTAAATAATCAGTTGTCTCTACCCAACACTTACATCATTCAGATGCGGCTCAGGAAGTTTTTTTTATGTAAGCATGTGTACCGAGAAATCTGCTGGGAGATGAGTAGGATGTGAAATTCAGCAGTCATACCAATTTTTGGAAGGCGCATATGTACATTCCCCTGCAGTAATTAGTGACTATGCTTTCTCAGTCAGAAATGAGTCAGGCTGAGACATTTAGTAAGGGTATGATTCTTTTTAATTCTTTTTTTCAACTCCCCAACAAACCACTGCTGTAGATAGTCAGAAACACATTTGTATTTGAATTACTGACTGACCTAGCTTTGTCCTTGGGTGTTCTAAACACCCAACGCTATTCAGCACTTCAGTTTTGGTGCTGAAAGATGTAGAGGACATCATAACTACTTCTGTAGTCAAGAGGCATTAAATAAATGAGCCTTTTAAAAATCATTATCTTGTCCCTTCCATACCAGAGCAGGTTTGAAATGCTTGATGTTGCTGATCTATCTGGACCGTAGCATCCTCAGCCATGAAAAGCCAAGGGGGAAAAGTTCTGTATCTGACGCTCCCTAGTTCCGCGCAGCTCCCACGCTGATGGCTTTTATTAATCTGCCTCAGCTGGTGCTTGGTGCAATGCATAGAATCATGGAATGGTTTGGGTTGGAAGGGACCTTAAAGATCATCTAGTTCCAACCCCCCCCTGCCCTGGGCAGGGACACCTCCCTCTAGACCAGGCTGCTCAAATAAGGAAGCCAATATTCAAGAAGCGCTGCCTGCTCACTGGCTCTTTTAATAAGGGTCCAAAAAGGAATAAAAATACTCCAGAGAGAAGGTTTTAGCAGGGGAAACTGATAGGAAGGGTGGCTTCTCTGTCATGTTACAACCTCATCATAAGAGACAGTTTTGCTATCGGATTCTCTTGAATAAACATTTCTATTGACATTAGCTCATTAGTGGAGTGTCCGCAAACAATAAAGCTACAGTTAAGCCTGTTTTCTGGTTGTGGCATCTGTATTACCCTTCAGATAAAATTCTGGCTCTGTCTATGCTGATGGAAATTGTACTATTACTTTCAGATGTGGCCAAGATTTCAACATTTCTCTAACAAAGATCCAGGTTTAAAAAAAGAACAGCTGAAATAGGTGGGACAAGAGATTTCCATACTGCTCACTGCATAATGGCAATCCGTTAATTGTAAGGTGTCTAGACTTCACGTTGCTCTAAGCAAGCTGCTAGGGCATTGCAATTGGGAAGGATTCCCTAACCCCCCCTTTCACATAGGATTGCCTCTGTGTCATGACAGCTTCTTTGGCTTCCTCAGAAGCAGTGCAGGAGACAATGTGGCAGTAGTACCAAACACCGAATCCGAGGTGCCAGGTCACACTTCCACTCATCTGCCAGCAGAGGCTTCCTTGCATGGGTTTCAGTTTCTCAGCTAGAAGTGAGATACTTGTGCCTCCAGAGCCTCCCAAGACACTGCAGAGTGTGAGGGAGCACATGTCAGGGAGCTACAGAATTGTGCTGGGGAGAAGGATATTCGTGGTGATGCCACATGGCATGAACTGCAAGAAATATTCCCTGTATCTCAGCCAAGAACTCAAGGCGCCCTGCGTTAATGGGCTTTCCTGCCACTCCAACTCCACTGAAGCTGGGGTGTGTAGATTCAGGACAGAGAAACAACGGGAGATGATCCTGTGGGGTGTGCCAGGGGTGTTTTCTTGGGAAAAAAAGACAACATTCCAGCCCTCTACTTTTTTTTTACTTTTTTTTTTTTTAATGGGACAATCTGATATATCACCATAAAGGGATTTTTCACAAAGATATAAGTAGAAAAGTCTCATGTTTTGAGTGAGGGAACAAGATCCTGTGTGTTTCATGGTAAGCAGTAAGTGCCTTGATGCCTTTTCATTATATTTTTTTGTTGTGCACTCATGTGAAAACAGCAAATGATTCTGTGGCTACAACCAGCCTGTCACGGTGACTCGTGTTCTAATTAGAAGATGCCACAATATGCCGAGCCACCACGTACCAATGAACAACATTCAACTTTTTCATCAAATGAAAAGTCTCTCTCTGGGATCGGTGAAAAGATGATGCTGTAGTTAATGGGGTCACTACTGTGATTAGAGCGGAAGGAGGTGACACGGCTAGAGGAAATCAATGCAGAAAGAAACCTGCTTTGTACTTTTACTGTAAGTTCAGAGTGCTAGGGTTACCTGCTGAACATGTGGAGGGAACTGAATTTAGCAAGGAACTACAAAGTGCTTGATAGAATGACTTCAAATGGGGGAGGGCGAATAAATGGAAGTGTAAAGGCTCATGAACCGAAGAAGAGAGAATAACAGAGGCACCAGACGGGCTTGAAGCCGGACCATGTAGAGAAACTGCTATGGAGACTTGTTAATATTCAGATGTGTAGAAGAAACCTGTAAATGCAAATACTAGTCTGTCAGCGAGCCTCCCCTGCCTAGCAGAGAGCGGCCAACTTTATTAGCAGTTAATACAGGAACTGAAATGGGGCATCCAAGAGGTTGATTCTGCGGGGAAGGGAAAAGCAGGCTTTCCTCTTCTTTTGCACCTGGAAGAAATTAAACGCAAAGAAAGCATTTGGAGTATTTGCTTCACTTTCAGTGCTAGGACAAACTCTGCTTCAAATGTCTATCCGGCATAACCAGACACCTCCCCGTGCACAGAGCAGCCTCCCCTTCTCCTGCGCACGCACCACCACTTCTCAGCGATTTATTCAGGCATCTGTCATTGCAGGGACCTGACTCATTCCTGGGCACAAAGGCAGTCACAGGAGCCAGCGCTTTTGCCAAAGAGCTCAGGGTGTCTGACGAGGATGGGGCAAATGCTGAGGAAGGAAAGGTCGGTTGCTTTTGTGGAGAGAACAATTACAACTTCCAACAAGGCTACCTTGGTGGGTTTCTTCATTTTGCAATAGATGCCAATTATTTGGCATATATTTGGCACACAAATGCACAAAATTCTCAGTCATTCTGCAACTTTATAATGAAACCTCTATCCTGCAAAAGGGTTGACATTATTTAGCATAAGAAAAGCAAGTGGTATGGGATCGTTGTCTTCAAAGAACTTGTCACTTTTTAAAGTGTGCTGGAACGGCAGCTGGGCCTGGGGGTGTTCTGATAGGGCAAATTCAAAGCAATAGGTAGGAATTTCTCCATCAATTTTAATGCCTTTGATCAGACCATAGTGATTTGTCAGTAAAATGTCAAAAACCTAAAAAATGAAGATGTTCCCACCATAAATCTCTTCTCAGAACTGGCAATAATGATACAGGCACTCCCAAGATGTTCATGTTAATGGTAATGCAGAGAGGAGACGTCTGTCACGTAAAGTGGAAACATCGTGCTTTATGTCTCTGCATTTGGACGGAAAACAGTGACAGATTTTTGTGGAAATGCAGATACCATCTTGGACACTGTTCACAGGACTCTCCTTCCAGGGACTTTTTCTTCATCCCATCTGTGGGGCTGACTGAACATCTCTCTTATCTTCCAGGGGAAATGCTGGGCTCAGACAACGTGATTTTCCCTTGCAGCCTGGCCTTAGCTGAAACATGTGGCTCCTAACCCATCCCTTTCTGATTGTCTACCATTTGAGCCAGCTGCACTGTATTTTTTGAGGTGTTTTTTTGCAAGATAACCAGGACAGTTTACCATGTTTGCTACTACAGCACCATCTATTCTCATGTCAGAGCATGGACCACTATTTGGCCCTGATGCATCCACTGAAATCCTTGAGGGTGTTAAACAGCGGTGGGTTCTGCTTTGCATCCCCGTATGGACAAGGACGGTGTGTCCAGTCACCTCCATTGGTGGTGCTCAGACATGTCCACACATCAGCACTACTTGTCACATCTACGTAGTTTCCAGCTTCACCTCTCCACTTCTCCCTGACCGTGCGCTGCGCGGTTCTGGCTGCTTTCTGCCCATCCTTGGTACTTGCTATTGTTGACTGCAGCAGCATCAGGATGCTGGCAAATGGAGCCAAAACTCACCAAACTTAGGTATTCTGCTCTGATCATTTTTGCCTTCCTTTGTTTTACTTAACCCTTGCAAAGAAAAACTTGCACCTTTTCTAGGGCATGGTGGCCCACTGCCAGGAAAACCATTGGGTGGGTGGATGCTTGGTGGGAACTTGGGTGGCAGCTTGCAGTCTATATACTTGCAGCAATCCTTTCTTCTGCTTCTTAGCCGGTGAGGACTTTTGAGAACAGGTTGCTACCAGAGTAGCCTCCTCTTTTTGTAACAGCACAGTTCAGAAATTCAGCAGCAGAGGGCACCTGTACAACCAGCATCACTCCAGCCTCCCACAATATTCACTAAAGAGATGAAAACTTTTCTGACATTGAAACCAATAGCCCCATCGACTTCCCAAAATGAGATTACACCATATATGTAGGACATATACTGACACTCATGCTTATATTCTAAAGACTACTAATTTGGACAACAAACAGCTTCAGGCACTGCAATTGTCAGTCTTCAACCCTGAATGTTCTGGTTTTGAACGAAGCGAAGTAGGCAATCAAAAGAGCTGGCAGAAAAAGTTAAAGCCTGAAAGAAATTATGCTTTCAAAATTCTCTTTTGAAGACTCACAACTGATCTCTTCACCAAGATTTGTTCATTTATTTCTTTTATTGCTATCATACATCACATGCACTATTAAAATGCCAGTGAAATGAGTTAGCAAATTTTGACGCACCGTTTTTGGCAAATGAAATTATTCCCTTAGTTTTATTTCCTGAATGTTAATCCAAGTTTTCCAAAATAGGATTTTTCATGAAAAACAAACTTCTGTGTGGCCAGTTTTTAAACTGAAAAAGCTTTCAATCACACAAAATTTTCTAAATGGTTGTTAAGTATGCTTTCGGGAATTTTTTTAAATATTAAGAACAGAAGTTTTCATTATTTTTGGTTATCATCAGAGGCAAAAAGTTTTCCACTTGTTGCGATTCTCAGTCTTCCACCTTGTTCTGCAAATCTGAGTTACCGATTCCCACATTCGAATTGCATTTCAGCTACTGGCATTTGCGGGCTGCCATGTGGCCATAATATCAGACAGATTGTATATGATTAGTAACCTATTCATAATAGCTGGAGAATTAGTCTCAGGCCAATTCAGTCGTAAAGATTTAATAAAAAAACCTGAGAGGTATCAGGTATTTGAATATAACCAAGAGGAAAAAATTTTTTGCATGTGCTTAGTTTACTCAGCTTTCCCTCCTGATGCACAGAGAGCTAAGAATTTCTGAGCCTGATTTCTCTTGGAGTAGCTATGAGCAGAAAAAGTGATGAAATTACATTTTGGTGAAGTATTTGTTAAGGGTATCAGAATTGGGCATACATGTTTAGCAACATGATCAACTGTTTAGAATTATTTTAATTTTGAAAGTGATCTATTTCTATTTATATCCCTCTGGCCTTTTGTGAAATAACAAGGATTAAATTAAGAAAAAGCTTGGAGAAGAAGGTATTTCAGCTGTCCTGTACATTTCCCATCACACTTCTGCTGATAAAGAGACATTCATCCATTCACTGGGAACCACTGGTCTGTAAACTGCTTGTTACCCTACGTCAAAACAGAACCCACTTTCTGTCCAGTAGTTTTACTTCTTAGCTAGGCCTCCTCTAACTCTCTGAAATTAACAGCATGTCGTGCCAAAAACCGTTCATTCTCAGAGCGATAAGACCAATGCTTACAGTTAGTGCCAAGGAATGGTACGCAGAGAGGCTCTTGCTTATACTTATTGCTACAACAACCAAGGTCAGCTCATTTCGTTATTTGCCCCGTTGGAGGGTGGGAAATGGAAAAGCGTGCCACCTGCAGGGAGGAGCGGATAGGGCAGGTCACCCAAAATGGGGTAGAGGAGACACGGGAAGATGAGGCATAGAGTATTTTGAAAAAAAGGAACACATGTGAAACAGAAACCCCCTTCACCCCCCACAAAAGGCCTAGTTACAGTCTAGTTTCAAGCTGATAACCTGCCTGAGGTATGGGAAAGCCATTCCAGACCGTGAATCCTTGTGAGATTTCCTGCAAAAATGCTGGCCCTCATGGGAAAGTCCTATTGTATTTAAGGTCATATTCCTCGAGATTGAGTTCGAGTAGAGAAACTTGGGCTGTTTTTTACACTATCTGACCTCCCCCGTGCTCCACATGGACTTAAGAGAGAATCCTGCTCTCTCTTTCCCTCACTGGTCATATTTTTCCACCTCCTTTAGGATGTGTGAATGGTCACCCATCCTCTTAGTGAAGAACGATTAATGAGGATCATTTTGAAATCTATTAGAAGTGCTGGAGAGTATAGGGCAGCTTTTGAAAGACAAGCAATCGATTTATGAAGCCTTTTGGAGAACACTAGCTGAGGTACAAGACATGAGCAAAGGAAAGGTGCACACGTAGACCAGGAAGGTGTGAGCTGCACGAAGCCCTTAGGTGTAATGTTAACCAGATGCGAAAGTACCTCTCAATGATTTATGATGTGCACTGATGATGGAGCACGCACCGTTCAGAGAGTGATTAATATTCTTGTCATAAATGGAAAGAAATGGGCAGCCTGCCAAGTAAATTTGTTGGTGAAAGCAGAAGACCGACTCAATTCACCCAAGAGTGACTCAGTAATATGAGACTGATTGAACTCATGGATTCAGTGGAGATTTTTATTAAAGATAAGCTACCTCCAGGGAAAGGTGTTTCCATGAGCCATGGGGGCCTCAGAGCAAAAGAGAATTTGGAAGTGAAGAAGACGTGACTCACAGAACGGATTTTTAGGGACTACTTGCTTTCCAACCATTCAGTTAGGGGATGTGTAGTTATTTCAGAGCTTTGATTATTATATAATTATTCCTACACAGAAAGTCAAAAAAACATGAACCCTGTTGTTTCAAAGGCCACAGAGGCTAGCCTTTGTAATGCTTCTGATGTGTTCAGCCCTTCAGAAAGCAGAAGACATCCAGAAAAATAGGAATATATAATAACATGTTAGGTGTGAATGAATTTGCAGTCTCAGACCAATTACTGGATACATGCAACACTCCAAAACAAAACAAAATAAAAAAAAAATAGGTAGATCCAGTATCTTCCTTACTGAGTTAAAAGTCAGTCTATCATGATAAGGGGGGAAAAATGATCTGCACAGAAAACATATGGCATGATTCAGATCACTGTAAGAAAATTTAGATCCTTTGTTCTGGAAATAGCCCCAGTGATTTTATTGGAGTTATATACAGAGTAAGACCTACAGTTTGGAACTGTAGGAAAATATTAAGTGAGAGAGGACAAGAAAACAAACAGCTAAATTTAACAAGTTATGTGTTGCAGAAATTAATTACCTAGCTGCAGCCCCCAGGGTGTAATCTCAGGACATCTGGCAAACAGCAATAGAACTGTGCTTGTAGCCTACCTTTTCTTACATATTTATACACATCTCAGCCTTGATCTTTGCTTGGCTGTAGTGTAATGCATATTTTTCATGGAGAAAGCAGGCTTAATAACTAAGAAATGTCTATTCCTCAACAGGGCTTTAGAACAACCGAATGGTAAGACAATTTTTGAGGAACTGGCGTCACTTCTGAAAGGAGAGCGTAGAGGATGTGAAACTGTGTATGGAGGGCTCTTAGCTAAAGATAGACCACTGGTGAAATGCAATGTGCACATTAAAGTTAGTTCCATACAGAAGGCCAGATCCTGAATTCCTTTCCTGATATTCTAGAGACATGTCCCCTGCTGAGTTAGGTAGGAATACAGCCCAAGCAGAGACTTTGACATTTGTCTTTTTCCCCCTTTAAATTATTATTTTCTAATGGATTGAGACGTTTCTGTAGCACTAAACCAGAGAATAAGTAGCATTGCCTTATAAGAGCTTTCTATCTACACTTTAGTATTTGGCTCTGGCAAACAGGGTGGGATTGATAGATCATACACCACAGCATTCAGAAGTAGCACTAATGGTAACACTGATCCTTTCTCCAACTGGGAAAAAAAAAGCCAGTTAAGAACTGCCCGTAAAACTGTGCCCTGTGGGTAGAAAAGGGAAGCAGCCAGAAAATCTTTGTCACCAGGGGAGCCAGAAGGTGCCTCAAGTACAGAATGAGTTGTAATAATCAGACATAACGCAGTAAAAGTCCATGGTGAAGGCCCAGCAGATGTCAGCTGTTAAGCTGAGGGCTGTTGGGCTGAAAACCAAAAGACAGAAAAGCTTGTCCACGTTGAAAATGCCAACTTCAGAGACAGACAGGCAAACCCTTAGCCTGGTAAGGGCTGAAGGTTGAGCATAAGTCTTTTGAATTGTTTGAACTTCCAAGTCTTGTAATAGACCACTAAATAAGTAATTAAAATTCACCTCCCCTGTAGGAGAAACCCTGGAATAGCTGAAGACATCAGAACTGCTCACACACAGACTGAGTCACACAAGAATCAATAGGTTCCGTTTGACCCAGATGGAATTGCATAAGCCAGAGGTATTCCTTGAAACATCTGAATTTCTGGCTAATAACATCCAGAGGAACCTGGGAAGGAAGAGGAAGGACAGTCTTGGGAGTGAATCAGAACCATGCTCTTAAATGTCTGGATGTGCCTGTCCTTAATCTGGTATATTTCTATATAAAATTAAGGTGATAAATAAGGGTCCAGTGGCACTCCACCCATTTCAGTTTGTGCCTGTAGAGCCTAATCATGCCAGAGTAGTGCCATTGTGGTGTAGCTGTCAAAGCTAATATCACCCCATGGCACTGCACAACATATTTGAAGCCACAGCTTCCTTTAGTGGAATCAAGCAGTTAATCCACCAGCTCTGTGATGATTTATTTATAACAAACAGTAAGAAAAAATAGATATAAAATATTTACTCTTAAACACCAGATTACAAAATGAAACACACATGAAACCCAAGCTTGAGGGTGTTCCCTGTGACATTTAGAAAAGGGATCTGAACTGAGAACTTCATATTTTTAGTTACATTTAGAGATCACAGAAATGGATGGGTAGAGTGCTTTGGCCTGGAGCTAGCTATGAGATACCCCAATCTTCCCCCCTGCCCTGTGGAACACAATGTAGTCACCATTGAGCTCATTAGCAGGGCTCCAAAATAAAGCAGAGGTTTTCCTGTCATCTTGAATAATGTGCTGCTCTAAGGTTTCCAGGGGATGAGGAACATCTTATGTATTCAACAAACCAACAGGAACAGCGGTTCTGTGCTCAGATTCCCTCAAAACCTTTTACAGTCTTTGGTTTTCCTTTGTATCTTGTGGTAAGAAAAAGAACATTTGGACTTTTATGCCTTCAAACCCATGGACATGTTGTCCAAAGAAGGTATCGGGCACTTCTTAAGTATTTATTGTATAAAAGAGGTGAGATCTTTGTGGCTTCTACAAAGCAGAGAAATTGTTTCTCAAAAGATAAAGTAATACCAAAGATAACTTCTGCTATTAATGGAACATAAAATCAATAAAAAACCAACACCTAATGCTGATTGTTTCAGTCCAGTTTTCTAATGAAATGAGACTTACACTTTCTGTGTGTGTGTGCGTCCATCCCCCTTCATAATCGCTTTTGAACTTAGTTCAGTCAAATTTGCCAGAAAAATAATAGCCCTAGAATTAAGAGTTCCCTGCAATTTTCAGAAAAATAGTTTATCAAAAACGCTTTTGTAAAGAAAAATAAGAGAGACACGATGAGAGAGAGAGAAAAGGCATGCTGATGACATGACAGAACTAAGGATGCTGGCAGGAAAGGATTAGGGACCATGCAGAGGAGGACTGGAGTTCTCATAGATCCTGACCTGGTGTGAGGAGGGAGTGGTGGAAAGGTAGAGTTAATGAACACAGAAAGGCTCAGGGAGCCAGATGCATCCATTCTGATGCTCATAGAACAAGCAATATTTTATTTTATATTATAAATAAAACGATGGGAGTCTTTTGATTAAGCTACTAGTCATTTGAGGATATGCTGGCATTGCTAGCTTGGATTAGTGTTATCTGATGCAGCTGCAAACATACAGAACCATAGAATCATAGAATGGTTTGGGTTAGAAGGGACCTTAAAGATCATCTAGTTGTAACCCCCCTGCCCTGGGCCGGGACACCTCCCACCAGCCCAGGCTGCTCCAAGCCCCCTCCAACCTGGCCTCGAACCCCTCCAGGGATGGGGCAGCCACAGCTTCTCTGGGCAACCTGGGCCAGGGGCTCACCACCCTCACAGGAAAGAATTTCTTCCTAATATCTAATATAAATCTCTCCTCTTTCAGTTTAAAACCATTACCCCGCATCCTATCGCTACATATATGACATAAGAAACACCCCCGATTCCTAATTTTCCTATTTTGGATCCAGATTGGAGACAATTCTACTAGGTTTATTTCAAGGAAAATTAAGAGATGAAATGTGATCACATTCAGTCTTGAATTCATGTGATGGTGGTCAGGTTGTCAAGAACTAAGACTAAAGAAGGAAATACGGGATGAATGGAAGGCTCCCTCAGTGGAATACAACGTTCTCTCTTGGGAAGCCCTGAGAATTGTTGATACCTTTCTACAGACTCCACTAACACCAAACATCAACTAAAGACACCTCCTTTCTCCTTATTTATTTTTCGCTATGGTTGTACACACTGTCTCAATATATCGCAGTTGAAAACACACAAGTGCCCTTAGTTCACTGGAAGCTGTTCTGGCAGAGTCTAGTGGCGAAGGCTAAATGTGTTGGCTGTCTGTATCACTAGCAAATTATACTTTGTGGATATAGATTACCAATTACTAATTATGTATGTGTTTCTCCTTAGAGAAACTGCTTTACATGTAATAAAATCTCCATACATTCTTCCTACACAGCATTTTATGTACTTCGGTTTAATTTAGTCTAATGAAAAATCAGTATTTGTCCTAAAGAAGGATTATTGTCCCCCTTCCATATCCAAAAAAACCTGAGGCATGGAAAAAATGAGTGACAAATTCAGGCTGTAATATCAATCCCAGACCCAACGCTGTAGTCCAAGAGTCTGCCCGCAAACCCAGGTGTCAGTTCCCTGTTGTACTTAGCACAACTATTTTCCAAATATCTATTATAAGTTATGTTGTGTTATTTTTCCCCACCAGGAATAGTTTCCTGATCAAATGATGTACCCGAAGTTACCTTTGGTATCTCTTTAGCACTTCTAGCAAATGAATGTCTAACATAGATTTAAGCGCTGTTCAAATCAATGTGATCTGTGATCTGAATCAACAGAAATTCCTCCCCAAACTTCTCTTAATACATTTTAAAATAATGTTAAGAGACAAGTCAACAGAAAAGAAAGGACTTGAGCAGCTCTTAGAAAAGCTGGTTTTGACTTTCTAATTCCAGCAATAAAAAGCCACTATAACACATTCTTCAATTTGTACATTTCCCTCAAGGTTTTTCATGCAGTGAAAAGAGACCCGTCACTAAGAACAAACTGACTCTTGCTTAAAAGCCTTGCCTAAGCTGTTAAACAGTCCAATGATGGACATCATGGGCATAATGATAGAGTAATGATATAAAAGATCCTTAATGATCATACTAATAAAGGATAGGATAATATGCTGCAATCCTTGGCTAAATTTCATTGTGGGTAATTGCATCCCCCTCACCAAGCGTTGCTTAGCTTTCTTGTGTACTAAGTGAATTGTTACTCCAGCTCACCCCCAGAGCTAGGTGCATTTCTGTCTGTGTAACATGACAGATGGCTTAAGTCCTTCGGGATCCTTTGCATTTAACTCATGGAGAAGTACAGGAATTCAAAGGAACAGATGTTCCTGTAATATCTGGGAAGAAGATAAGCACCCCCATTTACTTTTAAGATAAATATATTTGATACTGTCAAATTTCTGCACAGATATTAAAAAAAACCAAAACCCAAACAACAACGAATATCATTGCTTTCATTTTTGTTAGATTTTGTTTTCCATCTAGTTGCTAATATTAAAAACAAACTAGATTTTAGGACAGGAAAGGGAGAAGAGAAGAAAGAAATAAACCTTTATGTAATGTAACGGGAAATTTCCCAGCCATGGAATAGACATATATCAATAGACAAATCATCTAGTGGTTGTCGTGATGTTTTTTACCGTGAAATCCGCTATAGTATGGAACATAGACTGCATTTCTAGTGCTTTAATGGCTTCTACCACTAGAGGGCTGAAGCAACGGCTTCAACACGATGATGAAACTGCCCTGCCACAAAAATACACCTTGGATTACCTGAAAATTATGCATTACCGTTAGAGTTAACACTATGAGTTTATATGCTTAAAACCAAGATATTCCTTAATACAAAAAAGTGCAGCTTTCAGATACTTTTATGGCTTTTTCTTATTTTTTTAAATGACTGTTGTTACCTTCTTGGAAAGCAATAGCAACTTTCCAAGTACTGGGGTTTGTAGGAAGTCTTTAGAGTATTTCATCATCCGTTAGGGCAGAGATTTCTGGGGAAATGACATCGAGTTTGGCTTAAAACTAGAAATCACTCTGAAAAATTAGAATCATAGAATACCAGGTTGGAAGGGACCTGAAGGATCATCTGGTCCAAACTTTCTTTGCAAAAGCATAGTCTAGACAGTGCTTAGTGTGCAACTTCTGCCCTCTATTATGTATCATTTCTTGTGATTATTAGGCTACTGGCAAAGCAATGTAATAATGTTCTAGCACCTGAAGGAGGGCATTTGAAACAGAGTAGCCCAGTTTACAAGCTCTAAGCTGTCATGTATCACACTTAGGTGAAGAAGTGAAAAAGCTACACAACTTTGCTTGACAAAATCCAGAATCATAGTTTATGCTGCCTCTGTGGCCAGCCTCCTGCTAGATTTTTCTATTTGTCCCTGTAATTTGTTGCCCAAAGTTACAGATTTCTATTTCCAAGCAGCACGAGCTGGTTGTGAGTGACCTTCCATGTGAATGTGTATGTTCTGCCCATAAACATGCTTTCTTTAGGCTATTTCAGCTCAAGCCTGTTCTCTTTGGGATACAAACCAAGAAAGATAAACAGTCTTTGCACTGTTGTAGAGATACAGAGCCAAGATCTGATCCAACAGTTCAACTTCTGCCATGTTTATTTTATAGTGTAGAAATTATCAATCCGGCCCACAGTTCAGGAAATTAAAATATCATTCAAGATGTAAGCAACACATATCAGGAGGGCACAGAAAGAAATTCTGTGAACTTCTAGCATTTCGGCACATTACAGCTACTCCTTTCAACACCGTTCTGTAACACACTTCTCAACAGGACACAATAACCACATTGTGCACACAACGTAAGTCTGGAGTTACATGCACAAAAAAAAGAACAAAGCCATTTCATAAAATATATGTTTAGCCACTACTGGATGTAACTCCTAAAGGCAGAATTGTCTACAAAGTATTGTCAACCCAACTTCATGTAGTTTTGGCTGGGATTCGGGAATCTTTACAGGTTGGAGTGCAGGATTCAGCATGACTCTGTAACACAGACATGCATTTAATGACATAACTAAGATTTTAAGCACATAATTTATTCCTGAAAATGATACTGTATTGTTGAGAACAGTATTTTGTCACCTTTTCCTAGATGGGGAAAACAAAATCTCTTAGATTGAGTCTGTATGATCATATGAATTTCAAGTAACACATATATGATTATTTTTTAAAATGGATCATAAAATACATATTAATTTATAAGTTTTGCATGCATGACACTTGGGAAAGAGAAAATCCATATTGCAGTGTATCAGCAGCAAAGATAAGGTCAAAAATGGAATGTAAATAAATCGTATTTTTAAATCACTGGCATGTATCACTGATGAAAATTTTAACTTAGGGTGTAGTTTGTTTCAGCAAGACTAAAATTTAGTGGAGAGAATCGTACATTGCTGTGTTGACTTTGTAGTCATCTAAAAGGATTATACTATATTTAGACGCTATTCTGAGGGTTATTGTGGACAATTTTGAGATTAGATATATAGCAATAAGAAAAGCCAAGCTAAGAACCACATCTGTAATTCTCAATCTCTTTCAATTAACTTGTTTAAATACCTCAGTCAGAAACTTGCGAAAAGGGACTATTTATTCAAAGAAAAGTGCAGGTAAGGACTCAATCCTTCAGCCTTCACACAAGCAAAAGAAAAAGAAAATCTTATCAGGCAAAGAGAATTGTATTTAATTACCAGATGTCAGGATTAAACAATTAGCTTTCTGTTCTATGTGAAAAACTGCAGGCATCTGCAGCATCCTGCATCTTACCATACCATCCCAAAGATATTCTTAGAGCTTTTTCAGAACTGCAATTTTTACTGGGTCCCTTTTGACTGAATCTCTTTCCTTCTGGTCAATATGTGAACATTTAGCAGTGATACCTGGACTAGAATTTTCTGCATAATGTCCTATTTCACCTGCCACTGACACCAGTGGAAACAACTCACAGTGATTTCACTGGAGTTTGAATTAGTTCTTTTGTGAGAGAAGTCTGCCTGTGACAGGTATTCATTACAGAAATAATTATTGATAACAATTTTGATAACATATAATAATGCTATGTGTTGTTTCTTCTAGGAATGCTTTATTCTACCAAGGTTAAATAACTAATATACAATGTTTAAAAAGCTGACAAGACTGTACATATTTTATAACAGTAATGACATTAGCTTTTACTGCTCTTATTAGTGCCTCATGTGAAACCAAAACAGCTGAGCTTGATCAGGATGTGACTCAGTAATACCTGGATATAACATGTGACAGACCTAAAATTTCTACTTCAGACGGCTACAGCAGCAGCCTAGTCACTATAGCATTTTACTAAACCAGGGCTGTTTGCTATTTTGCATATTTTATCCAATTAAGGAACAATTCTCCTCTAGTAAGAGTCTACACCCAGGAGTGTCTCACCTGGCCTTTAAATTCATTTTCGTGTGATATGATAAATTATTTATCTTTCCCAAATCAGTCATCACTTCTTAAATACTATCATTTTATTAATAATTATTGCTGCTGCTTAGTAGCCATAGCATCAAAAACGTGCCAGTGCTGAGCTTTCTAAAAAAAAGGTCAGAAATCCTTGTACGTTGTGTGCAAATAAACAAAGCACCCTTGCCCAGCAGACTTTACAGTCTCAAATTCCAGCTCAGAAAAGTGCTTAGTACTTTTCTGAAAGGCTTGTGTTACGGAATCCAAGCCCATTTCATCCCTGCTAAACAATTTTCTGTTCCTGCTGCCCCTCAGAAAAATCTAATACAGGTTTCCTTTGAGCATCTGCAATGGCACAGTGGAGCCATGAAACACTGGGAAGACTTGCTTATGTAACTGTGCAGCTTGGCATGTACTGGGAAAAATCCTTTCGGCAGCGTAATGGTAGTGAAGATGCTGCACTGAAACCGAGGCTGAAAACCACATTCAGTACCTACCATGATTTAGAAATCGGCACTGTGTTATGATGCTAATTAGCAACATTTCAATTACATATAGATTTTATTTATTTTCTGATCTAGAACTTTATAGTTTTTTTACAACTTTGAAAGGAAATATTGAAATTCTACACGGATTAGTCATTATGTGAATTTCAATATTAAAATAATTGGTCTTGCATAAACGTGCTTTGCTGCTGTAAAACTTCATTAACCCTCCACCAGAGGGCAACATCAGAAAAAAATATTTATATAAATCCAAAGAGCAGTGGCTTTTAGGATATTGCAGCTGCAACACAGGTTTTCATTAGGGAATCTTACTGATTACATTTTGTCACCAACTAGGCAAATGAAGGAGTTTAATAATTTTAGAAGGATTTGTTTAGAGCACAAGTTATACTTTTTTTTTTTTAAATTAACAAACCTACAGAAACTTTGAGATTAACACGAAGCCTAGGAGAAATATAACGGTTATGACTTAGAAAGAAATACTACGTTTTGCATCTTCAATCTACTTCAAAATGATTAAAGTCGGAAAATTACTACTACATGCTGGAAAGAAAAAAAATTCTGTTCAGAATGTGCCCAGCCCAATCTAGTGCTGTAACTACCACAAATCAAGTCTAAATGTTACGCTGGCCTACTCAGAGGCATGAAAGCAGAGGACACTAAAGAGATGGAAAATATTAAATGCTTAAGAGAAAGCAGTCACTAATGTATGCCTAATATGATATAAAATAAGCTCTTTGAGTAAATATGGATATAGAGATAAATATACCTTTAGAATAGATGCTATTTATTTATAGCAAGAGCAGTATTATTTGCCGTTAATGCCCTGTTTCCCCAGAAGTGCGACTGACTGCAGGAAGGCCGTGTCCTTTTCTCCACACAACAGTACAAACGGATCGGCGACGCTCGCCCCCGACGTGCGAGGCGAACCCCGCGGCCCTGCCCGCGGCCCCGGGCTGGCCCCGAAAAAAGGGGGCCACCAGGGGCCCCCACGAGGCGCCGCGGACGCGGGCGGGAGGCGAGGGCACGGCTCCCCGTCAGCTGCGGAGCGCGGCCGCCCCCGCGGCGCGGACTGGGCGCGGCGCTGTCCGCGGTGCTGAATGG
>VYZM01018877.1:0-23728 GCA_013398915.1 Dromas ardeola | reverse complement strand
GGCGAATCGCACCCCTCCCCCGCCAGACCTACAGCCGGGGACACCGCCAGCGCCAAACCGAGATTGCTTTGAAACGCTCCCGCACAAGGGATCTCCGTCCCCTCCCAACCAAGCATGGCACTGCCTCCACCCGCCACCACGGAACCCTGCAAGGCCCAGAAGACTTTCTGACCGTGCCTGGCAACTCCGCGCTGCTGGGAAACCCGGGGGCTGCCTGCAGCGCTCTCAGACTCCCCGCTCGCTGTCGCACACAGGCGCGCTCCCTCGCCCTCGCCCTCTCCCCCCCCCTCCCCGGCTCCGACCGCCGGCGCCACCTCTCTCTCACACACACACGCACACACGCGTTCTCTCACTCTCCCTTTACCCGAAGGTGAACTGATAGCCATTTAATGAGAGGGAAAAGTTAAGAGATTAAAGCAATATGAACCATCGTTGCTCGTAGCAGTGCCCTTTCCAGAGCAGAGCAGAATCCAGCGAGCATCCCTGCAGGAATGGAGTCGGTAAAACAAAGGATTTTGACCCCTGGCAAGGAGGGATTGAAGAATTTTGCTGGAAAATCGCTTGGTCAACTCTACAGGTAAGACTGAGAACTCTTGTAGGACTCCACTTCCTAGAAATATTTGGAAGGTTTTCTTAACCGCCAGCTGCTGAAGGAGGTCGAATGCTTTGGGGAGGTTAGTGGTGGAGGGGCTGAGAAATGTTGAGATACTGCTGATACAATCTGGATCCTGGAAACTAGTGCTGAAGCTTCTCAATATGGCACCCTCGTAACTTCTCTATCTGATTCGTAGATAGTGTGAGTAAATACGTAGTGAAAGATTACCCCATCTTTCTCCCACAAAAACAGGATCCCATCTTGAAATCATAATTAGGACAGAGTAGATCCTTGTATTTTTTTGCTGTGTTAATTTTGCAATGCAGTCACAGGATCTTTCCCCCTGCCCTTACCAATCATTAAAAAATAATAATAATAATAATCTTTCCTGGTTTCGATTAGTCTTGTCCCTTGTGTAATTCGTCGTCAGAGGAAGATAAACATGGAGATGTATAAATAATTGATATCCGAACGATTTTTTTTTCTCTTGAAGCTGAAACATATAGAGAGATGTGTTTAATTATTTATCCGTCTGCCTTGAGAAGCATCCACTTGTCTTATAAGTAATACACAACTGCAATTTCTAAACTCAAAAGCTTCACTCAACAGTATATTTCTGTGTGTACAGAACATTTCTACCGTCTTCGAGCCCTGTACACACAGATAAACAAGCCCCAATTCTCGCATACCTAAAAAGTGTATGCACTAAAGTTGACACATCGTGCTCTATCCAATCTGGCGACTTTAGTGACCTCCAGGACGTCTGAGAATAGGCTGTGAAATTCCAATGTATTTTCAATTGTCCCCTCTGCTAGAAATTACTCCGAGGTGGATTTTTTTCCGAATTTCAGAGTAAAGGTAACTGCGGATTTATCTGCCTAGGGTAGGTCACGTAAAAGTCTTTTTTCCATACCTATGCGGCAGTGTTGGGCACAGGCACAAGGCTGGTCCACAGCATGAGTCACAACTTCTGCTGCCATTTTCAGGAAGGGGGACATATCAGTGAAGTGATAAAGACAAAATTAGGGTTTCAATTTAAGTAGGAAGAATACAATTTTGAAAAGCCAAAAGCCAAACCAAAGCCACCAACAACGCAGTGAAAATCCTACAGGTTTTGGTCATATTTAAGTCATTTTCAATGGTCAGAAAAAGAAAAAGGAATATTGATGATCCCGAATAACTGCTTAAAATATAATTCAGGAAATAAACCTCTTTTTTTGCCGTAAAAGATTCTACAACAAAAAAATAAAACGGTGTTTGTATTTTCCAGCAAAACTCCGTTTGAACTCCCCCCTTGAATAACAAATGCGCGAATTCCTAATCTTTGTTTCAACGCACGGGACCGAAGTATTTTGTTTCCGATTTTTAGAATTAAAATAGTGTTCCTGTCCCTTACGCATTGATTTCTAGTGTCTTCCCGAAGACAAGAAGCCCATTTGGGGAGAAAACACTTCTACACCGTCCTTTATTCGTACGAACGAATTTCGAACATAAACCCATGGCGTTTTATTTTATTCACAACTTTAAGACATTTCTTAAAGCTGCGGTCTTTAAGCATGGAAATAATTCTCCCAGCAAAGAAAAATCGGGAGAATTTCAACAGAGCAACTATTGGAGAAAATCCCTGTATTTTCTCTAGAACACGGAGAACCTTTTGAGCCTGATTCTGCTAATTGTTACTGCCCCATTAGCCGGATGAGTTAACCTCAAAGAGATGCTCCGAGGAGAATTTCTGACGTGAGAAAACACTCCTAGAGCAGGGGTGAGGGCAGCGGTAGGAGAGTCCAGAGTGTGGGGAAATGGTCAGATATTCGCCCCTCAAAAGGATGGAGCTTGGATGGAAGCGGTTAGTTTTTCCTGTCTTTTAAATATCTCAGTGACTGCAAGAGACGATTAAGAGATTCAGCATGGGACACTTGTTCGATAAACTCCGCCTTTCTTACTACCGACATGGCATTTTTAAAGCTTTTCCAGCAAAGCAGAAATAAAACGAAATGTTCTAAGTCACTTTTCGTGGATGGCAGCTTATTTTTTTTCGGTATTTTTCTGTTGATTCGAAATAGCTGCAACCAGCCGTTCCCCTTCAGATTCCTGCACATTGTTTTCTAGGAGATAGGATTCTCATGTAAAAAGAAGGGAGTGGGGGCAATGAGATGGAGTTTAAAGCCGATCTGGGGAGGTTAAACCTGCTAAACGATCACACGCTCATACCGTGTAGCTGAGCAGATGCGATTTTTTGGAAAGACTTCTCCGGAGCTGCCAGTTCTTTAAAGACGGTCATGTTTTCTTTCACTGCATGTGACAGCCATTTTGCAAATCTAAAATAAGTATCAATATCGCCGCCCTCCCCCCCCCGCCCTTTCTGTTAATATTTCTTTTGTTCCCAGACCTGAAGCGAGATGCACACCAAGATCAGTCCCTTCGGTGTTTCTAATACAGCAAAAAGGGAATAAAACCTTCTCCAAAAGACTTTTCGATTTCCATACTATGCCTGTTGGGCTACCCAACATGGCGCCTCTGCAGTGGTTACAGATGATGTCTTCTTAATGCGTCCTACATATTTAAGCAGAAGTCTTTAATGATAGATGAGCAATTCTCAGCTAGAGCTCCTCCCTGGGCTTTTGCGGCGGGGTGGCGGGGGGAGTTGGAGATGACTAATCGTGACTCCCACAGGTCATTGCCAAAGAACAGTTGAAGGTGAATGGAAAACAAGGAATAAATCCTCAAATCAATCCAAAGCGAGCCAAAGGGGCGGGGGGAGTGGTGAACTTAAGCCTTCAGCTACCCGAAGTGGCTGGGCGTTCAGGCGACCAGGGCTTGACTTTCCCTTCTTCTGTCGGGCAGAGTCTTAGAGAAGAGGCAGAAGCCCGGGGACACCATCGAGCTGACGGAAGATGGAAAGCCCATGGAAATGCCCGAGAAGAAAGCCCCGCTGTGCGACTGTACCTGCTTCGGGCTGCCCCGGAGGTACATCATTGCCATCATGAGTGGACTGGGATTCTGCATTTCCTTCGGGATCCGATGTAATTTAGGAGTGGCCATCGTGGATATGGTCAATAACAGCACCATACACCGAGGAGGAAAAATTATTAAAGAGGTGGGAACCCTTCCCTCGTAAATCCCATGTCCTCCCAGTACAACTCCCAGGTCGAGCACCTTTAGCGCAGGCGAGACGGGCTCGGACGGTTTTGCAGCACTTCCGCGCCCCCTCCGCGCCATCCCCCACCCCCCCGGCTTCAGCCCGCGTTGCTCCCCGGGGCGGGCGGCCCCCTCGCACCGCCCGGCCCCGCCGCCACCCTTTGTAGGACGGAAACCCCGTTCTTGAAGGAGAAACAATTTATACCGTTATTCCTATTTTTTTCTTTTCTGTTTCCATCCCCATTTTGCGGTGTTAATTTGCGCGCAGATTTTTTTTTTTTTCCTTTCGGACATAACCTTGAAAGAAGCAGGTATCTCGTAAAATAAGGTAGAGGATGGGGGAAGGAGGGCGTCGAATAAGCGACTGCCAGCGGATGCGCCGCGCTGTAACAGAGACGGGGAGGTTGTGCAGGAATGTTTGAAAACGTGAGTGTGAAAGAATTTCCGTTGATAAAAGGCGTTAAAAACAATAAGACCCGTTTTAAAGCTGGTTATAGCCTAGCGATAAAGAGGTGAATGCTAAATACGGACGAGTGTTAAATACAAATAAATATACAAGTCCGCCGACAAACCCTGATAGCCTTCTCCTTGCACAGGCAAGGTGCTTACAGCAACGGCCGTGTGGGGAGGGAGGGCAGGCGACGCCTACGACCCCCCATGACGGCGCAGGGCTGTATTTGGAAGCCCGGAGAGACGGCCCCGAGGGGATTGAGCAGCAGCCGGCTGTCCCCGCGGGTCCCCGGGGCTGCGCTGCCCAGGCCTGGCCCCGCGGAGCCGGCGCCGGCCGAGCGGCTCTGGTCGCTCATGGGCGACCCTGTCCCTCTCCTGTCCCAGGGAGGCACGGAGGGTGCTGGGTTTATTGCTATTATTAATTTGTTTTGCTGCTTATTTACTCGGCGGGCAGACGGAGAATTTGCTGTGGTGGGCCAAGGCACAGTGAGCAGCTTTGGGCACCCGGCGCGCCATCTCCTCGTCCCCGGCCGCCAAGTGCCACCCCCGCGCTAGAAATCCCCCCTCGAGTGACCGGTATGAAGTTAATGTGGGTGAATGCTTTAATCTGGCCCGATTACAGCCTTCCTCTTCTCTTTCTCTCCTTCTCTCTCGGACCCTTGCATTGGAAGAAAGCGAAGTTTAATTGGGATCCTGAAACAGTCGGCATGATTCACGGCTCTTTTTTCTGGGGATACATAATCACCCAAATCCCCGGCGGGTATATCTCGTCCCGGCTGGCAGCTAACAGGTAACGGCGTCCTAAACAGCCCCAGGGTCCGAGTGGGAGGTGCCGGGGAGCGGGGGGAGCCACTGACCCACCCCCGGAGCCGGGGGCAGGGCAGGACGGCCGGGCCCGCCGCGACCGGGGCTCCCCTGCACCCCGGCAGCAACCCCCCCTCTGGTTCAAAGGCGGTGGCGTTAAATAAGGAAAAACCCACTTGTATGAAATCTGGAAACGCGGATGTGGTGATGCACTGACCACCAATCTTCAAACTACCTGCTGGTTTTGCGGGGGATATCTCGTGTTTGTTTCTTTTTCCTTTAATAAGTCATTTAAGGAGGTTGTGGCAATGATATTCAAACAACCTGTATTCAGAGGCAAATTCAAAGATTCATTATTTCATCAAAGCTTGAAAGATTTTTTTCCCCATGATTGAACGAAAGAACTTTATGATTTTTGTTTTAATGAAAAGGAAAACCATCAGCAGGAATTTTCCATTAAAGCACAAATGAATTTGCAATGGTCGAAAAACACGTTTCAATGAGACTTCCACAATGAAAAGAAAGTGCAGATGGTGCGGGGACTTAAGGACTCGTTTCTATGGTGTCTGGCAATTTTTCAAGCACCCAGGGTGCGATTCTACCTGTTAATTAGATCCACTGAGTATTCAAGACACATGAGGCTTTCACATCCATGCTTAATGCCATAGGCTCATCGTTTGCAGAAGCAGCGAAGGTCCTAGTGCCACTCTTCAGAACAATAGCAAACTAAGTGCAAATGGATACTAAAATCAGCAATATATACTTTTAACTCTTCTCAGGAGTGGGCAACATCAAAGGTAGGCCTGGGTAGGCAGAGACACTTCGCCTGGAGAGGAAGCTTACTTGTGTTTGTCTGAGAAAGAGGGGGAGGAGAGAGGGGAGCTATGAAAAAAATGCTCTCTCCAAGGTAAATACCTTTTTAGACAGAGACCTAGATTAAAAATAATGAGTATTTACTAATGGAGAGATGCTCTGTAACTGAGATAACCCTAACATCCCTCCTTTTAAAGCAAATAAAACAAAATACGTTTATTATACTGGGATATCTATTGCCTGTCTGTTTTGAAGTGCCATCTTTCTGACAATGGTTCAGAAATGTAAAAGGCTATTTCAAACAAAAACAATTAGCAGCCAGTTAAAGGATGCTTTTCCTTTCCTTCCTCCTTCAAACATTTTTGCATCTTTACACAGCCTGTAAATCCTCAGGATTAATTGGAGTTTTGCTTGAGTAAAGACTGCAGAATTTGACTCGGAGAACCAAAAATCTGTCTTTGTTATCCAGAGCAACATCAGTAAAGCCATTTGAACCAATCCAGATTTAAAGTGGTGCAACTACAAAGATTTGCAAGACAATGGCAGGGACATTCCCAGGAAAGCTAATTAGTAGAAACACACAATCTGGCATATGTGAATCAAATTTTCCCCCTTTTCACAAACATTTATATTTATAAAGGTAAATGAAGACTAGTTCCAGTTATTAACCTGGGTGTATTTTAACTCAGCAATTTTCACAGATTAGTGATTAGTTATTACTCTTGTGGAAGCCTCTGAGACAACTCCAACACAAGGCAAATGACTATGTAAATCACAGATTTAATTAAGAAACTAGCTATGACATACATGCCAGTAATTGCAAATAGTAAAATAGGGATAGTGTCTGTGATTTATATTTGTTTGTAGATAAAAATGGCAGAGAATAGAGTGCTGTGTGGTTACATGTAGTGACTGGAATAACAATGTATTGAGGAGGCGAAAATACAAGTTAGTTCCTGAATGCTACAAAGAGATTTTGACATCTACACGTTCAATTTGAAATTACCAGGATGACTGTAGGGTAAAGTGGCACCCAAAATAAGGCGCAAGCCTTGATATCCATACCCTTTCCAAGAAACTGCATACAAAAAAGTCAGTCAAGTGAGTACGAAGGCCTAGAGGTCTACAGCAACGATAGAATACGAGCTACTATAAAAGTCTCTGCTGATTTACATGTCTCGTGCTACAGCCACAACTGGTCCCTTCACACTGTGGTGGATGACAGCCAAGTAACTTTTTTTTTTTTTTTTTTACAAACCTCACTGAATATCTTTGTGGCATCAATGGTTTCCTTTGCATTCAGAGCAAGTCTGAATTTATACAGGAAAATAAAATTTAGATGTCGACTACCTAAAAAATAATAGACTCCAGAATAACATCACCAGATTCAAGATGATCTGTGAGAAACTCGGTCTTGAGCTTAAGAAAAAGGGGAGATTTTCAAGACATTAATTCCCTGCAAGGGAAGGAGATAATGATTATATGGAAGAGACGGCATGAATGAGGAACTGACTCCCAGCTGCTAGGAGTGTCAAGGAAGGAAACTGGGAGGAGGGCTAAGGTGTGCTTTGTGAGCTTAATTTATTATTGACAGGGAGTTGCTGAGTGTATGGCACTGAGTTTGCTTGGCATTAAGATTCAGTCTAGCAACCAATTATAGAGATTGAGTTGACATAATTCGAAAGTTTCTCTAAGGTAAAACACACGGAAGAAATGACCCTCCTGTGGTATCAAGAAAATCTTTCTACACACAATGCATTAATTTCAAGCTGGGCTGAAACCCTTTATTTTGATTCTGCCCCTGTTTTAAAATGCTTACTGCCAATCAAGAATTAGCAGCCTTGAGCTCTGAACTCTAACATATTTTCTTCAACTGAGTCTGACAATGGGTAACATTTTACTGAGATCCTTTGCTAATTGTAGAACTCAAGGCTGCTGCTGCAGTTATTCTCTTCTGCCTTGTCCCACTGCTCTTATCATGCATAGCTCCCCACTACTTCTGACAGATCAGATTTAGTGATTTACGGATTTACAAGTAGCAAATGGAATTTCTCAGTAATTTGCACTTGATAGCTTGGATCTCAATTTATCTTACATTGCATCACTGAGAATTTTCTATTATAGAGTATTTTTAGCATAATGCTAAGAAAAATGCTTTATTTAAAAGAGGTGTATTTACACTGCTGTAGTACCAAAAAGGTCAAACAAAATTGTGTTCAAAAATTTCAGAAGAGAACATTCAGAAACAACACATCTCCAGAGCACTTACCTCTCAGGTGGTCAATAGAAGTTGGGCTAGTATGTTACAAGAGTCAGTGCTCCTGAACGCTTTCAACCTCTATTGACCTTTATAGGAATAGGGAACCTTCAGTACATTGCAAGTCAACATAATTCTTTAAAAGACACGGGTTGGCCCTCAGATGCCCCCTCATTTGCAACCAGTGAAGCTTTAAACTTCCGTCCCTTGAGTTGTGTGTGAAAACAGAAGAGGATTCCCTTTTGCCACAAGAGGCTAGAGACCTCTTCTCCCAGAGGAGGATCTGCCTCTGGAAGATGCTGGTATGAAAGCACTATGCAACTGACCACAGCAGACTGGGGGAACAAAGGAAGAGCAATGCGGAGTCCCACGGGTAGGGTTTGTTACAGCTACACCTTTTCTCACGGTTAAGTTCTCAACGAACAATGAACAATTAACCTTGCCATCGATTAAGCATAACACGATGATAGCAGAGAGTATTGAGCAGCCTCTAGTAGTTTAGAGAAGGCATCTTGTGACATGGACATCCAGGTTTGCAACTAATCTGGGTTACTTCTCCTATTTGAACGTATGTATAGCCTTAAACTAAAAAAAGCGCCCTTGTCCCCTGGCTGCAGTACACTGGGACTAGAATTCATGGTCCCCACAGAGATGTTTACGTAACTATCTTTATCGAGAGAAAATCGGCTACGATTCAGAGCTTTTGAGACTGTAGTGGCCACAATGGACCAGCAGATTCCAGAGACAAATCCAAAATAATATAAATGCATATTTCTTACAGCCCTTCCTGATTAGTAATAGCTAAGCTTTCTCTCCCAAGCGTGAATAAAGGGGGAGATTTATTATATTTTTTTGAGATTCCTGGGAGCTCAATGCTATGTTTTTCACTAAATCACAGTGGATTTTGACTAGTGTGAGCAGGGCTTTCGGGAGGAAGGAACTGAGTTGCTTTTGCATTGTTAAAAAGTATTTTTGCCTGAAAAATACAAGAAAACATGACAATTCAAGTGTCATGCCCTAATACCATGTATCCACACTATTTAATCAGCTGAGCTATTACTCATAATGGCAGTTAATGCCATTTAAAAGCACATAAATCTCATTTGAATGCTTTTAAAGTGCAGGTTTTAATGTCAGCATTACAGAGGCTCCCACCAGAGAGGTTGTCATTATATGATTACGATGCAATGTGAACAGAAAGGGTATGAAATGCTGACAGTCCTCCAACACCACCTAGTCTTAATTTCTACTTAGTCCATGAAAATAACTTTGGCTAGGGCTAATCAGAATTCATCTCATCTTGACAAATTTTAAAAAATAATCATCATTCTCAGGCACTGAAAACTCATTAAAAGAAAGAAAAAGAAATTATGTGGTTTGGTGGTTTTCCAACTCTATCATTCAAAATTTGACTTAAATGGAATGCAATGGCCAAGGTGTTTAAATGTTCTAAACCAAGCCAAGGGATGCGATATTCTGATATGAAATTCATAAATGTCATTTAATAATGACATTTGTTATATATATGTGTTCTTTTGTAATATCTTAACAACTATATTATAAACAGATTTTGCTCTTCTGATGCTTTGAAAACAGCAAACCGGGAACTAGTGCAGTTTTTCTTGACTCTGAGCTCCTCCAGGAAGATTTATGCTGTTGGAGTGAGTTAACAAGCACTTCAGACCTCAGGTGTATTGCGTCATTCCCAGAATATGTGTATCTCTGCCTGCCTACCCCATAAGGACCCCAAGTTACTTGGGGTATTTGCACGGGTCATCACGTGCTGTGATGAAACCCCTTTTTTTTGTGTTTTGCTCAACCAATGAGTGCCTGTAACTGGACTAGTGATATTTATCACACTGGGAGACTGGCAATTGACTGGCTAGTGTTTATGAACCTTTCAAAGATATGATACTGCTGAATAGTCCTTAAGCAAGATCTGCTGTGATCTCCACATTTCTTCAGCCATTTTAGGAATATGTGTAAATGCTGAGAAACTTGTGGGTACAAAAAAGGACCAGACAATCAGATGATATATTAATTACCATTTGGTAAAATGGCTTCTGTTCAATATATATCACACTTAAGTGCAAAGTAACATCAGGGAGTGGGGACCCACCCTGGAAATCAGTCACGCTGAGTGGGATCTTAAGCCATGCTGAACTAGAAACCCATCTTGAACTTCCAACATGATGCTCTAATAAGGAAGCTGATGTAATCCTGGGGTATTTATTTTTCTGGTTTTAGTGCAGTGAATGTATTTAGGTCAATGACACTGACCTTGGATTGTTGTGGGTAATTTGGGTACATGCATGTTAATATGTGTGTCAAAAAACTAGAGATTGATTTAGAGATCTTTATTTACTTAAAAGATGGTAGTATATAATGTCACATTATGAAAGAAATAGCAAGAACTATGTATTCAGGATACTAGTATATGGAAAAGAATATTAGGAGGCAATCTGACTACAAAGTATGCATATAACTCCACTCCACTCGAAAAAATTGCTGGGTATAGATGTGTGCTCTAGCTCCATGGAAAGATATAACAAGAATCAGTAAATTACAAACATATAAATGAAAAAAAGCATAAATATTAACAATAATGACTAACCACCACTGATCCAACCAGAGAAATTATGTGCTAGATTCTTCTTCTCTAGGTATTAAATTCCTACATTGGAAGTTATATTTTAGCTATTATAAAATGTTTTCAGTACAGGGATAATTGAGCAAAATATAAGGCATAATCAAGAGAAACATAAGGGTTAATGCCATAGCGATTGTCAGGCAGATGGCCTTAAAACTAAGCACTTGTTTTGCTTTTAATCTAGAAATATAATAATTTTATTTAAATTAATATTTCCTATTCCACATTCATGCTATTGCAAAGCTGCAGCTGTCTGTGAATAAACTACCTGCTGTGCTGTCACATGCATATAGAAAGGTGTGACACTATACTGTTCTTTACCACCTCGTCTCAGGATATTTTAAATCTCGTTACATTTTAACTTTTGATACACCCTTTAAAAATTCTTTAAAAATCATGCTGGGAATCTATAATAAACGCCTTGCCCTATCAAAAACATTACCAAAACGCTGTGGCAGTATTTCTGTGTGGCACTGATTTTCTAAGTGAACAGTTTAAATACTTACTGTAAATCAGGAGAGATTCTCTGAACTTAATGGGTCATTGTTAGATTACACAGGATAGGGAATCAATTCCCAAGTTTGCAATTATATATTTAAAATAGAAATGCAGTTTTTGACTGTATGTGCCAAGTACTGTTTCAAAAATAGGTCTGCAATAATCACAGACTTTTTTTTGGTAAACCAAAGCTGAGCGACCATTTTAGCTCGTTTGTGCATACTCAAACATTAGAACTTTCTTACACAAAGAAATAGAAAGGGCAGAATACAATGAAAGTTTTTGAAAAATTAAAGCCCCTTTCTAATTCTATGATAATGACATATATTTCTTATTATCTGTTAAACCGCAAATGCTGGCACTGTTCACATTAAGGATCGTCACTACATAGTTATACTAAATTTCTCTGCAATGCAATTATCTCTCATCTATGTTGAACTCTTCATCATTGTCACATTCTAACCTGAATGAAAACATATAAATCAACCTTTCACTTCAAATTCATCTTTGTTTTTAAAGTGCCATTCATCTTGTTATTAAGGGCTAAATCCTTCTTCCCAGCAAGAAATCTGATAGGATTATTTGCATGAATAAACTGAATGGTATTTCAGACAACTGTATGTCGGTGCATCTCATCTCGGAGTCCCAGGGATTTTCACTGAAACTGTGTCATTAGTGTGTCAGTGAAATCAGGATATTTCTCCCTACCTCAGCCTTACTGCCAGCGAGCATAAAAAATGTAAGGTAAAGCATTGGTTTAGAAATACAAGTGCAAAGACTCCCTAGAACTATACATCTTCGTATTTTTCTGTTTTAAAAGGAGAAATTATTCACTCTCCTTTAGCAGGTAGACATATTGTGTGTTTTTCTGATTTGCAAACAATGTATAATTCACAGCATGATCCAGGGATTTGTGGATGGTTAGACAAGAGCCAACTTCTGAACTTCTGCAGACATAAACTGACCTTGTGCTGTGAGAGAGAACCCCCCAAGCTGTATCTGCCAACCCCACCTTTCACGTTCAGTTCAAAACCCTGCAGATTAAACTGGGCTCCGATCCCAGGCACTGGTGTTGGTTTCGCCTGTTTCTTGGCAAAAGAAGCCGATACTGCACAAAAAGCCCAAGATGATTTCGCCACCCTCCTGTATTGCAGGGTCTCTTAAGCACCAGTCACTGCAAGAAGGGGACTGGGGAAACATCTACGGGCGGCTGGTACCGCTGCTGCCTCTGCCATATGGCTCAGGGTCCTTCCATTTTTCTGTCATGAATGATGAAGCTGTTTTCACGATTTAATGATGCAACAAGGGATTTGGATGGGGGTTTTGGTTGGTAAAAGGGGGCCTCAGATGTGTGACAAAAATTAATAATGTATCCAAGCCCTTATTATACTAGATTAGATGGCAGGAGGTCGGCTTTTACATATTAATGCTTCATGAAGGGCTTATAATAGGATTTAGTATGAAGGGCACACAGACACATCCCCCTCCTCCCTTGTACACATATGAATGAAAATAACCTGTTTTATCACGTTTTAAAAAGGCCAAATAAAGCTGCTATACTACAGCTTCTGGCCACAGACTATTATTAAAGAGGATCGGTTTTAAGCGATTCTCTCATGAGGCATGGCCAACCTAAGACTGGCACTTGGGAATAAGTGTTCCTTTCTAATGTCAAAGGTAGCTTATTCTATCTGTTTTGCTGGGGAGCTGAGTTCGTCAACCACTCTGATATTCATGGCATAATCCCAGCTTTGTTCGCCCTATGTCATTTTATGCAAATTAAAGGCCCGATTCCGAAAAAAAAGACTACATTCCGAATATCATTTATGAAGCCATAAACTGTCAGGATGGACACTTCACAGGAATATGTCTACAGTAGAGGGGTCAGCAGAGTCATCAGAAAATTAGCCTATACTAGAGAAAAGCCTGAATGATGATGTATGTCCCAGAATAGATAAACGGTGTCTCCCCACACTAGATTAATTATCACTTAGTCCATTTCAAGTACATAAACAGAAATACAAATTGTCCCAAGAAAGGTAATCAGCATGATTACAAACTGAAAAGATAACTAAAATAAGATAAATATTATCAGGATTATTTAGGTTACAAGGGTGATGAACAGGTGACATAACAGGTACATACTTAACATCAGTATAGGAATGTAAATATTCCAAATGAATGGCTACTCACAGTTCACAGTCAAGGAGGTAACCATGGAGGCAGAGAGGAACAGCTGAAAAAAATGCAAACAATTGTCACAATATATTACCGAGGAAAATAATCTTTTCAGAAATCAGTAAGAGCACTGTTTACATTTACATAAATTGAAAGCAAGTAAACTGTTATTAACGGTGTTAAATTTAGAGCTTCCAAGCAAATCTCAAGCAAGCACATTATAGGCTAAAATATTATTTTCTGTGTTACTGAGAAGCACCTGTATTACTGTCAGTTGACTAGTACAAGTCCACAAACATGGACTTTTGGAACTGCTTGGATATAGAATGGCAGCGATCCTCAAGATACTAAACGCAGAGAAATGCATTTACTCTTGATGAGTTTTTCCAGGACTAAATATAAAAATTTCAGAATTTGACCCTGCTTGTTCAGATAGAACTAACAAGAGTAGGATTATATCTGAAATTCGGATTTATTTTTGCATTCCATCCTCCATTGATCCAAATCCTTTGAAATCAGTATCTGCAGAAAAATTGCCACACAGTTTACATAAAATTACACCGGACACTTTCAGACCAAGCTTATAAAGAAACATATTACTTATTGGAATTGTATCATCCAGGTATGTCAATCCTGTCAAATAACTTTGCTCCCAGTTCCCTCCCAGGTCCCGAGCCTCCATGAATCCCTACTGCATGTATCATACCTCATAACCAGAGTCCCTTTCAGAGAGGAAAAGACTAATCCTCTCTGAAGCAAAATCCACGTATGCTTCTGACATAGTTACTTCCAGGCACTCTCTCCAACAGGTACCCTTAATCACCTCTACCTGCTTTGATACTTCACCCCAATACAGTGTGTACACTGGATTTCATGCAACAAAATGCTGTTTAAGTCAGTTGCATAAAAACACTAATGTCACAGTCACTTTGCTCTGAAGGAATCTGTGTTTGCTCTGAGCAGTTCGGATACAATCAGCTGTAACACGTGGCCCGTATGTCAGAAAATACCCCACAAAGCAGTACAGATGTAGCTTTTGAGTCCAACACATAGCAGTTATTCTCCCAACCAGCTCCACAAAACATCTTAAAGTTAAAACCACAGATGATTTCTTTGATAAGTGTATTATATTTAAATCAACAGGGGCAGTTGAATCACAGCCTAAGCCCTGGAACTCGGTAAGGTAATTTGAATGAGATGGTCTTGGTTTGAAACATGATCTAGCAGATTACATATTTAAAGAGCAAGCCATCCCAAAGCTAATGAGCTAGAAGGAATGAGTCAGAGTTTTATCTAGACATATATGGATATAATGAGTTGTAAAATGAAACCGCAGGTTTGAAAGATTCCCCAGCTGAATTCAAACAGGAGAGAGCGAGGGTTGGTAGGGTGATCAAATGAATGAAGAATGAAGAAGATGAGGTGAAGAGGGCCTGGCTTGCTTAGCCGGGCAAAAGAAAGCAGATAGAATTGTTATTGGGGTAAATTGCAGAGATTAAAACCGCTAAAATAAAACAGCCTGGGTACAAGATATCTATTGGATGTAAGAAGTAACAAGCTGGAAAGGACTGCTCTAAATAAGTAGGGCAAATGCTAATTACTTCTGAGATGGAACCTGATCTGCTTATGAAAGGATGATGTAATGCACTTGCTGGTAAAAGCAACGATCAGAATTTAATGACCCAGGAGTCTTTTAAGTTCAGCATCAATTGCAATGATGCTGTCATCCAACAGTGCCCAAGTTTTTCTTAAAATACACACTGACATATCAAAAACAGGTCTGTGAACAGGCAATGGAAGGCGCAGCCTGAAAACTATTTAGGGTCTTGGTTTGATCTGTGTTTGAACAGTGGCATTAGTGGGACTTGGAGAAGGCACAAGACAAAAGGGACTTCGTGTTACTGATACACATTGGCTCAGTCTCTGCATAGCATTTCACCCTGGTGCTTAATCCAGTCCTTGCATGGTCCATTTTGAGAAAAGACTCGTGAATATTGTGGGATTTATTTATCATCAAAGCTGGCAGATCAAACCACAGCAAATTTAGGACCCCAAAATGTTCATGTTCTGTATCAAAGTCTTAGAAGATCTGATATGGGTAGAGACACACTTTGTAAGAAGGGAAGTGTTCACTGGCAGCTAAACGCCTGAAATTTATATATATTCAGTCACTGCACAACTCGAAGAAAAAAATAAGTTAAAAAGGATGATCACAAATTGTCATTGCTAGCAAAATTTGCAGAAGGAAGGATTCTGAAAAACTGCTGCATGGCTACAGGCGTTGCAGCTAGCTCCTGGCCTGTTTCTCCCTAGACATTTTGTTTTACCGAAAAAATTAAGCATTCAACCCAGCGTTCAGCCTTGCAGTTCCTCTCAGACAAGAAATTCTTTGCGTTGTATAAAAAAATAACATAATCAGGTCTATGTTGCATTGTTGGCCTTTTGTAGGAGGAGGACGTGTGTCAAAGATTAATGATAGTAGGCAGAGTCACAGTAAAAGATAATAAATTTTAGAAATCTTGAGCTGACAGAATAGTCTAAAAAGTCACTTTGTGTGATACGTGTGCAGCTGCCCAGAGCTGCTCCTGCCCTGGGACTCTCCCAAACAAGCGCTGTTCAAGGAAGAACATCAAAGGATAGTAAAGACTCAGTTTATTTTTATATATGTTTGATAAAATAAGTCTTTGTTCAACATATTTTATGTGTCATCTGTAAGGAAAAGGAATGGCAATAATCAGCTCACCAACTTGAATCCAAATAAATTTCATTTTCCTTAATGACAGAATTTTCATCTCATTTTTAGAAGAGGTTGGGAAATCTTTGCAAGGAAAACTCACGTTTTCACTCCTCTTTAGTTCCTACTCTTACCTAAGACTAGGAAAAATGTTTTATCTTTGTTTACAAACAAAGCATTTGTCCAATACAGATACTTACCCAAAGAACATAAAGTCCTCTATAATATGATCAGTATTACAGTAAAATTATCAAAGGCAGAGGTTGTATGTCACAGAATAGAACCTGGGCTACATTTTCCATAGGTTCCTGTTTACAGTCAGAATAAACCACCTTATAATATTTTGATTTAATTTATTGTAGCAGTGTGAAGTGCTTTCACACACCTCCCTGCCTCCTGCCATGATTCCCTAGAAAAGTAACAAAATAATCAAACTTTCCTATTCTGTAAGCAGGTCTTCTATGAAATGCTGATCAGTGGCTTTTTGGAGGTGAAAACTATTAAATTACAGTCCTGAATTTAATTTTCTATTAAAGCCATTGAAAACTTCTTCAGGTTATCATGAATAGTGATGTGAAACCTTTTATGCCTTCATAGTTTGCAATGTAAATCCACTAAAGTATCTGCAATCTTTTTTTGTAGTTGTCAGTGACCAACACTTACTATTCTTTAATTATTTTGGATTTTAATGACATGGCATTCATAATTGATTAATGTAGCATATATTTAAGTATCTTAAACCTACAGTACTTTCTCCTTTAAATAAATATTTAAAAAGGCTATTTTGAACGTATAGAGTTACTCTTTGATTTTTATTTTTTTTTAAGGATAAACTTTAGTAAAGGTACTTCATATGCTTTAGAACAGACATATTATTTGGTCTCCATAAAAGTTGAGTTTTCACAAAGTGGAACCACTTATCTGGAGAATAAAGAGACACAGATAATTGTGGAATTTTTCAATTATATTAAAAAAATGACATAAATAGAAATACATGGGATTCAGACAGCTGAGGAACTGCCTCCTCCCCATAGACATATGAAAGGGGTTTTAGGTTTATGGACTCTTTGTAGCAATTTTCACTCCCAGTCACCGGGGTAAAAGGATGCTTCCAACCAGGACCCCTTACTTTCAGATATCATATGTGTAACCCAGTACATCACCCATCTGGCATCCAGCATTTGGCATCCATCCCTGCTCCCACCGTTCTCAGCTCACTTTTTGAGCTGGCACCCCTTCCAGCTGAGTAACAATATCTATAGAGCACTTCCGTGCAGAATGCTCATGTAATATGAATTGCCTGCATAGTGGGGCTGCACAGATGCAGAGATTAGAAATCCAGAGATGAAAATAAATACATTTCTTTCTCTATAGTTTGTCCCCAAAGAGAAAAATGAGCCAGTTGGCTTGAAACCCAGAAAGATTAATTCCCCCTGCAACCTCATTCCATTCTAAGCATTTTTCCTGAATTGTCAGAGTCATTTCCTTCCCCTGCTCCCATCCCAAATGTCTCTTAGTCAAATATGATTTTGCTATTATTACTGCTTGTATTACAGGAGGACTAAGTCACAGCTCATGACCTTCAGATAATGCCAATGTCAGTAAAACACCGAGGATCAATGTTAGATTCTGTCTTTTGGGACTGAGTCTACCAAGTCTAGAAATAGAAATGGCATAATTTTCTGTTTAAGGGCTTCTTCTGGTCACTTCTGAGGGCCAGGCTTTACCTTTTTTTTTTCCCCTCCTTGACATTCTACTACCACATTTATTAATTTGTCTTCTGTATATGGTTATTTTCCTCTTCATATGGTTATACCAATTGCTGATTTGGGGTCAGAAAGGAATTTTCCCCAAGTCTGGGGACTGCTGAAGGCCTCTCAGGGCATTTTACTTCCCACCTAATGCCAGGGCCGAGAATGATGGCAATGTCATTGGCCTCTCCTGCTCTGTCCCTGTGACATATTGTAGTTTTCCCAAAGTTTACCTGCAATCTGCTAAAGCTCTTCATTCGTGCCATGGCATTAAAATATGTTTTGTGGGGTTTGGAGTGTGTCCAACATGAAATGGGTGTCCAGGGATACCTCTGAATGAAAATTCAACAGCACAGCTACGTGGAATGCCAAGCGATACAGCAAGACTTGGCTGACTCTGTAAGAGACGTGAACTCTAATGGTGTTTGTGCTTGAGGTATAAAGCCTTCTCCAGAAGCCCATGCCGCTGTAGAAAGCATGACTGAAGAAAAGCACAACAGGGCATGGCAGCTTCAAGACTGTGTGTCCCATAAGGGGCCACACCTGTCTGTTCAAGATGCTATTGGAATATTAAGAGGACAAACAGATACATGTATAAAAAATGTAGTGGGGTGTGGGATAGGAATGAACACCCCTGAACAGGCTGAATGTCTTATTTTAAACAGGGAACCATATCTGCCTGATAATGAACATAATCCATCTTCATTTACGATAAATACAACTATGGAACCCCACATACTGTCAATTTGCCATGGAAACATAAGGATCTGAAAGAAAAACATGATTTCTAACCCATGTTTGGAGTTGATGTTGCAGCAAAATTGGGCAAATGTGAATTGTTTGAGAAGCAGAAATGAAACTAAAGATCATAACCGATCATAAAATCACTAGCTTAATAAAAATATCAAAAAGGTAAGCACAAAAAAAAGAACACAATTTTGAGGTTTGATGTGTGGGTCAGTAAAATGCCTTAGAAATGCCTTAGGAACAATCAGAATGTTCCATTTCCCAATATATTAGAATGTAAGCAGCACTCAAATTTATTTAGATTTATTGTAGCTGAAAATCATTATTGTTTGATCTAAATCATAATAAATGCAGTTAGCTGAGATATTTAAAACAACAAAACAGTAAGTTTGTACAAAAAATGGAAGTATATCCCAATACTCTGTTAGGAAGAAGAATTTAGTATTTATGGAGGTGAAATAAATGTAACGAGACAAAAGAGCACAAAGGAGAAATACTGATGATATTTATGGATGTGCATTGAGAGATGCAGAGCAAATGTAGGAAGATGTATTTGCTCTTGACTGAGAGCTATACAGGAAACCGATGCACTAAAATTGGCGTGCGCTAAATTCATGTTGTCACTTTAAATCTGCAGTCAAGAAAAAGGACAAAAAAGCCATTTCTGACAAGAATCGTAATTTAACTTTAATTTATTCTGCTCTTAAATCCATAGATTTTGGGGTGAAAAATCGATCTGTTTTTGAGAAGGCTGTTCCAACAGCATAGTTCTAAGAGAGAATTGACTTACAAGTGACATTGTGGAATTATGTCATCATCGATGTAACTAAATATTCACTGGTATTTGTGTGTCTAAATACAGGCAAGATTTTCATTTGGAAGATGCATGTCTCTGATCATTCCTTCAATTACATTTTCCTTTCTCTTCTAGAAGGAACAGACTCAAGGAAACAGCTTCTCTTTAGTGAACATGAGAACAAAGGCAATTCCGGGAAACACAGCTTTCAGTTGTAGCAAACAGAAGCTGATTTCAGATACAGAATTGAAAAACTAAAGTAAATTACCTCGATGAAACAGTTACATACCATAACAATTTTGCAAATCTCATCCTTCGAAAAAGATGGCATTTTTAAATATTCTATCTTAGCATGATTTTAGCAGGAATAGTGATTTAGAGAGAGTTGCACTGATTCACACTAGCTAAGAATCTGCTCCAGCAAGTCTATGCACAATCACAAATTTAAAACCATATTGCTGCATTAGGCATTTAGCTAAATATCTATTCAGAAAAGAAACCAGAAAGGCAACAAATGAAACAGTCCTTTCTTCCTGCTTACTAGCAAATAAGGATTTTCTCGACGAACCTTTCAAACAGTTACAGTCTATTGCTCTTCACAATTTGCTAACAGGAACATCTAACTTTTTAAAAGGATCTGTAAAAATCACAAGCAAATCTCCTGTGAGTCCCAAACTCTTCTCATTAATGAATAAAGAAAAAAAGCAAATGAAAACCAAGACACCATTGTGCTTTTTGTGAACATATGCGGGGTATTAAAAAATAAGGAAATGAACTGCATGTGCTTTTGGAGTAAAAACTTTCACATAAAGAAATTAAGAGTAAAGACAGAATTCAGGCCAAAACAGTTCACACAGTGCAACACAAACACATGCACCAGTCAGTCCCAGTAAATGTATTGAACACGCTGCCAAACAAAGCCAGAAATGTTTTGCACAGCCGGCTAGATCTTGTTTAACACGAGGTGGGGATCACAGGGAACACAATGAGGAGACCAGATTCAGAGCTATTTAACAAAGCTTCCTTACTGTGCCAAGAAGCTTTTTTTTTCTGCTGCCCTTTAATATTTGTCAAATAGAAGTGGAGTATACGCAGTTTGCTATTTAAAGATTCATGTCAGGCTGTAATTTTAAATAGAGAATGTGAAATATAGATGTCTTTGAGGGGATTTTTTGTCTTGAAACTTATCCCTGCATCCTGCTTCCTTCGTCCAAGGTCTGTTTCTCACTAACTTATGGCACTGTACCAATTTCTGAAGAACACATGCTAAGGTTAAAGGTTTCTGTCAAATCAGTTCCACATCAGATACCGTGATGCCGTATGTTAAGACATCTCCAGGATTTATGTTAGCATTACATAGTTTTGTATAAAGAAAGTGGCCAGTCATTGCTACTGGCTTCATCCCTTTGCATAGTTCCACTGAAAGGAAAATGGGGGGAAAAGGAATATTTCCACAAGAAAGGAATGAATGAACATGAAAAAATGATATAATAATGCTGGAGAAAAGGCTTCCTCCTACAAGGGGTAGATATTAATTGAATCAAATTAAAATTCAGTCAAAGAAGTGGAATTTTGAAAATGAATCATCACTTCACACAGTTATTTAGACCTTGTAATGTGCTTTATTTGAAGCAATTCCTAGGATGCTGTTGGAATCAAAATCAGCAATATTCAATGAGTAGCCTCTGAAAAACCATCAGAAAGAATGATCTGTTTTCTATGGATATATGTTTCCCGATTGATTAACTCTTGTGTCTAAGAAAATCCCAGCTCTGTTTGAAATTCTTCCTGCTGCTTTGGCATTTATGGTGGATTCTCTTCTGCTTTGTAAGTAGTGAATTCATGGTGCCACTTTCTTACAATTAAAGCACTAATGAGAATCTCTCTTTTACTTGGCCACCTGTTTTAGCAAAACATTTGGAGACCTAATTTCTAATTTCTCTAGAGGGTTGTAAATTCAATCAGATTTGGTTGAAATAGATGTGAAAATTGACTACAGGAAAGAGTAGGGATATATAGGGAGAGTAAGATCTTTACCTGTGACTACATAAGATACATTTCCTTAGGTACTGATGCTAAATAGATGTCTATGTCCGTGTTTGGTCTGGGTCTTGTCAAACAGGTTATTACACTAGATGGAAGTAGACACTAATCCAGTCCAGCAGATAGGATAGTCCCTACATGAAGAACATATGTTTAAATACAACTATATTGATATGTGAGCATATGTGGAACAAGTCAATTGGAACAACACTGAAGTTACTTCCTTTCCGTTTTATTTTTTCCACCTTTGCAGAGTATTTGGTGCTGCTATACTGCTGACATCCTCCCTCAACATGTTAATACCGTCCGCAGCCAGGGTGCACTATGGGTGTGTCATCTTCGTTAGGATCTTGCAGGGCCTTGTAGAGGTATGGAAAAATTATAAAATAACCAGTGAATGTGACAGATGATTTTTAGCTTTTAATTAATTAGTAATTGTAACATTTCAGGGGAAAATAAAAATTGCTTTCAGTTTATTATTGATTTTTGGTGTAATGGATTTCAATGTATGAATTGCAGCTATTTGATTTTCCTTCACCTAAAGTTTGATTTTTCTTTATCAAAATTACATAGCAAAGTTTTCCCAGTGAGACATGTATTTAACATTGAAGTTTCACTGAAATCCTGTACATCATAGCATTTATACTGGTGCTATTCTCAACAGTTGTTTGCTGTCCAGCCTCAGAGATTAAATCTATAATAAAGAAGCTTCTATCATAGGCCCAGCCCATGCTCTTGTTGGTATGAATGAGAGATTTACCGTGATTTAAGAGAGAAAAAAATTGAGCCTGCCTTCTAAATTTATTTGTTTGTTTGTTTCTTTACTGAAAGACAGATGTTTAAGCCTGTGATCACTAGTTCTTTGTTCCTCAAGGCTACATACTTCTGTTTGTTGCGTGGGCTGATTTTAACTCATGCGCTTTATTGTATAAAAAAATTCCAAAAGAGGGTACAGAATGTGCCTGAAAGTTAGGTAACTGTCAATCAAGTTCTTAAAGTATACATGTGTAAATATGGATCCATTCCTGAAAAGTGATCTGCATGTACAAAGGTGTGCTTGACTGCAAAGAGGAGAGGAACAGAAGCAAGTGGGTAATCACAAAATAAAATGCCTATTTTAGACCCACTCATTTCTGTGATACTGTTCAAAGCAAGTGTGAATGCAAAACACCTCAAACAGGACCGTTTGAAGGTTTACAATAAATCATGACAAGATTAAGGCTTTCTATTTTTTTGAAAAATTAGCAAAAGACTGAAATGAACAAGAAATTGGTTATAGGATCTTCTTTCAAAACAGAAGAATGTATTTTACCTTTTTTATATATTGAGATTGATAATTTCAACATTGATGATAATCTCAACATTTGCCAAAAGTTATTGATTTTTTCTACTTTTTGCATAGGAAACAAAATATCAAATTCAGAGAAAAGTGACTCTGTATAGCTATGCATACATCATAATTTTTAAGCATAAATTTTGTGAAAAATTAATGTATATTTCATATTAAATTTTCTAAAATTTCAAAACTGCAAGATGCTGTGATTTCTGTATAGCTTTCCTACCATTAAGTTAAAGGCTGGTTTTGAAGGGAGACCTAAAAATAACTGGTTTAAAATCAAACCAACTAATATCAGCCAATTATTTGCTTTCAGTGCTCAAGAAGGTTCATTAAAGACAAAGGTAGTGAAAAATTTCTCTCTTAACATTATATTTTTAAGCCCTTATTGATCTTATTTTCTAGTTTTAGAGCAGCGGAGCAGTAATCTGTATTTCCTAAATTCTATTTTAAATGTTAGATCAAAAAATATTAGAAGGCCACCAAGGCTAAGGGTTGGAGAAATGAGCCCAGCATTAGAAAGACTCCAGAGTGTCTGTGTTTTCATCCTTCCTTTGACTCTGGTACTTGTGCATTAAGATTCTTTCTTTTTAATTATTTGCAATTCTTTCCTGGAAGGGGGAGCAAAAGGAAATAATTATGGTTTATATCTGTTTCATAAGGCCTCTTTAATGATTTGGAGTGATATACAAAAGCCATTTCAACTTTAATAGAACCGGAAGTGTTTCTACGGCTGTGCTCAGACTTGACTATAGAAATGCAAAGCATTCTCAACTTCTTGTTTGTAGCAATTAAAAAAAAGAATAAATCATGCAAAGACAATGAACTGAGTGATCGATCAGCCTTAGCTAACTTGTGGCACACCCATTCCCCAGGGGGTCACCTACCCTGCCTGCCACGGTATTTGGAGCAAGTGGGCCCCCCCATTAGAAAGAAGT
>VYZM01018876.1:241223-258779 GCA_013398915.1 Dromas ardeola | reverse complement strand
AAATCCCCCAGCAGGACGAGAACCTTCGAGCATGATGCCTCCTGTAGCTGGAGTAAGAAGGCTTTATCAGTAGGTTCCCCTTGATCAGGCGGCCTGTAGTAAACACCAACCACAAGGTTCCCCTTGTTGCCTCGGTCTCTAATTCCTACCCATAAGCTTTTGACTTCCTCTTGGCTGTTCTTTAGGGACATCTCTTAACACTCTATCCCTTCCTTAACATAGAAGGCAACAACTCCGCCCCTCCTTCCTCGTCTGTCCCTTCTGAACAGCCTGTAGCCGTCAATAGCCACGTTCCAGTCGTGGGATTCGTCCCACCAGGTTTCAGTAATGGCCACTATGATCATAGCTTTCTAGCAGCATTAATGTCACTTCTTAGAAACAGAAGTTAAGAGATCACGTTATGATGCCATTTTGAATGGGATTGCAAAGTAAACTTACTATAGTCATTCTAAGGTTTTTTTCAGGGATAAAATCAGAAATGTCACACTGATACACCAAATATTCTAAAAATCAATGTGTTTTTATTTGGTACTCTTCACATTTCTGTATAGCTTGTACTTCACTAAACCAAATGTTGCATTTAATGAAATGTACTTTCATTACAAGGAAAACTAGTGGCTACTATCCAACCCTTACGTTAGTGCCTACTTTCTAATGGCATTCTTACAATCGCTTCATTTCTACCTTGCTGTGTTCAAACTAAACCTAACACCGTCTCTTCTGACATCTTGGTGAAACACCATTTTTATGACATAGTGTCTGCTGCTTTTCCTTTCCTTTACATGCTCACCTACATGCCTTTTCATCCCCTCCTCTTCCTCATACTTTTACTATTGCACTAGAAACCTTGCTTTTGTGGGGGACCCAAACAAGCTTTTCAGATGTCATATGTCTCCTTGAGAACTGTCACCTTCATTTCAAATGATGTTTGAAAACACATTTCTGTTCCTTACAGAGAAAAAAACAAGAAAAATCCCACAGCCCAATTCCAAATTGGAGGAATTAAAAGATACTAGTTTTCAGTGTCTCCAGAATTTTTAGCTAACTGCTTGGTGTGTTTTTGGATATGGATATAGTTACCAACAACTTTTGTACTAATGGTTTCCATTTAATTTCCATTAGTTGCTTGCTCTGTTTTTTGTAAATATTACCTGCAATTATGTGCCATTTACTGCTGGAAGAATAAGCAAGTGCATATTTAAAATGCAGTAAACTGAAATTCTAGTCTGAAATTGAAATTTTAAGTGCATCTCTTTAAACATGATAGCAGTGATGATTCAGTCACATGACTTGCCATTAACTGTATCACAAACATTTCCTGTAGCTTAACTTGCTATCCCTGTCCCTTGCCCTCTTGAAATAAATGGACTTCCAGCAACAGTTTTGACAATACTCTTGTCTACAAGTAATAAAACATCTGGAAATTAGGCTAGATGGATAAAACAGTTCCATGTAATAATACGTATCTGGCATTCATACAACCTCTGTATAATGCATGTTTTTTATGGACCAGATGTGGTATTTATGTGTTATGAGGAACAGAGGCATGTTCAGTCATGCTTTTTATTGCATTTAAATGCAAGGTATATTTTAATAACTCTCAAAGGGAATTGTCTCCTATTGATTAGAAACTGTCAGTGTGTTAGACATAAACCTGAAAAAGCAAATGAATCTGTCAGAAAACTGCAGATGTAATTTAAGTTGACATTAAGCTGTATGCTTATTGTGAGCTGGCTTCAAAAAAAAAAAAAAGAAAAAGAAAAAAGCAACTAATAAATTTCTCCTTATTCCTCCAGTGAAGGTGATCTATGAATCCTTTGATCTAAGAGTTGTTTATTTCTTCTCTAGAACTGTGTTCTGTTATATTTACAGGTCCATGAAATAATTATTCTTTTACGTTTATTCTTCAGCCTTTCACATTTTCTCATTAAGACAACAGCTTTGTGTAAAAGGCAGCTGCACAGTCTCCATTTTTACAGTCTTGCATGGCATTTTCAGGTAAGGTGAATTAAACATCTATTAGATGGAAAAGGGATTCCACTGAACCCTGTCCACCTTGCTTTTGTCACCGTTACTTTCCAAACAGCCCTGAAAACCATGTAACTGAGCTGTTCTCTCCTCTACACCTTTTCTTTGCCTAAGGTTTTTAGTATTTTAAGCCTGAATCATCACTGCTTTTTCAAGAATGGCACCTATGACTTTCTTTTATTTACTGTTCCCATTTCTGTTGAGTCCACTGAGCTCTGCCTACATGAGATGATCCTACAATATTCTGCATTTGCTACAATCCTTGTTTCATGTCCTTTTCCATTATTATTACCTGCAGAAGAGCTGTCAATGTCAAATCTTTTACAGCTGCTTTAGTTTTTTTTTTTAACTCTGCAGTATCTCCTCAAACAAATAAATCCTCTACATGTGTATTTCCAAATATATGCTATAGGTTGTTTTAAAGGAAGAGCACTGAGGCCAGCCTTGACATGCGTCAGTACCAGAATACCACTGTAGTTCTTCTAGTGCATCCCTCCTTCCCTTAACTTTCATTGAAAGACAGGAAAAGTCTGCAGGGATGCTGACTTGGTAGCTATGAAATCTTTTTTTTTTTAACTTTGTAAGAGGACTTCAACTAATGCAATAATTTCCTTAATTATCTTCTACAGTAGTGAAAGCCAGAAATCTTGAAGCCATCCTTGAGACTGAACTGATTTTTAAGCCTGCTACCCTCTTTACAGTTTGCTTGTGTGTGACTGACCTCTCACAATCTCTACAGCACTGCCAGGCTTCTTCCTTGCTTCCGCTCTGGCTCTGCTGAAGTTCTTATTCATTCTTGAATCATTTCCTGTCTCAACTATTTCAGCTTTTTCTTTTATAGTTCTTCTAAATCCCTATACTCTTAAACTTCAGGAGACCCAGAATACTGTGCTTAGATTACTTTTTCATATATATTCTCCATCCATCCCTCTAGAAAGGCATGTGAATTCAGGCAGACGTCTTTGAATTCAGATTCAACATCAAGCTTCTGCTTTTCACAACTCTCACTGGATTTGTATCCCCTTTTCTGATTTTGAGTCTGGAATGAGCAGAATAGGTACACGTGCTTTGTTCAGTAACAAGATTGAGGAAGGCAAAAAGAAACCGTGGTTTAGAGAAAAAGGCCTGACATTCAAGTCCAAGATTCAAACAGTGTTTCTGTCAGACCCTTGATTGTAGTAATAAGTGCACTGTCACATATGGATTTACTTATAATCTATAGACCTGGCAGACAGGGACTAAGGCACTAGTATGTCTCAGCCTTAATGTGTAATTTCAATGTCAGGGACAATATGAAATTGTTCTATTAGGAAGAAAAAAAATCATTCTAAGCCAAAATATTCAATCAAGTGCTCTCAAAGCCCAAATTGGAACAAATTTTTTGAAATTTGGGTCCCCCCCGCCCCGTTTTCAAGTAGACTCAACCTGCTTGTGCCTGACATCTTTATTGGCCAGTGGGGTTATCCCAATATGCAAGAAATACAGCAGGCACCACAGGAAACCAGCATAGGCAGAAGCCATCTGACTGAGCTCAAACACAACAAGGAAGTGTATGGGAACTGGAAGACAGGATATACCACCAAGGAGGGGTATAGAAGCATCACTTGGGCATGCAGGGATGGAATTAGCAAGACCAAAGTTTGGGTAGTATTGAAGCAGATAAGGCATATGAAGTTCAACAAGAAGGGCTTCTGCGGGTATGCTGACAGTAAAAGGAAGACCAGGGAAAATATGGACCTGCTGCTGAATCAGACAGGTGATCTATTAATGAAGGGTATGGAAGAGGCTGAGGTACCCAATGTTTTATTTATTTTTCAGTCTTTTCTAGCAGAAACTCCTGCTCAGCCTTCCAGGTTCTGCCAGTTCTGTTCAATCTTTTTACCAGTGATATGGATGCAGGAGCTGAATGCACCATTAGCAAGTTTGCTGATGATAGTAAACTGGGAGGTGCTGTTGACTGTCTTGAGGGACGAGAGGCCTTGCAGAGGGATCTAGATAGACTGGAGCATTAGGTGATCAATAATGGCATGTAATTTAACAAGAACAAGCGCTGCATTCTGCACCTGGGACATGGTAATGCCAGACACAAGTATAAATCCGGAGAGGAGTTGTCTGGAGAGCACCAGCTGGCTGCTGGTTGACAGCAGGCTCAAAAGGAGCCAGCCGTGTGTACTGGCAACCAAGACAGCAAACTGCATCCTGAGGTGCATCAAACACGGCATCACCAGATGGTCAAAAGAGGTGATCATCCCACTGTGTTCAGCGTCGGTGCAGCCTCACCTGGAGTACTCTGTGCACTTCTGGGCCTCCACCACTTAAGAAGGATGTGAAGGTACTTAGAATTGCCTAGGTCGGAGGGGACCTTTAGTCCAACCATCAATCTAACACTGAGAAAAACCATCACTAAACCATATCTCTAAGCACTATGTATACCCTTCTTTAAAATGCCCCCAGGGATGGTGACTCAACCACTTCCCTGAGCAGCCTGTTCCAATGCTTAATAACCCTTTCAGTGTAAAAATTTTTCCTAATATCCAATCGAAACCTCCCCTGGCACAACTTGAGGCCATAAATGAGGCATACTTGAATGTGTCCAGAGGAGGGCAACAAAGCTGGTGAAAGGGCTGGAAGGCAAGTCCTATGAGGAGCGGCTGAAGACTCTGGGTCTTTCTAGTTTGGAGGAAAGGAGGTTGAGGGGCAACCTCATTGCTCTCTCTTCCTGAAGAGGGGAAGTGGAGACGGAGCTGCTGACCTTTTTTCCTTGGGATCCAGTGATAAGACATGTGGGAATGGTTCAAAGCTGTGGCAAGGGAGGTTCAGACTTGACATTAGGAAACATTTCTTTACCAAGAGGGCGGTCAAACAGTGGAAAAAGCTTCCTAGAGAGGTGGTCAATGCCCCATGCCTGTCAGTGTTTAAGAGGCATTTGGACAGTGCCCGAGTTGGACTACATGATCATTGTAGGTCCCTTCCAACTGAAATATTCTATTCTATTCTGTCATGGTTTATTCTAATAAGGTTTCTCTGACTAGTTGTGAAGTCTGGAGGAGGGAGATACTACCCACAGTAGAGAAGGATCAAATTAGGAAATACTTAAATAAGCTGAACTTATACAAAACCATGGAATCTTGCAGCCATGGAACAAGCAGGAGCAAGTTCAACAACAAGTGTGAAGTCCTGCACTTGAGGCAGAAAAAAACCATGCATTGATACAAGCTGGGCACCGGCTGGTGAGAAACCAGCTTTGCAGAAAAGGACTGGGTCTCTTAATGGACAGCAGGCCAAACCTGAGTCAGCAGTGTGACCCTGCAGCAATAAAGGCAAACAGTATCCTGGGTGGTATAAGCAAGATCACCATCAGTGGGTTAAGCAAACTTAATATCCTCCATTCTTGGAGATTTTTCATAATTTGCCTGGAGAGTTTCAAAAGGGCCACAAGCAACCAAAGTAACCCTCCTTTGAGCAAGAGATTGGACTAGCAACCTCCAAAGACCCCCTCCAGCCAATATTCCATGATTTTGACACAATAAAGAAGATAATCTGATATACTTTAGTCAGTTGAGGAATCTCATCTCTCACAATTAATTTAATCACTTAATGGGGAAATGCAGAGTAAATTCTATGGAATTTACGGAGTTTATATTTTAAAGTACTGTGTATATACGAAAGACATTAGATTTGAAATATTTTTAACTTTCTGTGTGTTCATAAAATGAATGAATGATCCTTTAATACATAATCAATGTAGTTATTGATATACGCATCTCCCCGAACCACTAATCTTTACCGTGAATATTTAATTTATTGTGATAATTTCATTTAGAAGAACAGTGTGGAGCCTGGGAGTTGTGATCTGAAAGCTATGACTATGGAGATTCTCAAGTAAAGATATGACTAAACACTGATTCACGATCCAAAGAGGTACCACAATATAACTAAAAGGCATTTGTATGCTCTGTTACTGAGTATACTGAGTAAGACCTGTTGAAAAGAATTTCAAGATTTATTGTGAAATATTTTGGAGAAAAGGTTTTTTTAAGCGATAAAGAAAACCTTACAAAATATCAAGTTTCAAAAAAACCCCACAATATATTTAAAGTGAACTGTGGATTTTAAAAGCTGCAGAATGGTTTTGATCCCAGTTAAACAGTAATATTTTTTTGTATAGCCCCCAGTAACAGATGTTGCCTTCTTTTTGGCAGTCTGTAAGTAATCTCTTTTGTTCAGTGAACTCTAAGGCTGGTGTATTGTATTTGCAGTTTAATTTGTCACAAGAAGCGGTCAGATCATGTTATTTAACTCCTGCTTCTTGTGGTCATTAGTTACTTGTATTACCTAGGATGCTTTGTGTAAATGTTCTTCATAGTACTGCTATGAATAAATTCTGATTTCTATTATCAGAAGTAAACTATACTAATCCATAATGCATTTTATTATTATAATTTTCAACGCTACGTTTGGTCAGCTGAAGAGTGCTTAGAATGCCAGCCTCATTCAAGTCACTTGTGTGGACAGGGGCAATGTGCAGTCAAGTGGCACCACGTGCTTAGATCTGCCTCTGCCAACGGTGATGGTGCAAAATGGCTTTAAAGCAAACCCCTGGATGGAGGAGACTTGTGCTACTCACATTCCATGCTCCTGAAGTAGCACATACGTACTGCCATTTTTCCGCTTTCCTTCCCGAGGGACACTGAATGTAAACACTGTGAAAAGAAGCTTGGAGGTGGCTTTTTGCCTTGGCCGTATCTGGAACTGGAGAAACAGAAACAAAGAGAGGAAGACAGTTTAAAGCCGTATCTGTCTACTGCTTTCAGTTCTGCCAAAAGCTGCTGTGCCAAGGTGCCAATATTTTAAGAAGATTGCCTAATATCATTAGCCATATGTTTTGTCATAGGTAGATTTATTATTTTTTAAAAATAATCAGACAAAAAGACAGCTCAGTAAAAAATACATATCTCTAGGCAAAGAGTCTGCAGTAATAACTACACAGTTTTATAAAGCTCAAGTTGATTTTCTGATGAAAAATGAGATTTGGATCTTTTTATTATCTTACATTTTCTTGACACTTTGTGTTAGTTGTGCAGAACAATATAACATAGAATCTAACAATGTCTACAGGCTTTGCTATTCAGAAGGAAATGGTAAAATACTCAGGTCCTGAAAGACAGGAAAAAAGTCAGAAAATAGGCTTGCAGACAGGAGTTTGATACTACATATATGCCATGGCATAATGTTTATCAGTTCAGGAGTCAGAATGGTTTGAAGTCAGAATGGTTTGAAGTCGTTTAGAGTTTTGTCTTCCAACAAAAGAAACATGTAGAGAATTTGGTGGTTTGCTGAAGGCGCCTGGTTCTGATGCCGGCAAAGGCAAAGGATAACTTGTCTCTACTTCACTGAAAGCACGATTAGATGCCTAATAAAATTACTGTGTAATACAGCATGATTGGCAGTTCCTGCTTAGGAAGCCAAGGAATAAAATAGCAGAGGCGTTGACGTTCGCTGGCAAAACTCCCATTGACTTCACAGAAGGTGGGTTTTAGTCTTAAATGAGTAATGTTGAGAAAATGTGCTTCAGAAACTTTCAAGTTAACCGTTGGTTCAGATCAGGGTAGAGTGGACAACCATGCCTGCAGGCATTGACAGGTCAGACCTATCTTTACATGGTTGTGGGATTTACTGAAATTAGTGGATCAGATAGGGGGTGTGGTACCAAAGCCTACCAGGGTGGAATCTGTGCAATCCTTCCAAAATCCGTCCATTACCAGGGCGTGACTGAGTATATTTTGGCAGTGCAATTGGCAGGCTCCCCTCTCTGCAGCTCCCTTTACCTTTATGGACAAATACTGCTAAGCTAGGAGGGCAGCTAGGAGAAGTGTATGTTGTTAACAGGACACAGCCTGAATGTGCTATGCCAAGACAGAGCAAGACAGGAATGTGCAAAGAGAAATAAATATATGCAGAAAACAAGAAAGGAAAAAATACCATTGTCATGAGTTCCTTAAGAATGTGTTTATCTATAAACAATAAGTAATTGTACCATAAGTAATAATAAAAGAGGGAGGAGGGATGTATTTAAGGAGGGAAGGGTGGAGTTAGTTTTACATTTGTGAGCCTAGGTAATATAAATGCATGTCAGTTTCACTAAACATAATTGCCTAGCTCTGTAATAATTAGTGAGACAAAACCACGTCTCCGATCATCTGCCTACTGTCTTCAACAAAGCCAGGATTCACCTGATCCCTTTTCAGATGTCTGATGTTTGTTTCAGGATAAGGGACTGCCCAAACAGTGTGTTTAATATAATTTCTCAAAAGCTTTGGTCAGTTTCTTGCCTTCCCTGGAGCCATCTGCTTGTGTCCCAGCCAGAGATGGGGAGGGTGTTGGTGTCCCGCCTGCAGAGGCGCTGACTTGCGTCCAGCGTCTGCCACCTCGCTGCGAGGGATGAGAGATGGCTGCAGAATTCAGCCCAGACTTGATGATTCTCACAGTTTAAAGAGAGGTGTCTAAAGCATTAGACCTCGCAACTAGAAGAGCTGAACGTGATGGTAATTCCACGGTAGTGGTTGCAGTGCTGTAGTGTTACAGGACATTAGAAGAAGAATGAAGGTGTGAAGAGATTTCCTCTTCTCACAGACTTTGTTGTTGTGATAAATTATTAGGGGATCTTTTTCTTTTGGTCCCTTAAAACAATGGACTGGATTCTTTTGAGTTTACTTCTCATCCAGGAGTGTACTGGGATACACTGAAATACTCGGAATATTCAGGATATATTGAAAAGGAAAAATGGACAAGTTATGGAGTCTACAGATTAGTCCTTGTTTCAATTTACTCTGACGATCACAGACAAAATTTTATGCTTTATATTTGGATGGGCTGGGAGCCTTGTGTTTTAAATGTGTTTTCATTTCTATAGTCTGTTTATTGAGATGCATTAGCATGAAAAAGCTAAACCACATCGCATTACTTAATGCATGTTTAGAAGTTCACATGTTAATGTTATTTGGTAGGAAATCAGGCATAGGGACTCTAGAAAATTTAAAACTCTTTTGCTCTCAGACAACACAGTGCTCTTGCAGAAACACAACTTCACTAGACTTGCCCAGAGAAGCAATATAAAATAATTTTATTTACTGATTTTATAAAAACTGTACGGAATCTGCTGTGTCAATTGAAAAGGAGACTTCTGAGTTGTTTCTTGGGTTTTTTTAATTTTTTTTTCTTTTGATCTGACTGTGATCCGGGAAAATCAACAGCATCTGATGAAACCACTTCTGATTTTTGTCAGATATTTTGTGCCTCAAAGACTTCTCCCCATTTAACACACTGGAATCTCAAAGATCCCCAGCAGAAGGAAAGCTTCTTGAAGTATACTTGAGCAAAAGAGAACAGAAGGTCTTTCCAAAATATCTTAGTCATAGGAGCTCAGGTAATCCTCTAGGCAAATTTTATGATTCTGTTTGCATATGCACACAGCTTTCATTTGCATGAAAATCTGGCAGTTGTATTTACACTGGTTGAGGTTTTTAGGTATTTTCAATCTTCATACGAACAATGAAAATGTAAAACTTGCATGAGAAATTTTTGAAGCCAGATTTCCAAATCTGATGAATTTTCTTATAGTTGGTCATCCATAAATTTTTATTTTTTTTTTTGCTTCTAGCTGAGAAAATGAGACGACACATGTACAAACACAAGTTCTGGCTGAGCTTATGCATACCATAAGCTGGGCTTTGTGTGTGTGCGCATACCATAAGTGTACTGGCATTTCACACAAGCTACTGAGCACTTAGAGATACCTGCTTGGATATTTTGGTGAAGTATTGCTTTTGAACTGCAAAATCCATTTATGTGTGCTTGACAACTGCTATGTGAGGACCACCATCTTAAGGCTGCCAGCCCCTGACCCTTCTGTTTATTGTGATATGACAAAGTTGCAAGTATTTTTCTATTCAGGATGCTTGCGATATGTGCAGTTTATCGCAATAAGCTATGAATTTCAAACATATCTAGAGAATGTACTAGTGGGAATCTTCTGATCTTTTAGCCAGCATAGGATATGATTGCTTCCGCAGCTGAATGTGCATTACTCCTGTAAGGAAAACTGGATGTTTCTTCCAATCAATTATTTGGATGTGGTGAGTCATGAGGTTTTGTTATTCTATTTGAGCAAAATTCTAAGTTTACATACAGATGAAAGTAGATCCTGAAAAGGAAATTGCCTGTTAACTAAAACCTTAAATACATTTCTTTAAGAAAGCCCAAGTGATCAGTTAACTATCTTCCAACTATGCACTTCAAATTCTTTCTAATTTAATGTATTACCTCTTTTACATCTTAACACACGACCTGTTACAAAAGACAGAAGCTGTCTTTTGTATTTCCAAACTACTGTCTTTTCTTTAAGCCAAAATATACATATGTTGACATGCCAAGTGGCGGCTGCTTCAAGTAGGAAAGTAAAAACATGTTCAGACATGTCCTGGAGGCTGGGAAAATCGCCAGAAAATGTTTAGCTCAAATAATCAACAGTTTCATTTTTACTACTTTCAGCAGGAATCAGATCTCTAATTAAACCCCATTAGCCTAAAATAAACCAGAGCTTTGAAGATGCAAATCAATAACCAGAGTAAATGCCACATTGACTGTATTAAGAAAGTTTTGAAGCTTTGCCCACACTACACATTCTTCCAAGTTTAAGCCCTTCTACTTAACTTGGGCTTAACTAAATCGTCCAAATTAACATTTAGAGCAGAGAGGTAATAGGCCTTTTTGGAATACATTTCACCTAAGAAATCTGTTTTCCCCTCACTGTTGAATGTGAAACTTGCAAGGTTTTGCATCTTACAATGTGACTTTTTTTTTAATAACTGTTTTTTTAATGTTAAAAAAAGGTTTTGCTGCAGATCTAAGTGCACCAGCACTTCTCTGACAGTGAATTCATCTTCTACAAAGGCTTGCTTATAAAAAAAGAGTAAAAAAAATTCAAACCAACACCATGAAGGATTTAAACCTTTATATAATACATGGGCTCTGTGTCAGGATCCAAATCACTAGTTTCCTTTGTACACAAGAACAATAAAGTTTCAAATAAAGGCTTTGAGAGAGTACATAAACAAGTCTTTTAAAACAAGCAAATGTGTCCTTTTAAGTCCTTCTCATTAAAGAGGCACAGGCTGATGAGGATACTGAGGCTACTTGTGCATATAAGAATGCCTGGGAAACAACCCCTGCTGTAGGCAACGTGTTCAAAAGTTAGATCTAAACCACAGAAAAACCAACTCCATAGGACACAATTCATTCTGTTAAAATGTCTGGAATCAGATTACTTAGTCCCCACAATCATCAAGCTTCACAGACTAAGACTAGGTATTTGAGACTCTATTTTAACCTTCTCATGTTCTGCCAAGAGCCTTCAAAAGTGTTCCTTTCTTAAGTGTTCTTCAGTGTCTGTAAAAATGCTATTTAAGAACATCCAGAATTAATGTGGCCTCAAAACTACTAATAATGCTGTTCCAGATGTTTGTGGTGAATTGTTCAGCAGCAAAATTAATAAAGCCATACTTACACAAACAAGTTTGCTTTAAAATACTTGTCTGGATTTGTCCTAAACCCATAAAAATCAGGAAATTCTGTACTCTCTGTCTCTGTAAAGCAGTGGTCCCCAAAAAACCATGTTAACCTTCCAAATTTCTCATGCATTCTTATCATATAACTTTTTGAATCGGAAACAATATAACCTTTACAGTTTACTTTGGTTCCGTGGACCACTTCCCATGACCTCACGGCCTGTAGTTTGGAAACTAGTTCTCTAACAGGTATGTATATGATGATGGAAAGTATGACTAGAAGACGTCTATTGGCTGTCACTTTAATTTGGTGCAGTGGATGACAGTAGCATTGAGACATAGACTTTTGGCACGTCAGCAACCTGGATTTGCACCCCAGGTCCTGATCTACCCATATATCCATAAGGGCAGATTAGCTCAGTTTCCCCTGGGCACTGAAAAACAGAAGGAGCAAAAAAAAGTAACAGCCGGAGCAAAAAAATTTTTTCTCTCAGGTTTGCTCTTATCCACCTGAAGAAATCCAAAGCTCTCTCCTAAGTATATGACGCAGTCAGGGCATTTCGGCTCCTACATATTGCCTTCTTTGTTCTGGCATCTGTCCGTGTATGGCCTGACACTTCAGCAGGCCTGAAGAGGTGAAGAGCTAGTTCCCTTCTGACTTGAGGGCAAAATGGCATCTAAGTGAGGGGAACAGTGTAACAAGTCCCCAGGCTAAAATGTAGATTTTTTTGGAGACGTACATGGCTGTGTTTTTAGACTTGAGTGATGCAAAGTTGCACCACCAAAAAAGTACGTGTATTCCCATCTCATGACAAAAATCCTTGCCCTTAAATACATTGAATAAAAGTCCTTAAATAGTCCTTAAGTATTAAAAGTCCATAAATACCTTGTACTTAAATGTGTAGTGCTACTCATGAATGTAAGAATAGCTACTTAGATGTGTATTCCTGTCCTTACAAAGCCAAAGCTATATGTTTGCATGAATGCATTTTTGTCTTCCTGCTTTCAATACTAACATAAAAGATGAAGATAAGCAAAAAAACTCCATCATTTAGGAGTCTCCCTAGATGACACACTGTCCTCTGTTTAAATTACCTAGTCCATTCTTAAAGACTAAACAGCCCCATTCTCAAAGGCTCATCAGCGTTGGTCGGCTCCAAGCTTAGGTCCGTAGAGGCTTGAAGGGTTCAGGAGGAACTGGACCACAGTCCCTGCAGAACTGGAAGATGGGGGTAGCTCACAAGTACTTAGGCCAAGTTTCTGTTACAGTATGGAGGCTTTTCATTAAGGAGTGGGAAAACTTGAAATGAGATGCCAGCTTAGCCGTCACCACTGGGGGACACTGCTACTTAGCAAGAGAGAAGCAAAGTGAAGTTGCTGCAAGGCCTGGAGTCTGCACTGACAGCAGACAGCTGCTGGAGAAAGCAAGGAGGTGTCCCTGTGTGGAGTCCCTGTTCAGAGATGGGAATGGCCAGCAAAGATGTGCACAGGGAACTGAAATCTCCTGAGAATGAATATACGAATGAGATGCTAAGACTTTTGCTGAATGTCACCATGAGTGATGACAGAAGTGGGACCAACCACTCTCTGCAGCGGTACTCCCAGTCCTGTGCTGGTCCTGTGGGAAGTGGCTTGCATACCAGTAATAACTGGGACCCCTTGCTAAGCAAACATGGTCAAAAGTGGGTCATCATCACTGTTGTCTTTGTTGACCAGGAATGACTTTTCCTGCTAAGAGGGAGAACAAGCAATATGGAATAGGCAAAAAATGAAGTCAGGTAGCAGAGACTTTTGGGGAAGTCATCAGAAAGCAAGACAAACTGGAAAATGATAGGATGGACAGAGGAATTATGTACAAAAGAGAAGTGGATGGCTTCTCCTTATAGTCTGAGATGTGGGTTTTTTTCTCAATACTACTTTTCTGTATAAGCACATACTGCTGGAATAATGCAGTATTGTGAATTCTGCACTAGATGCAATAATCAGGCTTTTCCAAGGGTTTCCCCTAAGGATTAAGAAACCTCAGGTGAAAATCTTTCTCGGTCCAGACATAATCCACATCTATAATGTTATTTTACAGACAAATAGACCCTTCTGAAAATCTTTCGTACAAAATGTATTCAGCCTTAAATGGAAACCAAGGCATGACTTTTCCTATCTCTCACATGTAAGATGATGCCGTAACTCGCCGATTTCAAATGGGCCAGTGTTCATATACTTTACAATTGGCAAGGGACGTACACCTCACAACCCTCTGTCACGCTGATGCAATGTAAATGTTTGGGAGGGGAGCAGTTACGTCACATACACCAACATTTGCCCCTTACCACTGCTATTTTTTAGACAGCAGCAGGTATTTTCTTTTCAGTCTGAGCTGCCGTGGGCATGCAGGAATGACATCTAAAGGGCCAGCCTGATGGAGCGTAATCCTTTCAAAAAATAGACATACATAGAGGTGAAAAAGGAGAACAGGGCAAAGAGGAATTTCACCCTCCAGAACTAGTGGGCAAGCTGGCATAATTGTTTCTAAGAACTACTGAATGCTGACCTCCCACCAAACACTTCAAATACGTCTCTGTCACTAAACGAGCATGGTACCACATTGGGCTGGATCAACCCAAACCTCCCTTTGCAGCCCATCAAAGGCAAATGATAAGGAAAGCAGGTGTGGGTCACTGCGGGGTGTGTGTGTGTGTGTGTGTGTGTGTGTATGTGTTCCTGGCCCTATCCTCCTGGGAGATCTCTGGCACTGGCACTGCTATTGTACAGTGTTAATTAGATCATTCTAATTAATTCATTCGAAGTGTAAATTAGGAAGGAATGAAGATAAATTACACTAATACATTTAACCCCATGCTGTTTATTTAGCAGTTGAACAAAATAATGTGGTTAAAAACAGTCTAACAAGGCAAAAGCCCAAGACACAGCTGTTTAATAGCATTAAAAATGAGATCTCAGCCTGTGCTGCGGGCACATACTGCTTGTTTGCATTTAAAAGGGTTGCCAAGATAGCTGTACTGGCAAACCCTGCTACTGTAGATGCAGCTGATACTAACAAAACAAAACAAAAAATGTATTTCCATCTCCTGAATGAAATAACCTGCACTGGTAAATGGATTATAGTGCTGGTACAGCTCTGCCAGCACTAGAACTCTTGCTGGTGTTGCTAGAGGAGTCTGGAAGATGTTTTAGCTACGGAGGTATGCCTGCAAAATGTTTAAGTGTCAATAACGCCATATTATAAAGTTTGCTATACATTCAAGGATCCAAGAACTTGTCTCAACACAGAAGTCAAATGAATTTAAATAAAGTGCGAGGTGAAACTCATTTAGTTAAAACAGCAGTGCTTCTCTGCATAGCAGGCTGGATTTGAGTTCAACAAAGAAGTTTTTGCTACCCCAATTGTTTAGGAGTCAAATGTGGCACTTACAATTCGAGAGATGAAAACTGAAAATATTTGGGGGTTTACATGCTTTCTGTTTTTGAAGGCCACACTTTGATTTCACGTAGTCATTCTTCCAGATTTCTTATTAAAAGAAACAAAAAACAAAATCAATCCTAAGAGATTATCAATTTCACATGACTCTAGAAGCTGGGGTTTTGAGAAAAGGGCCAATTATCTTGTGATTTGTGATAAAATCATAATATTTAGCAACACTTCAAAGATCCTATCTATCCTGGCATATGAATACCAGGAGAAACATGTTTAAACTAGTTCAGTGGGCATGTTAAACTATGTCCTGGGATAGGCTAGGCCAGCTTTGTTTTCAGCAGTGTCAAAATACAGATTGGCCCATGTACAAAACTGGCTTAACCGGAACTGTGTTTAAATGTGACCTGACTTAGTTCTTAGACCAACATAAACCAGGCCAAAGATTCGCTTTGGACCAGGTTAATTTCTTGAGTTTTTTTTCCATGCTAGCCACACAAGCATTCTTATTCTAAATGTGTTTTAAGCTGTATTCAGACAGAGCTACCTAGTTTTAACTCCTGTGCACAAAGAAGCAGAGGCGCTTTGGATGCTCTTTGTCACTCAGGCATAAACAAGAGCCCCTGTGAGCATGTTCAAGAGAACCGCTGTTGTGGTTTGTAAGCATTCCAGGTGTGGAATTACAGACAGAGAACTATGGAGTTACTTTTCCTTCTCCTTCTCTCTCTGCTCCCACCAGTAGCACTACCTTACACAGTGCATATCTGCTGAGTTACGTGCACACAGAAGGGGCTGTCTGGCTGTGTAGCTGTTTCCCCAACAGATGATGTACAACTTCATCCAATCATTCTGCCCTGATTAACTTCAACAGGTTCATTGTTTTATGGAGGGCAAGGAAGATCGGTACTTCATCTGGTCACTCTCTTTAACAGGATTATTGCCTCACTCTGTTCATGTAGACTATTGCCCAAATCTGCGTGCTGTGGGCAGCCGGGTAAGCCTTGTAAGTTTTTCTCTCTACAGACCTAATTTTTCACTGACTAGTCCTCAGAGCCGTACTCAAAATCAGTTTTGCAGGTCAGATGTTGCTGAGTGATAGACTAGGTAACATTATTCTACCATTTCTGTTTTCCACTCATGGTGCTAATTCTGCCTGTTTGAAGTTTGTCCTGACACTATATGAAGTGATGCGTCCCTGTGTTTTTCATTGCATAGGATGACATAATCTGACTTTCTGACACCAGACTGTGGAAGATTCACCATAATGGAATTAGCTCTAAGCATACAGGATTTGGGTGGAATGTCTGCAGGTTTGTTGGGGGAAAATGGGAGAAAAAAGGATCAAGGCATTTTATGGGAAATGTTATGATGGAAGGAAAAACCTGGACTCATAACATGAACAATGCAATGTGCAACAAAGGTCGATCATACACAGTCTAAACCAAAATCCTCTAGAGCTACATGACTCAAGTGAGCACTGGATTAGACACATGGTGTCCGTGAATACTCCTTGCGTAAGGTCGTTTACCATTTCCAACAGCTTCTTACACCTAAACAGCTTTGAAACACACTTTATTACATACAGATGTGCAGCATTTTTAGACCTCGCAATCTGCAATACTTCATGTCGTAATCAAACAATATTGTAAAAAGAAATAATCTATGAGACAAATTACTCTTTCGTCTGCTCCCTGTTCAGCCATGCTCTCCAGGCTTGCGTATGCCCTCAGGCTCTCTGGAATTTCAGATGTGTCCTGCTGCACGCTGGCTGGCTGCGTGCTTATCTGCAGACTCTGGAGTCCAGCAGCAGAAGTACAAGTAACCCTCTGCACGTTAGTGAGTTGCTTGCAGAGCTTCCTTTAACAGGAGAAAATTGGCTGACATTTCATTGTAAGGAATGAACAAATTCTCCAAACTATTATATGCAGCTAGAAGTTTCCCGCTGGTCGGAGTAAAATAATTGTTCTTCTCTTCCGTGAAGCCTCTTCAGAGCGATACCATTGCTTTAAATGATATTAGCAAATGGTAAATTAGCAGTATGTACAATGTTTAGTATGGTATCCTGTATTTTTCTGGTACAGTGCTGTACAATACCACTATGTAAACATTGCTGTTACGTCTAGAAGATGTTTACGTTTGAAACTGGCCTTTTGCACAAGTGCGTTTTTCTCATACTTTGTTAATTGGTAAATAATTAAAGCCAGGCTCGGCTTCGCGCTGCCGCAGGACTCCAGTGCGCAGCTACGAAGCGGTAGCTCCGTGAAAGCCTCAGGAAGAGCGCAATGAACGCGCGGCGTCTCCAGCTCCGCAGCCGCGGGCAGGATCCGCGCCCGGGAGCGCAGCTCGCCCCCCCGCCGTGCCCGGGCTCCCCCGGCCGCTCCTCGGGGCGCTGCAGCGGGGCTCTCCGACGGCTGCTCTGCTCGCCTCCTCCCCGGGCTCGGCCGCCGCGCCTTCTGTTGGCCACGCCACGGGGGCTAGGGGCAGCTCAGCCCCCGCCGCCCTCGGGCCCCTCCGCCCGGCTCTTCCACCCCC
>VYZM01018876.1:189777-240119 GCA_013398915.1 Dromas ardeola | reverse complement strand
TATTAGCCGCGCCGGTGGGCTTCAGCTTACTCCTCCGGGCCGCGGGAGGTCGGAGCATCCCTGGGCCGGCGTGGGGCAACCCTGGCTGCTCCGGGAGCTGCTCTCCCTGCGCCGGCAGAAAGTTTTTGCACGTGGTTATCGCTCTACAGAAGAAAACCAAACGCATTTTAACTTCTCGTGCTGTTTCTTTACCAGGTTGGGAAGCAACCCAGGAAGTTTCTTTTCAGAGACGGAGTTGTTTAGGCGTTATGATGGCATGAACTTGGGGGGGGGGGGGACGGACGGATTTAGAGTTGGGTTTCTTTGTCTGCATGTGGTGAGCGGTAATGCATTCCTAGCAGGAACAGCCTGTCCTGCTTTCCATCTCGCTGCGGGTCCTGGGAAGCCACTGAGTTTGTGCTAGAGGACTTTAGGTAGGGTCAGGATTTGGCTCTGCAAAACCGATCGTATCGCTGCAGATTTAGCAATTGAAAGCGGTGTTGGTTAAATCGATGGGATGTTTAGTTGATTTCCTCTCCTTCAGATGTTTCGCTGATTCTGAACAAAAACGCTACCACCACCATGTAATTACAGAGTCGTATTAAAATGAGCCTACATCAGGGATGTGTCACTAATTTGAAAATACTTAATTTTTCATTTGGCGTAGGCTGAGACCAGCATGCTGCAGAGCTGTTAAGAAGTAGGGCAGGGAGTCTGTTGTTTAGTCTTAAAGTAGTGTTTACTACTGGGCAGCTGTGACAGGTAGCCTGTTGAAGTGTAATTATAAATCAAAGTCTTGGTTCAACCTCTGTTCCTAGATAAAATCTGTATCTGTAATTTACTGACCACTTCTTGTCTTTTACATAAAAATATTATTATTTCTAAGGAAAAAATGCCTGAAGGGAGTTGACTCATTATTCAAGATGAACATTTGCTCACTGACTGTAAATTACCTCTGCTGAAGTATCTGAGGCTTGCATAATTTCCAACACCAAATAGAGAAATCAGAGATGTCATTTATACATTTTAATGTTCTTGTAAGATTCTGGACTGAGCTAATTGTCAGAAACTGCAAGAGGACATGTTTACAGAAACACTGCCTGTTAGTAAATTATGATAATTGCTTGTAAGGGTGTTTGTTCGAGTAGTCCATGTGTGAACTCATCTCAACAACCACAGTGGAGGAAAAAGAGGTGTCTAGATATGTATCTTTGTTCTGTTTGGGAAAATATGTTAGCTTATCTTAAATGTGAATTGGCATACTTTGAATTCTTCTCAATAGATGACATTGTGGTGATAAAAGCAATGTTACTGGAACAGTTAAAGACCAGCATATGTGAAATCTGCAAGAGCTTTGTAAGAAATGGCATTGCTTACTGAAAGACCAAGTCTTCTCTTTTAGTGGTGTGAAACGCTGAGTGCCTTATTCAGTAGCTGTTTGAGAATGGCTCTTATAATTTTTTTTTTTTACAGGGGTGTTCGTTACTATGGATGTGGGTGGGCTTGAGTAACACACAGTGATCTGTTCCTCTCCTCTGCATATGTTCTGTAGCTCACTAGCCTCCAACGTGCTCATAGTTGCACGGGGGATTTTTTACATTTGTCTGTATTTTGTTGTGGTTATGGGCTCGTTCTGGATGATGCTGAGCAAGTGGCGCTCGCAGGAGTACAGAGCCCGCTGAAAGATCTGAATGCCTGTGTTCGCAGCCTCTGATGTGAACTTTACCTGCCCTATTTCTGAAATCTGTGTCCATGGTAAAAGAAAGTTTTCAGTACTCTGAATTCTCCCTCTACATTAGAGGAAAGAAGAGGCACTGTGTTTCTATAGAGATCCTGATATGCCTAGGCTGTGGTGTCTACACGTTCACTTAGTTGGGATGGAGAGCAGGGGGGGCAATGAGCATCTTTATATCCTGGTGACTCTGTTGCCTCTGATCAGTGGGTGTTTAGCTCCTGTCCTGCTCCCCAGCAAGGAAACCTTCCAGGAGTGTGTCCTCAATAGGAGGAAGGCCAGTCTGTAGAGATACAGTGAATGCTTTGCACTGCATCGTAATAGTTTATTATGATGGTGCTTTGCCAGTAAAGGGTTCACCTTCCCATCTGTGATGTCTCCAAACTGTTTATGTGCTCGTATTTCAAGCCATGACCCTTTGTGTAATCCTTGAGTTCCAGCAGGTTTCAACCTGTTATGTGGTCAGTATAATCTTTTTGGCTATAGATTAAGTGGGTAATTTTAGTCTGAGATTAGTGCTCAGGACCCTTGAATGCCATCTGAGTCTTTTTTCGCTAGACAATGCAATTGCATTAAAGGTAACTTAATTTTCCTTGTAAAAGGATTTGTGTTGTGAAGGTATACCAGCCTCCCTGAGTTCTTCTGGGCTTAGTGCATTTAATAGGTTGGTCTAGGGAGCATTGGTAAAATAACTTTCCAAACTTCTGTGTAGTAGAGTGAGACAGATACTCAGCCCTGTGGCTCTGAGAGGAAGGATTCCTCTCTTTTTTGGAGGATTTTGGATTGAGCATTGTGTACTGAGCTGTGGTGCTTGTTCTTTTCAATCCCAGTTAAATTTCATCAGGAAGTCATGTTCCAGATTAAAGGAAATGGGGTCTGGTACTTTTGCAGTAAAGTGTCTCTTTGTTCCTTAATTGATGTTGGTTTGAGGGGCTTTTTTGCTGTGACTGAAGGGTAAGGAGTATCATAGGCTTGCTGTTTGATGTGACGAATCAATTATCCTAGCACAGGTAGCGAGGAGGATGGTACTGACTATGCTGCAGTTAATCTGCAGGTGTTGTATATTGCATATAGACAAATTGGTTGTTCTGAAATCGAGTCTGCTCCCCAAATTAATCATACAGGGTTTTGATTTTGTTGAAGGTTCTGGTCATATGAATCTAGAAAAAAAAATATTTATTTTAAAATGCCTTTTTTTTGGCGTCTTGTAAAGCTTTTGTGTCATCGTGAAGCATGAAATGTGGGAATAGAGTTGTACAGTTCTGTGCTGCTTAAACATGCTTAGTAATATGAAAATGTTCAAGTCTGTGAGAGAGGGAAGTGTATCCACATTAAAAACCTACACAAGTGGCCCCAGGTCATGCTCTGACTTTGAGCATTGGGTGCTTCCCAGGTAGGCTTTTGCCCTGTTCCTTATTTAAAGGTGCAGTGAAAGGGGCTCTGGGCATGTGAATATCACGCTAATTAGGGAAGTTTGGTTTTCTTCTTTCTCCAAGCTTCCTCTGCAGTTTGGGGAGAGAGAAGTGAGATTATTACAGCAGCAGTCACAGCCACAGCTTGCACTGGCCTCTGTATGCTTCAGCTCCTATTACTTGCGCTGTGGCTTTTTGGCCATCAGCTTTATATGGCTGCCAATATTCCTCTCTTTGTACTCCATACAGGTTTGGCATGACTCTTAGTTAAATCGGGAAACTTGCTGCTGTAATTGTACATAGACCTGCGTATCATGGCAGATAACAGTAACATTCACTTCCACAAACAGGGACTGAACCGCATAGTGTTTGTTAGGAATAGGGTAGGATAGGACATGTCTTGTGTTTTATGTCTCCTCCAAACCTCGAAGTGAGCCAATGGTTTGTGCACCGAGTACCTGACTCTCGAGGCAGCTTCAGAGGCGATGCCTCAGTGACTTCAGTTGATAGTCAAAACACGCTTTTTTGCTGACTCTGGCCGTGTATATGCTGTATCACTGCAACAGGCGGCCGCTGGCAGAGTTCAAGATATAATCTCTAAAATTCACGCGTCACATTTTTTTAAAGGTTTCGCAAGTGTAAGTTTATGATCGTTGCTAGGTTTTTGTTTTAAGGTTCCCTTTTTTCATTCTCTGCTGTTGCATATGGAATCATTATACCAAAGGGAAGCTTCCTAATGGGATTAGTAGGTTTTTGTTCCCTGTGCAGCTTTTGACATTCCTTAGGTATTCTGTCTGGTAGCTCTTCCTGCTATGATTCAGTACAGGAGAATGTTTCAAGCATGTGCATGTGTACATATGTAATGAATCAGCTGGTCTAGGTTGGGGAAGGGTGAGAAAATCAGTCCTGGTTCCTTTTCTTTCTCCTCCGACTTACTTGCTTGCTGTATTGCTGTGAAAGTTGGAGATCAGGTTTCCCAAGATAAACCTGCTCTTGGGCAACGAATTTGGAGTATGTCATTTGTGAAACTCATCTTACAAAAAAATAAACACATGCCAAAGGTAGATGCAATTCTCTGTCCACTCGTCTATAAATTGAGGCTTTTTTTTCCATCTTATAGTGAATAATAGATACACTTTTTGGTATGTAAAAAATAATAATGAATTTAACTGTCTCATTAATCTTATATTTTTTTTTTATAGGTGTGAAAGAAAATGTCAGTCAGCATGCATGAAAATCGCAAATCTAGGGCCAGCACTGGCTCCATAAACATATACTTGTTCCACAAGTCATCCTATGCTGATAGTGTCCTTACTCACCTGAACCTTCTGCGTCAGCAGCGTCTCTTTACAGATGTACTTCTCCATGCTGGGAACAGGTCGTTCCCCTGCCACAGAGCTGTTCTAGCTGCTTGTAGCCGCTATTTCGAAGCAATGTTCAGCGGAGGACTGAAGGAGAGCCAGGACAGTGAAGTCAACTTTCATAATTCGATTCACCCAGAAGTCTTGGAGCTCCTTCTGGACTATGCGTATTCCTCCAGGGTTATCATCAACGAGGAGAATGCGGAGTCACTGCTGGAGGCTGGTGACATGCTGGAGTTTCAGGACATTCGGGATGCTTGTGCAGAATTTCTGGAGAAAAACCTTCATCCCACCAACTGTCTTGGCATGCTGCTGCTGTCGGATGCTCACCAATGCACCAAGCTGTACGAACTCTCTTGGAGGATGTGCCTTAGCAACTTCCAGAGTATCAGTAAAAGCGAAGACTTCCTCCAGCTGCCAAAAGACATGGTAGTGCAGCTCCTTTCCAGTGAAGAATTAGAAACTGAAGATGAAAGGCTGGTGTATGAGTCAGCTATCAACTGGGTCAACTATGACCTGAGTAAGCGTCACTGTTACCTGCCCGAGCTATTGCAGACGGTGAGACTAGCCCTCTTGCCAGCTATATACCTTATGGAGAACGTGGCCATGGAAGAACTTATCACCAAGCAAAGGAAAAGCAAAGAGATTGTAGAAGAATCGATAAGATGCAAGTTAAAGATCTTGCAGAATGACGGAGTGGTCACTAGTTTGTGTGCCAGACCCCGTAAAACTGGCCATTCGCTTTTTCTTTTGGGTGGCCAGACCTTCATGTGTGACAAGCTGTACCTGGTGGACCAAAAGGCAAAGGAGATCATTCCAAAGGCCGACATACCAAGTCCGCGGAAAGAGTTCAGCGCTTGTGCCATAGGCTGCAAAGTGTATATCACCGGGGGACGAGGGTCAGAAAATGGAGTCTCCAAAGATGTGTGGGTGTATGACACCCTTCACGAGGAGTGGTCGAAGGCTGCTCCCATGCTGGTAGCTAGGTTTGGGCATGGCTCTGCCGAACTTAAGCACTGTTTGTATGTAGTAGGGGGACACACTGCCGCAACTGGTTGCCTTCCAGCTTCCCCTTCAGTATCCTTAAAGCAAGTAGAACAATATGACCCCGTGACCAACAAATGGACCATGGTTGCCCCGCTGCGAGAGGGAGTAAGCAATGCAGCTGTAGTCAGTGCAAAGCTTAAGCTGTTTGCTTTTGGAGGTACCAGCGTTAGCCATGACAAGCTGCCCAAAGTTCAGTGCTACGATCAGTGTGAAAACAGATGGACAGTCCCAGCCACCTGCCCCCAGCCCTGGCGCTACACAGCGGCAGCTGTTCTGGGTAACCAGATTTTTATTATGGGCGGAGATACCGAATTCTCTGCATGCTCCGCTTATAAATTCAACAGCGAGACATACCAGTGGACTAAGGTGGGAGATGTGACGGCGAAGCGAATGAGCTGCCACGCAGTGGCATCTGGAAACAAATTGTACGTGGTTGGAGGCTACTTTGGCATTCAGAGGTGCAAAACGTTAGACTGCTACGATCCCACGTTAGATGTGTGGAACAGCATAACGACTGTGCCCTATTCGTTAATTCCCACGGCGTTTGTGAGCACATGGAAACACCTTCCCTCATAATTGTTGTGTATGTTGCAATTACAAATTACCAGGTAAGAAACAGCACCTTTGAGTTCCACCGTAATAAGGCTTTTCACAAAGCTTTTCAGCAGCAGCTCTGAGGAGGGTGAGTATATTCAATCCAATTTTGCAGGTGGAGCAACTGAGACAGAGATATTCACGGGCTGTTGTAAGCCAGGCACCATGTCAGTGACAAAGCCAAGATGCTGGAAGTCATTTGCCACGTATCTTGCAGCCACTTCTCTTTACAGGGCCTTTTCCTGCATGATTTAGATGTTGGAAGTGTTATTTTTGCTCATTCCTTTACCTGTGTGGAAGTGCAGAAAATTTTGGAAATTGAATCCTACTCTGTGTTTAGATACTAAATACATGCTAAACAAGGGTTCGGTGCCTGATGACAGAGGCCAAGTCACTCCGTATGTCCGGTAACAGGGCCCCAAAAAGCTACTGCAAATTCTGATCTGAAGCCTGATAGTGAATTCACTTGAATTTCCAGGCAGACAGCATGCTTTCTCCATGCAGACAGCCTTTGGGGAAACCTGCTGCCTTATGAAAGGTGTTTTACAGGCACTTCAGGCCTAATTTTCCATCTCATCTAGACAGCGTGGTTGCACCTGCATGGACGAAGGCTGTGTTTGTTCCATTGATATACTTTAAAATACAGATTTCTCAAAATACTTATGGTCATATATATTGGACTAGATACAGTGTTGGGAAGACATATAATTAATATTGCTGGCTAAAATAATTACCAGTCTATAGCACACACTGTTCCAAAACAATTTAATTATACATAATGGGCCAAACTCTTACCAGGTGCAACTTCAGCATTGTATCTTCTTGCAAGCAAGTCTGAATTTGGCCTTTCTTGTTTTGGTTCTTGTGAATTTCTGATTTTTTTAGGAGGAGGGGAGAAAAGGTTCATCAAAAAAACCACTAAAAAATCTGGGTGCTTACACATATTATTTTTCAAATTTGTTTTTTTCATGCTAACCACTAACTGTTACTTCAACTATTACTAATTTTTCCTTATTTGTATCTTTTCTAGAGTTACGTCACTTAAAATCAGTTGCAGACATTTTCCAGAACTATTAATCTGTGTATTTTGCAACAAATCTGGCAGACTCCCCTTAGTGTTCTGTTGCTCTTTTCCCCGACTCCCCGCTTGAGACTTTAGTACAGAATCACAGTTACCACTAGCCAACCAAACAAATATAGTGGCATGCTTAATCCTAAGTAATCCAGGCACTGTGACTGGTAGTTTCTTTTTGGATTTGAACAGTGTATAGCCTAACAATGAAGGCAGGCAGGTTAGAAGGAACAAGGCAAATAAGTAACAGTTGGAGTAGTTAAACGAGCTCTGCCTTTGGATCTAAGTTACCTAGAAGTCCAGACTGATGGAGGTTCTCCAGAAAATAGGAAGAACAGCTTGTGTATAAAGATTTCACTAGGTTCTTCTGTTTGGGACAGACCATACTTTTTTTTTTTTCTGGCGTCGTTTGCAGCTGGAGACATCTGCCTGACTCTTGCAGTAAACACGAAACCCAAATGTCTTTGAAGCAGAGTAGATAGAAATGTGTACCTAGAAACACAGGGCAGTCGTGAAATTCCTTTCTCTGTGATACACTGAGGATTCATCTTGTAGTTGTCTTTCGTCCAGCTGGGAGCTTTGATTGAGTAAAGAATACGAGGCTGGGCTGGTGCAAAGCAGCAGGTCAGTCTGGAAATCTAGTGTGAAATTGGGCTGTGTTGAGCCATCAGCTGCTCTTGTCTCAGGTGGGTGGTTGTCTTGGAGACACTGCCCTCCATCCGCTCCTCGCTTTGTTTTTCCTGGACTTACTCTTGGGAAAGCAGGGCAAACCCTTGAGACTTAACTAGATCCTGGGTGCTGGGAGTAATCGCACCCCCCAACAGCCAGCAGATGGAAGCCCTGATTTCTGTGCGGTGGCTTCCTCCCTAGCTGGAAACAATGTCTTGACATCTTCGGTTAATTTCTATTATTACTGACTTTCAGCAGTTCTCAGTGTTATCAGAGCAGCAGTACTGAATGCCCGGACTCAGGTCTGTGCCAAGAAAAATATTGACTTATTCTTCTGAGATTGACTTAATTGTTCTGAAGTTTAGACTGCATGAGAGGGAGTGCTTTATTTTGAAAAAGTGTCCTCAGAATATAGCGGTGCAAAAAAGCTTTCCTTTGCTCTGCAGTATCTTGTTAAAAGCCATTATTTTAGCTTCACTAACACACAAGATAACTGGCTTAACTAACACACAAGATAACTGACTGAACGCAGCCGTAGACTGAAATCTCTCCAACGCTGTGTGCTCATCCAGCAAGTAGGGTTTTTTTCCTACTGACTCCTGCTGCTTTGTCAGTGGGTGGGAGGGACAAAAAGGAAATTACTTCTGATTACCCTCTGTTTTCATGGCGCTGTGTGGCCCCAGTCTGACAGCTTTTAGGAAGACTTAAGTCTGCTTTGTCCTGTTCCTCAAACTTGGGGCTTTTGAGTAGGTTGGGGATTTGTTTTGTTTCCCCCTCCGTTTCGGAATTGTTTATAATATTTTTTCAAAGTCATCCTGTGACAGGGAACATTGTTTTGGCTTCAGCGTTGATAGCGTGTTTCAGGGGGAAGAATAGCACGTTATGCTGAAGAATGTCTAGAAAATATTAATCAACAATTTTTTTAGACATAGTGAAGATGGTGTGTTTCAAGTCTACAGTTGCAAAACGGCTTGATGCTCTGGGCTGTTATGTAGGCTGTGGTGTTTCCTGTGAGTGTTCCCTGTTGTTCTTAGACATTACAGCTTGAGAGAAATGTGGTATGTTCAAACGAACTGTGAGTTCACTGGAGCTCCTTTTGCATTGTAATGAGGTAGGATTTGCCTCCTAAAATTCTAGCAGTGCCACCAGAAATGACTGTGATGAGCTGATAACGGTTTGGAAGCTAGCATTTTAATACAGCTTCGTAGTGAAAAAGCAAAGCACAATCTCAGCATCCGAAGGCTGAATTTCTCATTGAATAATCAATTTTTATAAAGGACTCTTGGATGGAATTATTGGCGCATGGTACATTGCTGTGTGAAAAGAAATGAGGCAGACTTCTGCTCTAATGAATAGCAAATATGTTTTAAGTAAGGGGATTATATGTACCTTTCTATATCGTGAATAAATTCAATTCAGAATTCTTCATGGTGAACTGGGGTGAGACACCTTCACCTCCCCTTCTGCTTCACTCCAACCAGGTTTGCCTTGGCCTGTGGGTAGAAAAAACTCTGCACTAAGTGTATTTGTGGGCTTTTGTGGAAGAGAAGTTGCACAAGGTTGTGTTCGCTTAAAACAAATCCACAAAGCTTTAAGATTTTGAGGGAACACAGAAATGTTGAACCATGCAGGATGCAGAGCCTGTCATGTTGAACTGTATTGGCCCAATTTGATTTAGGTTTCAAATGACTAAATTAGTGATTAAACAATCTGTCTAGGGTCAGGAGGATGGTTTGCAGAGTAAGGCTAGTAGAATAATAGAGGCAGAATCTGACCCAAAATCATTATGTAATTGGCTGGCTAATTTATCAGTAGCTGGCACAGAAACACTGAGGTGGTGGTGGGGTGGGGAAGCTCATCAACTGGATTGTATCCTGAGCATAGCTTTGAGATTTTCTTTGACATCTAACAAAAATGTTATGGTACATTGTCTCAGTAAACCGCTTTAAGTCTTTTCTCCTTTTTTTTTTCTTTTTCTTGCCATGCTTTTAGTTTACTCCTTTATTTGGAGAAGAGAATTGGAACCTCAGATCTGGAGAAATGGTTTTAATGAAGAAAACTTGTTCACCGTCTTTTGCATTTGAAGAAAATCATCTGCACCTTGTAAGTTATCTAACCTAGACATGAAGGAACGGGAGGACATATAACTGTCTTCAGTGCTTCAGCACGTGGTTTAAATATGAATGGACGAACCTGTGATCTGGTCCTTGTGCTAGTAATTGTGGATTAATGCCAATATTAATCAGTCCTTCAAGGGAGAAAAAGAAGAGACAGAACTTCTCTGAGCTGTGCAGCACACAGCACTTGATTTCCGTGGACTCTGCTGTTTGTATGTGAAATTTGAAATGGTTGTCACCTCTCTCTGTGGTGGTTTGAAGCGCCAGCACCAGCTGCAGGGGATGCAGGCCAGGCCTGGAGCAGCGAGGTGCCGCTGTGAATGAAGATACAGGGGTATTGCTGCAGAACTCTGTGTGCCTGTGGGCAGTGCCCACAGCATCTCTTAGATCCCGCCTTGCGTTGCCCTGTGCGCTGCGAATCACCTTCTGCTTGATAAGGAACAGCCCAGTGGTGAAATGTTTCTGCAGCAGTGGGGAACGAATGGCATCCCCCAAATGCTCCTTGTTCCCTTTCCTCCCTGTATTTATAAGTGATTCAAACTGTCCCATTCCTGTTATGTTATTTGTTGTAGACGTAGTTATTTATTGTTCAGTGCTTGCATGCTGAAACAATGCCTGCAATTGTCTTCATGTTGCGAGGGCTTGTGTGAATTGTTGTATGTTTTGCACATTTTGTGATCGCTGACTTGCTCTGCTGCACAAAGAAAGAGGACTCTTGGGTAACAGTTGGAGGTGGGAGGGAGGGGTGGCTTCCCGGTCGGAAATGGAAGGATTACAAGGCAGGATCTTAAATTACACACGTACTAAAGGAAGAAGCCATGGAGGTCACTTTCTCAGGCCACCAGCTCCCCAGGTTGCATGCGGTGTGTCTCGTAGGTGGTGTCCTTGCTACATTTCATTTGTTGGTCATGCCTTTCAGTTTCTAATCTGGAAATAGCCAAAATCTTTTGCAGCTCTCTCTTTGTGCAGCTTCCTGATTGCAACGCAAATACTGTGGAAGAGCTTCTGGATACCAAGCCCAGATGAAGTCATTGTCCAAAGTTATTTATTTATTTATTGGGTTGGAGGAGGGGTACCTACAATGTAGCCACCTTGAGCTGAGTGAGTGGAGTATGGTGATTCAAGAATAAAAACAAAAAGCCTTGAGATAGGTTTGTGATGAAGTCTTAAAAAAAAATAAAAAAAGTAAAAAGGAAGAAGACGAGTAGTAATTTTGCACTGACTGGATTGCCTCATCCATCTGGATTTCAGATGATCATCTGAGTGGCCAGGTGTCAAAGACCCAAGTGCTCTGGCAAAATTCTTATGGGGATATAAAATTAATTTCAGACCTCTTAATCTTAAAAATAGCCCTCAAACTCTGCTGCCTTTTATTTTGCTTAGCCAGCTGTGTCTTTAAACACTTGGTCACTCAGAAGCGTCAGATACAATCCTGCAAAACCAAACTTTGACTTTTTAAATAAATGTGTTTCTTACCAGTCTGGTTTTGAAACAGAGATGAAGCTACTCTTTTTCTGGATTTCAGAAGCTTATGTTTCACAGGTGCTTTCTTTGCCAGATCCTGTCATGAAGCATGTATTGTATTGTGTTTTTTCCTAAATGTTTCTGGAGCCCAGTTTAACTGGCACATTCAGATACATGGTTGGTGTGTGCTGCCGTATAAGTAAACAGCTGCATGCGTGCATGCAAAACAAAAATAGTCACATTGGTGATGCTTGCCTTTCTCTGTGTGACAGTGATGTAGCTGTATTTGTGAAAGCTTTGTCATCTGAAAGTGTTTACACTGGTCACTGGAAGTTTCTCTGTGCTGCCTTACATTTGATTTGCTGTTTGGAGTAGACCCGTACATTTCAGAAATAGAGTATTTGGAGTTCTGTGAATACTGAGAGAACATTGATGAATTAGCAAAAACGTTAGCAGTTTATTTTAAAGGGTGAGGCCCAGCTAGATGTGAACAGTTATAGTTCCTCTGGTTAAGCTGATTTCTTGAAATGGTAGATTGAAAAAGTGTTTAAACCCACAGCCTTCCCCCCTACCCCCTCCCAGCATTGGTTCTTTTCTCTTAGATGCCTTTTAAGCAATAGGAAAATATCTTAGGTAGGGTAGGGCTCCTTTCTATATCCCTGCACTTGCACAGGTTGCCCTGTTGAAGCAAACAGCCTTGAGCTGCTGTTGCCCTTCATCTTGTGGATCACTCCTGCGGGCGCGAAGGGAAGGGAGCCGTAAAATCAGACTTCCAGCACTTCGCATGTCCTCTCCCCAGGCGATAGTGGCTGCACGAGGAAGCGAAGAACTGGGTCGCCAGGGGCCCCCTTGTTTGAATAAGGGCATAAAGGTTCGAGACCTCTTTTCTCCGTCAAGCTGATTAGAGTCCATCCATGAAGCCGCACTGCCTATAACCACTTAACTTATGAAATCTGTTTTGTAGTGCCATGCAACTTCCGAAAGTGGGATGAATTTTCTGCAGCTGTTTTCCAAAGTTGTGGTCTGCTTTCAAGTCCTCGATTAATTCCTGTGTGTAGGCTGAAGGAAGCTGAAGTCAGGGTGGGCCTCTGGCTCTGCAGGGAATACGCTAGGCTCTTGCTCTTTGAATTGATGTGGGAATCCTGACTAGCTGCTTGACCGTTCCAGTCCTGCTAAACACCCCACACTTTGAAGCAAATGCAGTTCACAGTGGAGTGCACACAAAAACCCTGGCATAAGACGGGAAGGTTCCTCTTATTTTGCAGGCTGGTTGCTGTAGAAACATATAACAAAGGACAGCCTTCCTCTTCTGGTATAATTGTGCAGCCCCTTTTCTCTAGGTCTGACACCTGTCTGAATAAGAGTGATTAGAGCAGAATAATGTTCCCTTTCCTGGCTATTGAAGATGTGGTTCATGTGCTAAAAGAAAACTGTGCAAGTGAAGAAGTAAAATTGTCTATGTTGTATCTTTTTGTTTGCTACTGCATTTTAAGGTTTTGTAAAACTTGCATTTTTTTTTTTTTTTCACAATGTGAAACTGAAGGTCAATAAATTATTAGAGATTTTCTCTCCATGGAATGTTTATTTCAAGGGTTGTTTCTTCCTCCCCTCCATCCCCACCCCCAAATGCTTTGAATCCCTTATAATGTCCTGTTCATGTCTTCTTAATAAAAGCACACCGACAACATGCAGTTTACTGGTTTGGTTTAAGCTTCTGCTTCAGTTGCACTTCCCTTCCCTTTGTTCTGTTCTGCTGCAGTTACTATGATCTCTATCTCAAAGTTCAGCAGTTAAAACCGGAGAGCCTCAAAACATTTAAGAACAGGAAATGCAAGTTTGTTGATGCTTGCAGTACAGTTTATCTAGTGCCTGATACGACTTGGAAGTGGAATTAAGCATCTTGAATCCTTCCTACTTATTCTCAGGGCAAAAAATGCTGGCTGTGTGTAAAACATTCCAGTTGTTCTATATAATGCACACATATAGCCAAACTCTGTGATCTTTTAAGTGTATTTACATTTTTTGTGTGTATACACGGTGGTTGGTTTAGTTTTTTGTTTTTTGTTGGGTTTTTTTTTATGCTATTGATTTTCTATGTTGACTTAGCACGTCTCTGGCCTTACGGTGTTGCTGACCACTGCCCAAGTCTAAATTAACATCGTGCAGGGGCATTCATGCACACACCCTGGAGGTTCAGTTGCTCGGGTCTGCTAAGTACTGACCTGCTGTCCTGCCTTTTCCTCAAGCAAAAAAGAGGATTTTCCTCAAGTGTGCATCCATTGCTTTGGAGCAAAGGAACAGGGCCTTCCTTCCTTCCTTGCTCAGGTTGTTTCACTACCTGTCATCTCATCCCTTTGCCTATACAGTGCTGAAGGAGAGAGTAAAAGAGAAGGAGGTGTGCAGAGGTCGCAGGACAGTGCGGCCAGGATGCCGATGCTTCAGTTGCTATTACTAACCTGTACAACGTGACTTGTGTAAGTGAGCACCTGGCTTCCTGGCCCTGGAAATGAAATCATAGTGCTTGTTTCGCAGAGATAGAGAGAGGCAAGGCAGTAGCAGGAAGCGTTGCTTTCTGCAAGAATGAAGTTTTCTGAAATCTCCTAATCTACCCATTAAAATTCCTGCAGTTGCCTCCTGGAAGTCACAGGTTTCTTGGAGTGTTTATTTGCCCTAAAGAGTCAATGCAATATTAAGTGACTTTCAGGCCTCGGCACTGCTCAATTAACCTGTGTTTGAGGCCTTTGCAATCGGTCTTGGCTGGGGGAATGAGACACTTACTGCAGAGAATCTTGAAATACAGAGGATACTGGAAGAAATCAGCCTTCCCACAGAACAGGAAAAGGTTAAATCAGTTACATTGCTCTTTGCAAGCTCTTTGCTGGACAGTAGTAACCTGGGTGGTTGTTTTTTCATCGGGATTTCACCTGGGATGCTTTCTGCAGCACTGGGCATGAACAGACTGCTGTGGAGTGACTCACTGGTGTCATTTTTTGACTGACATCCAGTTATGTACTGGGGGATTTTGTCATGGATTCAGACTCTTGCTTGGGCTCTGAATGTGGAAGACTCCTCATACTGGAGGTCTGATGTTTATGGCGAGAATTTAAGGTAGATAATTACATTTAGATTTAAAACAGCTGGTAATCTGCAAAACAGACACCTGCAAGGCATCGGCTCTATTCACAGTAAGTATGAATACCAAATAACTTGAATTTTTAGAAAAGAATCAGCACATTAGCATTGAGTATGGCTCCATCAGGCATACCTGGGTGATCAGCCCTGACCTGGGAAGGTTTCAGAGGCTCTGTTTATATGAGTAAATTGAGCATGCCTGGGAATGGTCTCTGGCACAGAGGCCAGCTGACATGAAAGAGCTCTTTGAGCATCCCCTCGTCCTGCTAAGACAAGGTGACCACATGCGAGCTGCTTGGGGTGGCCGCTGGAGTGCTCTGGCTCCTAAACCCTGCCTGGGAATGCTCCAGAGGAGTGCAAGTTTGCATGGGCCAGAAACGTGCCGGGGCTGCTCAAACAATTTAGCAGAACTGACAATCGCCTTCCAGCGCCTGGGAACATTTCTGAGCATGGTTTAACGTATTGCCATTGTCCCAGCTGGGACGTCTGAGTAACATCACGTTTAGGTCCTGGATAACTGGGTGGAAGTTGTCTGTCCCAGCAGTAGTGATGTAAATGCTGTTGAAGGCGGAGGAAGAAACACTGTCTCTGAGTCACCCGGACCTTGGTAAGTGGAAAAGATGGGTCCTGAAGAGGTGGAGACATGCTGCTCCTTCAGATGCTGTGACACAAAGCTTTGGAAGTGCGGAGAGAAGAGGGCAGGAGAGCCCACGTGGGGGAAGAGCGGTTGGTGTGCCTGAAGGTAGGAGGTGGAGCAACCTGTGGACTTCGCCGCAGCAGCAGCAGCATGCTGTCTTCTCCTGGTTTCCAAAAAAAGAAAATGGAGCAGAGCTGTGTCACAAAGAGACAGCTCAAGTGTCCACATGAGAACACCTATGTGTGCCTGTACCATTGGCTAGCAAATACCGAATGAGGCAAAGTTAAGTCTCTTTTATTTGAAAGGACCACTACTCCCCAGCTTTACCGGCATATCATCGCTTCTGGCCCTTATGTCTCTGTAAGACCTGCATAATTTACTCCCCTTCACAATGTGAAAGGCCGTGATCTGAAATGGTATTCTGATCTATCATCTGTGCATGTGGATGCACATGCAGAAGCATAAATATCATAGGAAAATTATATGTTTATTCAAATCTTTATGTGGGGGTGTGGCATGAAGCAAAGTACAAACTCCCTCGGTGGTAACATATGCACATACACAACAGGACCATCTGTCCCCTATGTGTCTTTGATAATGGCCTGTGCATTTTAAAGCGTCAGTATTTGTTAGAAACTGTACGTTTAAGTATGAGAATTACCCTTAAAACTAAAAATGTATGTGAAGCATGACTATGAATTAAAACAAGTGGTTAAATAAATTACAAATTTCTCTCATAATCATGTTTAGGCTATGCTTCTGGCCCGATAATGCTCTGACAGTCTCAGGAAGCCGAATTAGACAATGTGTCCTTTTTTGTGTGTGTGTGTGTCTAGTTACCCTAGAAACCATAATCTTTATCTCTGAAGCAATGGGGAGCTGTGGAGGAGGCAAAGCCACTGGAATTTCTGCCAGGACGTCTCCTAATCCTGCTCTTATTTTATCAGACATTTAGTAAATTACTTAACGCTTGTGTATTAGATGAAGTTCATTAGATATTTTGTAATCAGTGTGCGGCATTTGTGGGTCATAGCCGGTGCTCTGATTCAGAGGTAAAGTTCATGGTTGACTGTGTTACTTAATTGCGTTATATATTTATATAAGCCAGAATCACAAATACAAACTAAAGTTTTACAAATCTGCAGCTCTTTCCGTGAGATTTCAACATCTCTCATCAGATTTCACCCCAACACCAGGTTCATGAGGGAGCAAAAATATTTAGTCTCAGGGGTTTTGTGGAAGGATGCAACAGGCGTCGCAGGAGAGCCTCCTCGGGTCTCCTGGCACCTTCTCCTGGAGCCACTGCATGCACTGTGCTGGGCAACGAGATGTCAGGCTGCTTTGTGAGACTGGCTGTGAAAACTTGTCATCTCCTTCACGTTGTTAATTGGCTTGAGAAGGGGTTAAACTATTTACGGAGATGTTGTCTCTCAGGTCTAACAGAACTAGGGGGGACTTGCCACAAGGTAAACACAAGTGAGCCGGCTTTTTATATAGCTGTGAGGGACAATAGTTCTTTCAGGCAGAGGGTTACTCTTTAGCTAAAGAGTGCTGATAGGAAGCAGACAGGTTTGGGGAGCTGCTGGTGGCAGACTCAAAATGTTGTCCTGCTCCTTGGCATCCCTTGCATCCTGCTCCTTGCATCCTTGGCATCCCATACTGGTAGCAGTATGGAGAGGTACCGGCAAAAGAAAGATGCAGGTTAGACTTTTTATCTTGAAGGCAATAGGCTTTTCCATTTCAATAAATGGAAACCTATTGTCTTACAAATACTGGAAAGAGTAGCGTAAAGCCTGGGGATCACTGTGAAGGGACTCCGGCAATGCAGGTGTTCTCCTGGGGCGAATGGCTGGCTGGAGTGGCCTGGCTCAGGGTGTGGGAAGCGGCCGGGTGAGAGGAGGTCAGTGGGTTGGTGGAAGTGTCCCTGGGCACGCAGGATACTGGCCCAGCTTTCATTTCCATGTCAATTTAGCCCTTGCTTTCCTTCGTCTCCGTCTTTGCTCTTTCAGCCGGTTCCTGTATAAACTCCTAGGCCCGTCGCCCCAGCCCGTACAGTAGCGGGGAGAGCAGCGAATTTTGAAGATGTTAGGAGGAAGGGAGGCGAAAAGCTTTTTGATGACATTTGCTTACATATTGCCATTGAATGGGGTCCAGGAGCTCTATCCCATGGCCCGATAATCCTGCAGAGGATCTGCCTTTGTCTCGCTCTACCTGAATAGCAGAGCTTTAGCCCCTTTTTCACATGGCTGGCGGCTATTAGCTGTTTGCAGCCCTGTTTGGCACAGGCTTGTATCTAGCTGTTTCTGGTTAACTTTGCAAAAACCCTGAAAATACTCATGTCATAAGGTAAGATCCGATGTGTTGTGTTAGCTAGTGTTTTGTTAGCTTTAAAAGGGTTAGTCATCACTGCTGATGTATGTCCTCTTCTGTTTAGCTGAAACATGCCTTTCATCGGTGATCCTGCGCACGGGGTTCTGGAACAGTTGGGCGCGTGCAGGCGCTCTCGCAAGGGCCGCCTCGCCCCGCTCGCCGCCATCCAAACGCCATCCCTGTAAACAGGGGGTTTGTGTCGGTGTTTATGAGCTACTTTGCGTTTTCAGCAAACCAATTCGAGTGGATAGAAAGAGTTCCCCTCTCCCCACCTCCCACCCAAACGAAAATACCGCCCCTTTAGACACAGAGTAGGTAAGTCTGTCTTTCCTCACCTTATGTGTTTTTTTGCAGTTGTGTGATGGTTTTTTTCGAGGTGTGACTTGGCAGCCGCCAGGAAACCCATCTGCTCCTGTCCTTCTGGCTGCAGCATCGCATCGGGGTGGGCACTGCGGGATGGAGGGAGATCTGCTCCAGGAAAAAGCAGCTGCTTGTGGGAGATACTCCGCGTATGCAGCCCGGGAGGCAGGGATGGAGGCATTGGTAGCACGACTGGTGACTGCGGCACCTTGAGAAATACAGGAGCTTTTTTCCAGTTGGAGCAGACCTAACACAAAGCCTCTGAGATGGTGAAGGAAGAGGGTTTCCTAGGGATCCAGAGCTGATTTTATGGGGTTTCTTCAATGCTCACTGTTGCTGGATTAGTGGCCAAGGCTGCAGGAAAAAATACATATTTTTCTGAATCACACTCTTCCTCCAAGAAAACATGGTATTTGTGTCCAAGCACTTCCACTTTGTTCACCTCATGCAGTCCATTTGGGTGTTTCTATTTAAAAGTTTTTTTACCTGATGCTATAATAAAATGTGATCTTATTGATCGAAAGTCTGTGGGTATATACAGTCCGTCTCGCTTTCAGCAAAGGGTAGGACACACTCACCTCAATCCTTTGCCTTGTTCAGGGTTGTGTCGAGCTGCTGCTTGGCATTGTGAGCCGGGGACTACGACAGAAAATGGGGAGAAATGACCTTGCTGTAATTGCTGGCCCCGGTGGACAGATGGCTCAGAGCTAATTGCAGCCCCAGAAGCTGAGGATGTGGCCCTGCATCCTGACTCTAAGCCAAGGCTCAACTTCAGATAACTACGAATGCAGCTGCCAATAAGCTGAGGCATGTTTTCTCGCTCCTTGCAGCTAGTTTGGTTCTTGGAAGACCAAGTCATTTCTTTCTGCTTCTTTAATTCATTTCAAAGTTGCAAGGAGGAAAAATATTATGGTTAAAAAAACCACCAAAAACATTAAAAAGTGTGATATGGGCTTCATAAATTCAGAGGTAAACTAGCTGGCTGGTTAGACAATTGTATAGTCAAGACCCATAACAAGAATATTTAAATAAAAAGGTGTAACAGTAATTTATTACTTAGTTGGAATAGCAAACAATGGATTCATTTTGATCTCTAAAATACATAAAGAATTTTTTCCCTATTTTTGTTGAGCTATTATGGTTAAAAGCTGGCCTATAAAATGCTTTAGCATCCCCCCTGTCATCTCAGATACAACCTTTACCCTGCAAGCAAGTCTGCGTGTGCTTAACTTCACAAAGCCTGAACACTCCTGTTGAGTTCAGTGGATTCACTGAGAGACCATAATGTTAGCATGTGTCAGCTGCATAATTGAGGCCCATGCTAACAGGAAACAATTTCATGATGGAGCACTGCAGGGTACTGATATAAAGGGTTGAGGGATGGCCAAACTTTTTAATTTTTCTATTGAGGGCATCAAAAAGATCACTCCTGTGACAATCAGAGATTACCTGCTCCTAAGAGTGTTTGAAAAATAGTATAGACAGAGAGCAACTAAGATGGCTTGGAATATCCTAATACTGAGCATATAAACAATACAATTTTAGTAGTTTTGGATTGTCATTGTTAGAATTTATTTAGCATTCTTTTCTAGTTATGCTGTATTAGTATATTATATTATACTATATTATATTAATTATATTATCTATACAGGATAAAATGCTGAAACATACTCTGTGTTCACTGAAATTTTCCCTGTCTAAACACTGGGTGGGCATTAAAAACACCAAAAGCATAAAATACTTTCCAGCAGGTTGCCAAGAAGTGTATTGGCAGAGAGGGAAATGGCATTACTTTTTCTTCTCTGAATAAATAGGAAGAGACTAGCTACTTAGTGATCTTGACAGACCAGTTCACAATATTTGTGCAGAAATAGACGCAAAAGTCTTAAATTTATTTCTTTCTGCTCTCATGACTGTAACAACTAGTGATCCACCCATTCTCTGGTGCTGTTGAACACCAGCAGCACCTCTGATGGAGACGTGCTTGGTGAATGCGCTGTTAGCACTGGGCATGTCTTGGAATCAGGTGCACAGACCAGGGCTACCATCAGGCTGGGGCAGACAGGTGTTACTCTAGTTCAGCATCCTGCATGGATTAATCATCTTGTAAAATGCATGAGAGCAGTTGCAAGAAACCCCGCAGCAGTCACCTGTGGCATAACTAACCTTCCTGAGAAGTTTCTCTTTGCTTTCCTGGATATGAAAGGGTTTCCTCGAAGTCACCTAGATTGAGTACTGCCTCTCCCACAGCAACCTGTGACCAGTCTCAGAGTTACCCTGTCTGCCAGCAGCCACAGCTCAGGGAAATGCTCTTCCTCCACCTGAGCCTTCAGCCAGGGATGGAAGATCTCAGCCCAGGACCTGCAGTCACACAGGATCTGGAACATGGTGCATATAATAGTTTTATAGTTTTATTAGTATAAAGAGCTGAAAATGAGTGTCTATTCAGCATGTTCAAGCATCGCACAGTCACTGAATCCCAGAAGGGCTGAGGTTGGAAGGGGCCTCTGGAGATGGTGCAGTCCAACCTCCGCCCCGACTCCCAGAAGGGTCAGCCACAGCAGGTTGCTCAAGGCCACGTCCAGTCAGGTTTGAATATCTGCAATATCTGCTACAACCCCTCTGAGAAACCTATGCCAATGTTTTACCACCCTCAGAGTAAATTATTTTTGTTTATGTTTAAGTGGAATTTCTTATATTTCCATTTGTGCCCATTGCCTCTTGTGCTGTCACTGGGCAGTGCTCTGGAGAGTCTGGATATGTCTCCACACTCTCCCATTGGGTCATTGACTACATCTTTTCAAGTCAGCTGTGTTTTAAAAACAGACAAATGTTTCTCTCTTTTTTTAAATCATTTGCTGAAATGGCATAATAGTAGAAAGGATGTTTTATTGAAGTTGTTTACAATGAATGTGTCTGATTTGCATAAGCTAGTAGAGGCTAGCTATGACCCATCAAACCAAGATTTGGTACTAAATTAAAACGAGAATGATGTGTTACAATATAGTTGCTGAATTTAGAGTCTCTTGTGGAAGAGGAGGTATCTGTTAAATTACAAACTCCATGTATTGTGTCTTCTTTCACCAGGACTTTTGCTATATGAACCCTGAATATATTAACCATGTATATAAACTTCAGAGATATAGTCTGCTGTCCTACTTCTTAAAATATATTTTCAGAATGTAATAAAATAAGGATTGGTCCTTTTATGATAAGGCAGACACCTAGAAATCAGTACTATTTTATAGACAGGCTATATCTTTCCAATGAATTAGGTGGGTAATCTTTGGGGTGGGGGAGTTGGCTAGCAAATACATTCAAATATGTGAAGTTTGGAAGGAAAATATTACTTGTTATTAGCTGGTAAGCGTCCCTTTCTGCCAGTAGCTGATATCGTATTCTGTATTGTTTCGGTAAACACTGTGCTCACAAAGGAATTAGTAGGCAATGGGTGTAAGAAACAGAGCGGGACTTACATAGGTCTATAGCCAATAAAGTACAAAACTTGCTAATACTGCTTTGTTATGGCGCTGATACATTGGAGGCAGAGGAGGTGTTGCTGCAAGTTCTAAAAAGACAGTATGAGAGGCTTAGTTAGGAGGAATAAGTCTGCTAGCAAGTGAGTAAATAGTGTATTCTGTTCGACACAGAGAGTAGAAGAGAGTGTTTTTTTACCACCCCAATGCGTAGAGGTGAAATGCAAATCATCAACAAAGGCATCAGACCTTATGAAAATAACTTCCGACCTAAACCTTCCTGTTGTGTTACAGATCTCTGTACCTACACTTTGGACTCACTCTCAAAAACCCACATGCACACTGTTATGCAGCTGGACCATGGCAACAATGGCGCTGTTGGGATTTTTAAAGTCAAAAGACTGTTTTTATTTAACTGGATAGTCGTAGCGAATTACCTTATACTTCTGTAAGGATCTGGAAGGAAAAAGTCCTGCTCAGCCTCCACATGTTATTAGCTAAATCATGAAACCGAAGCTACAGAAACAGTTTGGCATGAAGGCAGGACAGGCCATCAGATAGTTAACTGCTGGTTTACAGGACAATTAAAAAGGGGGTTAGTTAACGTGTTACGGATCAGAAAGAGAGAACTAGTTGTTTGTGTTTTGTCTTGACTGTGGTGCTGTCATTGAGTGAATACTTCCAACAATACTCCTCCAAAAAAACCCACCAAAAAACAACTGGGAAAATGTGGAATTTGCTTTGACTGTGGCCGTTGTTCACATGCAGTCTCTCAAACAGGTCAGTGTGGGTAAGGCTATCTCCAAAACAATGAAAATTTTCTAAGGAACAGCCTTTGCAGGTTCAAGACTCAGATTTGGTTTTGTTCCTCTTTTCCACGAGTTGTAGCCACAGCCTTTCACCTATTGTTTTTGTCCCCCACTGTTTAAAACAATTAAAATTTTCAACCAAAAAGTTGATTGTTATTTCTTCAAGATATCCACCATTCAAAAACATGCTTAAAATAGTTTTAGATGTTCAGTTTTTTCACTTTGCATTAAAAAAACATGATCACAGTGATATAGGCCATAGCTACAAAGGGACTAATGAGCTGTAGAGAGTTGCTAGGTGTATCTGATCAGTGCACATTAAATCCAGCTTTCCTCTGATCATACACAGTCTCTCTGCAGTCTTCCCAACAGGGTGCCTTTTGTTCAAAAGCCCTGCTGGAGGTGTTCAGGAGCTGGAATCTCTCTGCTTACAATGGAACAACCTCCAACTTGCTGGAGATGTTGAATTTGGCATTTAAATGAATTTTAAAATTGGTCTTTATTAGCCTGAGAAACTTGAAAACCTCTTATGCTGCTATTTCTCCCCAAATACATACATTTTTAAATCTACACGCATGCCTGCACACTGTGAAAATGTAGCACTATGTAAACCCATGTTCTCTGATCAGGACTCATTCCTGACTGCAAAAGCAATGAGATTCAAGGCCTAACAGTTATTGCTAAAAATCTTAAATGCACATCCAGTAGAATCAAGTAAAAACTGTTAATTTTTGGTTCCAAAGACTAAAAGGGTGGAAGAAACTGACTGTTCATATCATATAATCTCTGAAGGATAAGAAGAAGTCTCTCCCATCTGGAAGCAATTGTAACTATATAAATTAATCAAATTATCTTGTTTGTATCATACTATTGCCTTTAAATGTTAATTGTTGACTATGTTACAGAGAACACAACTCAGGTGTTCTCCCCTGTGTTTCCATGGAGATGAAGCTCCTTGGAAAACACCAAGTGATGGCTGAATGTGGCTGGGAACTGAAATTCAGAGCTTAAGAGACCCGCCCAAGGATATACAACCAGTTAGATGTACAGATAACTTGAAAGGTCACACTGATACATAATCAAACAAAAGCCTAAAGAAGCCTTTACCTTTTCTTTGGACCTCTTCATGTTTTAGAGACAATTTTCTGGACTAGCATTCACAAATATAGCTCTTTTCCAAGATAAGGAATTTTTCTGTACCTGGTGCCTCATGCCCATTTTTTCTAAATGCCGAAGACATGCTTACACACTTGGAATTGGCTCATGTTTTGTGTCTGGTTCATGATGGAGTATTGAATAGCCTTGGCTGAAGTGTGGTTAGCACTGCTTGACTGTACCTGCTGTCAGCCAGGAGGAGTTTGGGCTGTATGTGACTCTCGCTGCAGGACGTGACAGGGTTGGGCAGAGGGGATGCTCTGCAACCTCTGTATGGTCTGCCCTGTGAGTAATGTAAGGATGAGGCTTCATAACTTTTTGACTGTTTTGGCCACCAGAAGGTGATGGTGACTGTGATGTTCTCCAAAGGGAAGGTGGGACTTTGTTAGGCCCGTACTTTTTTGGGAGAATTGGGAGCAAACCGAAAAGGCTACTTGTTTCCCAGTGGAGAAAGAAAGGGCTGAGAAAGTGGTGGGATGAGGAAATGTTTATGAAAGGTGGCCTTTGTCAGCAACATTTGCCTCTTGATTGATGCTGGGCGTTGGAGTGACTTACACAAACAGAGCAAGGTGCATGGCACTGCACTTTGCTGACTTTAACCACAGCAGGGTTTGCTTTTTGCAGGTTGTGATCAGTTTTTGATCAGTGAATTGAGACAGATCATCCCTGTTGGAAAGTATGCAACAAAGAGGTAAAACATCCCCTTACAAGAACAGAACCTGCTAATCAACCAATAATGTATATAAATCAGTAACATTTAGTAGAATGTGAATTTGCCCTGCCAGAAAGTATGCTTAGACCTGTTGTAACAGTTAAGCACAACAGATTAGTGGTTTAATTTACTGGCAAACGTGTAGCCCATGGGTTCTAGTTCTCTCAGCCGTGGGAAAAGGCCAGGTTGTCAGTCCTTCTTCTCGCCAGGGGAGAAGTGATGACAGCTGAAGATTTACGTGTCTGTCACACTTCCCTGCTATGGATGAGAAAGGAGTCCAAAGGGAGGATTAAATAAGCAGAATGACTGAAAGGAGATATGCAGGAAGGGCTGAGGAGGCTGAGGTAGAGCTTTCCAAAAGCTAACCTGGTTGGTAGAGAAGGAAACTTCCTAACAGCCATGACTACACAGAGGACAGGGAGATGATCAAGCCAGCGGAGATACACGACTATGCCTGCTGGAAAAGCAAATGCCTGTGAGATGGCAAGAGCCAGGAATAAGGCAGAGGGCCCTCTGAAGACCAGGAGTGCAGTTTTGTGCAGAACTCATGACTGTGAACACAACCAGCGTAGGGAGCACCATCATACCTGCCCTTGTCTCTGGAGACCTTTTATGCAGCCTGTATTTCAAAATACTCAGCAAGATTTAAGCATATGAAGAAAAGGCATCTGATTCAGGCACACAGTGCAAGCGGTTGAGATGCTTTTGTATCAGATTTTAGCCTGGTTTCATGCCTATCTGCTAAGCTATCACAGTGGTTGAAGGCTGTCTTCATAAAGCTGCACTGTGGCATGTGGCTCTCGCAGTGCCTGGTGTTTTGTCAGCTCACCGAGTGCTGCTGGTGCCGGGCTGGGGTCTGCCCTCCACAGGAGGGTTAGGACCGCCTGGGCAGGAGACAGGACTTGTGTGGGAAGGCAGAATTGGGGCGCATGGGGGAATAAGTAAGAACGGAGTTTTTAGAAAACCGCGAAATTAGCTTCCTTTGAATAAAAGACCCATTAAATTGCCTTTATGCTCACATTTCCTCGACTTCTCTAAACCAAACCATGGCAGTCTGTGTGTATATGTGCATGTATAAATGCAGGTGTATACCTACAAACCACCCCCTGCCCTCACACTCAGCCGTCCTTTGGAACACCCGCGTGTGCTCGGCACACTGCCTGAATTCGCTCAGCCTTATGCTGATAAAGATGGTGTAAGAAGCTGCACAGGACAGAACAGACAACTGCATTAGAGCTGTATAAATCTTTCTAATCCTGGCTGTGAGGTAGAGAAGTGTTATCAAATTAAATATTATATTATGCAGTAATCTACTGTAAACATTCAGAGTCCTACATTTATGAGGAAGGATGCTGGATAATTGTTTTAACAACAAACTGGAGAGAATTGGCAAGTCCCTACGATATACTGTGCCTAGACAGTTCATGGCCTGGTCTAACAGAAAGTTGTGTGGGAGTACACAATGTTATTCTAAATCTGAGGAACTAAGCCTTGTAGAGGGTCTGAGTATATGAACTGAAGCAGTAGCAGCTGTTGCTTGGACTGTACTGACCTGTGCACGGTGCTGCTTGTTGGCTCGGAGCCGGAAAAGGACTTACTTCTGTCTGACTGAGCAACACCCCACAGACAATTCAGCACTGGAACTGCAAGAACCTACCTTTAAATGATTAGATGCATTAGCAAAATGTTTTGAGATTTTGGCTTTGGAAAGTCTGATTTTGCAGTTTAGTGTTGGGATCTAAGGACAGCCCAAACGTGCTCCTCTGGCTGAAAACCTATTTTGTGTCCACTGAAATGGATCCCAGGAACCAGGTCATTTCTAGTGTATTTGTTCTTATAACAGGTCCATGAGGGGAGGCTCCACACTGTGCAGTGACAAAGAGGGACACAGAGTCTTGTGTACATGAAGTAATTTTACTGAGCGATCACTTCGGTACAGGAAGTCACAGGAGGATGGCTGTGCAAGCTGCAGTTTGTACTGTCTTACTCTGTGATAACAAGGGGTTACAAAAGAACTTTGTGGCATGGGACAGAAACAAATCCTGATCTTCCAGAGCCTTAAATAGCATGCAGACTGCCGGACCACCCTCACTTTGAAAATTAATGAGCTCAATGGCTAGAGTGAAACATAGTCAAGTTTGTTCAAAGTGAAATAATGTTGACATCTGACGATACCACATACATATATTTTCCTCGATTGGTCTGACAGTCATAAAGTCGCGCTAATATTGCAGCTGTGCTAATCTTTCCCTTGCTGTCCTTCCCCCTCTCTTGTACTGTATGTCTGTAGACATCTGGAGTATGCTCAGGGTCCCCCGCACCGTAGCCCACCACCCACCCCAGCTGGTACACGGGGCTCTGGTAAGCTCAGTTGTGCTCATGAAGCTGTTAGGACACATGTGCCTTCCGTCTCACCCTCAGCTGTATCAAAAGAAACGAGACATTTCAAAACACAGGCACAGATGATCTAGTGGATAAATGTAAATCTTCGCTTTTGGTTAGAGCCTAACCAATAATTGCGGCCTTGCATTCTCACTCTTTTTTTAAATGTCTGTTCTGAAAGGGTTTAAGAAACAGTCTTTAATTAACCAGTAAATGGAGTCTCTTGCCACTGAGGAGGAGATTTAGAAGATCCCTTTAATTACTGGAACCAGATTTAAGTTTGATTGCAAATACCAGTTTGCTGCCTGTTCCAGTGAAGTGAGGTGCTGGTAAAGTGTTACGAAAACCTTTCATTTGCATCATCCCTCCGCTCCAACTGAAAATCCACAGATCCATGTAGTTGTGTTGTTCGAACTGGAAAGGCAGGTGAAATTGAATTCACATGATGGCTCATGAAATTTAAAGCAGTCTTCTCATGGATGATTTCTCCCTGTTACGCGATTCATGCCTCGTAGTCTGTCTTTACAGTCCAACTGTACAAGCCAGAAGTTGACCAAGAACCTTGCTATATTAAATGCATGCTCTCGGTCAAAGTTTATAAGTCATTCCAAGAACTTCCTAACTGACAGCTTTTTTCTAGGACTCCAGATGGTGAGCTGCTTGTCTTGTCTTCCAAGTTAGCACAGAAGGCTCTCGATGTATTGCTATTTTCCTCCCATGCTGGGGCCCCCCTGCTTAGGTATATAAAATTATGTTAATCCTGCTCCTGTCAATGCCCCTCCTTTTTGGAACCATCTGGTTTAAATTTTGCTTACCTGCTTAGCGTGAAACAAGTCTTCTCTGCCTGACTGCATAAGGAAGTCACAAGTCATTAACAGCTTATGTTGAAGTACCTGGTGGGAATATGCACTCTGCCTACAATGATATGTTTTCCTAAGGTGGGAAAAAAATTTATCAAATGCTGCAAACTAAGAATGATGATTGAGTCAGAGAGATAGCTGTAGGACTTTGCCCTGTCCCAAAAAGCATTTACAGTTGCCTGGAGAAAGTCCAAACTGGTGCAAAATACTTCCATTTGAAACATCAGATACCCTCCAGCAGCAGCTTCACTGGAATTGCTTGCTCTCAAAGCCAGAAGCTGTTGTTAGAACAGGTTTGACCAGTTACTGTAATTCAGAGAACAGTTTAAATAGTTATATACTCGCGTTGCTGGATTAATCTGTGTGAAAATACCCCTATTGCTCTAGTTAACACCACAATGCACTAGGATGAACCTTTACCTCTGTTTCAAGAGCTATGGAGCGGCGTTGGTGCCTGGGGTTAGCCCATTCACTGCGTCACCAGCAGTAGTGCCCAAATCCCCAACTCTACAAGCATGGGATTGAGGGAAACTAAGGGAGTGGGAGGAAAATGTTTAACTGGAACAGCTGTGGAAGAACATGTTGAGGTCCTGTGGCTCTTTCTTTAGGGGAATGCTCTCTTTCCTGCTCTTTCTCTGTTGCTTCAGTGTGCATGTCAGCCAGCTCTGCTTTTGGATGTCATTTGAAAACAGCTAGTAAATAATGAGCTGTGGAGGAGAAGGCTTTCAGCTTTTAGTAATGGCCCAATTATGGAAGGAAAAGAGAGGATCAATGGGTATTGTTGGACAGGAAGGGAACAGAGGGGGGCATTCAGTAGTAAATGGTGGGGAACAACACAAACAGAAGAGATCCAGGCCTGCTGGCTTTACATCATAGCTGGGATTAATGGTTGCAGTATCTCTAGCTATTATTAAATACAACAAAAGCAAAATGTAATTTCTTATTGTTGTAATACCATATGTCAGGATACTCCACCACACACAGTGAGATCTGCCTGGTGCATGCAGATGTTCCAACACAGGCAAAAAGATGATTCCTACGCCCCCAGCAAAATGTCTAGCATGGGAAACAAATAACAAGTGTTGTCAGATGTCAGAGTGTAAGGAAACACTGGAAAGATCAAGTGGAGATACATTTTGGTGGCTCTGCCCTTACGCTGCTGTGAAGGAGTTATGGACATCAGGCCAGGGCTATTGATTCTTAAATGCTCATTCTGAGGCCTACTACCACATTTCCAGTTCTTTTATTCTCCTCAGCAGGACACGATGGGAATGTTCTATTTTCCTTGCTTCTCCAAAACCTGCTCAGAACTGGCTAGAGTGAAAGCAGGTCAGAGAATATATCAGCCTCTGGTTTGGTTTACCAGCCAGATTGCTGCAACGCCGTCTGTCACTGTTTTTATCTCAGAGATCTCTACAACAGCTCTTGACGTTTTAATATGTTATTCCAGGCTTCATAGCACAAATGTTGATGTGAACTTTGGTTTCAAAGGAATTATGATCAAGTTTTCACCGGAGGAAGAAAAAAGGCTAACAGCTGAAACTGATTTTCTTAGATAAAACAATAGTAGGAAGGTTGGCGGCTTAGGCTCAGGGCTCATAGATCTCAGGTTAGAATTGACTGAAGGCCATTGATTCTCATATGTGAGCTGAAAATGGATTTCCCAGTAGGCTGGTGTCAATATTGCAGAAGTGCATGAGAGTTCTCAAACCATGGGTATGTGAAGAAGTCACTGGAGATAACAGGTTACTCTACATCAGCTGGTCTGCAGGTTCCCACGCCTGCTTCTCCTCCCTGGTAAGGGTGAGGCAGCTTGAAATTGTGTGCCCTTTGATGAAAAATGGATGGACCAGTTTGCATTTGCCAAGTGATATTGTGGGATGAAAACACACATGAAGGGGCAGTTTCTGTGGGAAAAAATTGGTGACTGCTAGCGCGCTATTCAATGGTTACATGTTATGTGTCCTTGCCCGCAGTATCCACGGGAGTATAAAACGGATTGCAGAAAGTGTTAATGGCCATGACAGCTGTACTGTGTCGCTTTGCTCTCTCATGTGAAGGGATCCATAGTAGTGGGACCTACAGCAGTTACTGCTTAAGATATATCTTCTCCTGGCTAGAGGGAAGATGAGTGCTTCCAGGCCTATTAATCCAGTTTACTTTAAGCGGTCACCACGATGCCTACTTCTGTCTTACTAGTCTATTGACTGCTAATGGCCTTTAAACAGAAACTCCATACAGAGAAAAGCACAAAGAACTCCTCAGCTCTTTGAATCTTTTAAAAAATTGCAACTATTTCCATTAAAAAATATTTGCTCTTGCTCAGCCCTATCCTAACAGTCATCATGCTGACTAGATAAGCTATTAGTCTTTCATCTATATAACACGCTTTTGGCCCGAAGCAAAACTTGAGTTGCTCAGTAATGTCAGGAGAACCACACTAAAATAAACATCCACTTCTGATGTCATTTCTCCAAGGCTTTGCTTTGTGTGCAAAATATTTGAAGTCCAGCTGAAAGTTGGGGTAACTTCTTCAGGCAGTGGCTTTTGCTTTCCTGTTAGGAAAAGATGATTACAAGGATTATCACTTGAAGGGACAAGGCGCTGATTCTCCTCTCGTTTCCACCAGCCTGGATCAGGACTAATTCTACTGACTTCAAGGATTTAGTCGCTGTGAGTGAAGAATGTGGGTGAAAAGGTGCTCATAAAGCTGTAGCAGCATTTTGATGCAGATTAGCACTGTTAAACACCAACAATCTGCTGTTGCCAGAGAGTGGCTTTCTAGAATTAGCCAGGGTACTCTGAGCACAGCAACAATCAAGAGTTCACTTGCACCATTGGCCAGGCTTTTAAAGGGATATTTGATAAAATGTATACCAGAGCCTTTCCCTGCTCGTCCTATATTGACTTTTGAAAATCCACTTCTGTTCTGTTTTGCTTATATGTTTCTCAAGCATTGATCTTTAATGGTGGAGTTTAACATTTCACTTCCTATCTCACTTCCATCCTGTCAAATACAGTTTCAAATAACTGGAGCCACTTGTCTTTCATGATCAAAGTGACAGAGAAACTTGTGTTCTCAAGCTTTCTTGGCAACATGTCAAGAACAAACCCTTCTTGTGTGTAATATATAGTAATATGATTTGTTGCATGGTCTGTATCTGTTTGAATAAAGGGCAACTGCGTAGATTTTAGGACGGTCTTTAGAGATATATCTTAAGGAATGCAGGGAAAACTAAAATCAGACACAGAGAGACTTAGTTTTGCTACAGGCGAACAACAGAGATTCATAGACTGTAAGGTCATATAGGACCTTATGATCTCATCATTTGACTGGCTATATAATTTAGACTGCAGAATGTCACTTAGTATTTCTTGCAGTGAGACTTACTTCAGCCCTTCATGAGCTTTCTCTATTAGTGATAATTGCTTAGTAATTTATTTAAATTCAATGGCAATCAAATAAAATACAGAGTAAATTTACCAGTCATTTTCCTGATTTCATATGCTGTGGGGTCAGTGACCTGCAAACCCCTTTATGATCCCTGTGTTGTGAGAAGAACTCAAGGGCTGAAGTCATGGTGCCCTCTGAGTCTCAAGAAAATCCACAGGTCAATAACCTTTTATTTCTGACCTTTTAACTGGCTCTAGTGGGCCATGAAGACCTAAATGCCAGCTCTTTCAGATTCCTGGGAAGCTTCAAGACTCTTGAATCTAATTCTCTCTGAGAGTTTTGCTCTCATATATTCAGGTCACTGATATTGCAAAAGCAACTTGCAGCTATGTGCGAGAGGGAAAGCTTTGGGGCTTGCAGCGTTGTGCAGCTAGAGCTACATGACGAATTCAGGGCAGTCATGTAGCTCAGGAATTACACTTCTGCCTGGGAATAACTCGTAGTCGTGTCTCACCTAACTGTATGTTTTCAGGGAGAAGAGCAGTGATGCAGATTCCTCGTGTGTTTTATTTGGATGAGGCCATCAATCCACCAGTCACAGAGGAGCTTCTCTCCCACTCTGCTGTGTTCTCCATTAGAAACTCCACTACTTGCCTTTTAGTCATCCTATCTTTCCCCTTCTTTCTAAGAATGGCTTGTCTAATTATACTGAAATCAATTGGTTATTCTCCTAACTGTTGTATTAATTTGAGTTATTGTGTCCAGTTTTGGGCACCTCAATACAAGAGAGATACCGAGGTGCTGGAGCAAGTGCAGAGGAGGGCAACAAAGCTGGTGAAGGGCCTGGAGAATAAGTCTTATGAAGAGCGATTAAGGGAGCTGGGACTGTTTAGCTTGAGGAAGAGGAGGCTGAGGGGAGACCCCATCACTCTCTACAACTACTTGAAAGGACACTGTAGAGAGGCTGGTGCTGGTCTCTTCTCACAAGTAATTAGCGATAGAACAAGAGGGAATGGCTTCAAGCTGCAAAAGGGGAGGTTTAGACTGGACATTAGGAAAAAATTCTTCACAGAACAAGTGGTCAGACATTGGAATAGGCTGCCCAGGAGGTGGTGGAGTCACCATCCCTGAATGTGTTTAAGAGTCGTTTAGATGTGGTGTTGGGGGATATGGTGTAGGGGAGAACTTCGTAGAGTGGGGTTGATGGTTGGACTCGATGATCCGAAGGGTCTTTTTTAACCTGAATGATTCTACTTTCTATTCTGCAGGCTTACAAAAACGTTATAAATTGCCACAGGGCCATCTTGAAGACAACTTCAAGACATGTTGACTTTGAGGGATGGAGGGTGAAACTGTAATTGTGTTCAACACCACTACTGTTCAGCCACTCTCCTGGTGGAAAGAAAGGCAACATGAAAGAATAAACTTGTTATCCTTTTTTTTTTTCCTCCAGAAAACTCTCTTGAAATCAAATAGGACCTATGTTTTAGGGTCTCTTCCAGTCCAGCTAGCAGAACGGAAGTCAGAAGTTACTGAAAATTCTGAAATCGGGAGTTGACCTCTATGAGACTTGTCTCTTGTTCACTCCTTTGAACACATGCATACAGATGCACATACACAAACATCCATACTGAAAGGGGAAATGCTGTCATACAGAGTCATATTCTTTTATTCTGCTTTTTCGTCCACCGTCAGTTAAAGCAACCGTTAGCCTACTGTGGGGCAACTGTCTCCCTCCTGTCTCCCAGAGAAGGGAAGATCCCATGGAAATGGCAGCACCCGTCTGCACTGATTGCTCCTGGTGACTTCCCCAGCAGCAGTGTGGGAGAATGTCACACTGGGGCCACCTCGGGGACTTCCCTCAAGACAATCCTACCAGGCACTGAGGCTGTGAGCCCAGCTGAAGACTGCACTGCAAAGCACAGAGGGGCCGATGCACTTGTGTGCAACTGGATGGGTCACAGGTACTTTCGAAGTGCCTGCAGCAGTGTTGGTGTAAAGGGAATAAAACAGTCCAGAGTTATGGCTGTTATTTCAAAGCATATCAGCTGCTGGACTACACTCCTTTGCTGGCTGCTTTGGAAGGCCTCCTTCTCTTTCAATATAAATGTGTGTGAGATATTGTGCTGTCACCCGTGTATCCATGAGTGCTTTCCTTAAAATCAAGAAGTTAAATCCCATTTGCACATTTAAAAGTTGACATCCTTCTCATCTTTGTACTTTAAGTAAATTGGTACATATGTTGAGCTGAGTTCTGGAAGTTCAGAAAAAGTTATTTTTACTGCCTAAGGAGGCCGTGGGATGTCTGTCATTGGATGTTTTTCAGAACAGGTTAGACAAACATCTGTCAGGAATGGTTTAAGTAGAGCTGATCTTGCCTTGGGGCAGGGGGATGGATAAGGTGACCCCTTGCAGTCCCTTCCAGCCCTATTTTGTATGATCCTCTGCCTCCTTACTGGAATGCAGTCAGTGTCCAGTTTGTGCAGAACAATTCACATGCTCATTGTGGCAGAAAAGCCTGAATTTCCCCGCCATAGCAGCATTCAGATGTATGGGTTTGTGAGCACTGTGAGACTCGGCGCTCAGTGCTGCTCCATCAGGAGGTTCATTCAGTGTGGTTACTGCCTTCAGTGCAGTCATTCCTGACAGCTCATAAGGAAAAAGGCAGTTGGCTTCACTAGAGCTCTTAGGAGCCTGGGGTCAGAATGACAATTCCACATACTGCGAAATTGTCTACTGTGGTTATCTGGGGACTCGCTGGGCACAAGGTTCAAGCAGACCAAGTTTCTAGGGTCACAGTTCTGGGTTCTGGGTCGCTGGAGAATGTAGTAGAGTAATTAATTGATCTTTTCAGGTTTGGCTATCTGGGTCACTGGAAACCAGTTTGTTTCTAGGGAGTGTTTCAGGGCCATGGGATCCTAAAACATCTATGGCCCTTTTGTGATGGTCCATTGCACTAAAAGCCTGGAGGAGTCTCAGCTATGACAGCTCAACCCTATCTTTCCTCCCTGTTCTGAAATGGGGACATGCTGGGACAGGCTGGTGAGGGCAGCAGTCTGTTCAGTGCTGTCCAGACTTATGGTTGCAGTTCTTCCACCAACTCCAGGATCAGAGGATGATGGGATGCTTGCCATCTTTATCCACCCTCTCCTTACAGGTGCACAGGGCACCACATTTACTTCCCATGAGGAACAAATCTATTTTCTTTTCAATGCTGTAACAAGGGCTGGATCTTCTTAGGAATACTCTTGAAATAAGCTGTATCTCTTCAAGAGAACCACACAAGTGTCAAGGTAGGATAATCACTAGGTGCCATTTAGTTTTGAATTTTAAAATGCCATGATTTTTTTTAATGCATGGAGGTATATCTCGTACTGGCCTAGCCTGGTAGTTATGTTGAGAGGGTCTAAACCTAAGCCTGCTGAAACTTATACATCAATCTTTCCATGGACTTTGGTGGGATGCCAGGAACCTTGCTGCCTGAGACAGGCTGCTGCTACATAGGAAAAAGTCAGGGCTTTAACTTCAAGGGCTTCCACACACAGTCAGTGAGACTTTATTTGCATGACATGCTAAATGGTATCAGCAAAGTGTGAGGATAACCTTCTGCCTGTCTCAGAGAAAGGTCTTACCAAGGCTGACCTGGAAAATTTTCCCATCATGAGAAACATTATTGTAAAACACTGATTTGTTGAAAAGGAAGCTTTCTTGAGAAAGCTTTGGTGAAGTTAGGGCTGGAAAAGTCTTCTCACAGAGGACTGGGACTTCAGGAGAGGGTGACAGAGAAAAGGGGGAGGATGAAATGGGAGAGCACATACATCTGATTCTACTGGATCAGACCAAAGATCCTATGTTCTGCCAGTACTTGGAACGAGATGCCCATGGAAAGAATTGAAGAACAGAGGATGTATGTGGTGATGCCTTTCTTTGCATACTCCCCATTGAAAGGCAATGGGGAGAGGGAGAAGCTGAGCACTTTTAAGCCGGACAGCAGCCCAGTAGCGATGGATCTCACCTGGAGTCCAGCCTCAGATCAGATGATAAGAGCTATAGTCTGGGCTTCCCAGTAGGTGAGTGCCCTGAAGAGTGTCACTGGCAGTATATATGTGCAGCTCTAACCTTTCATCAAACAGTTGATCTGATTAAAAAAGAATATATTTTCCAAAAACATGCAGTTTCCCAGGAAGTAGGATTTGCATGCTGTGGCCAGTGCTGGGCTTGTTCCGCCACTGCTGTCTCATGCTGTCTGCTACAGTCAGAGGTTTCTTTCCCTCTCTGGTGGCAGGGAGCTTTGTACAGCAGTGCTGTCTCCACTATATCCCTCTTTGCTCTTTCCATCAGATCATCAGATAAGGTTCTTCCTCATAGCTCTTGGGTGTGGTGGTACCATATCAAAAGAGACTATTAGCGCCTTTGATACAAAGGCAGTGCAGTAGTGTGATCTACCTGGGTAAGAAAATAGTTCCTATTAATAACGGGCAAATGTGAAGAGCCACATCTCTCACAGACTGGGCAAATGAGTTGCACAGCTCTTTGCTAAGTGGGAACATACTAGGACTGGGAAATCTGGATTTCTCTTGCCAAGTCTAAGGTGAGTCCGTTTCTGTTGCTACCTACCTCTTGGTGCTAGCCCATGAAATGGTCTATTTCCCATCTCAGAGTTTGGTCCCTTCCTCAGGGGTCAAAGAAGACATTTCATTGGCCTGGTGACATATTGCTTGGTGTCACAGCAGAAACCAAAGATTTTGGAACAAAGAATTTGTGTGACATTTTAGCCATATCATTTGACTTTAGTGGCCTACTTTTCTGATATCTTTGAGTATATATTTTCCTCATTAATAATTTTGTGGTACATTTTATATAACTGAAGGACACAAGAAGAAAAAACCTATCCCTTTTTCCATCCTAAAGAGCAATTTATTTTGTTTCTTGCTAATTTGCACTAAAATCTGATGTGTATTCAGCAGCAGAAAAACAGTTTGGAGTGCAAAACTGAAAAGTGATGTGTTGCTAATCATGCAACTGCATAGATCAATATGTCTTTGATTTCTAGCTGGCTTTAGAGTGACACCTTGAAACACTGTATTGATGGGCCTGCAGTTAATGATTTATAGTCTCCTTGGTTTTTTTTTTTTTTTTTTTCCTAATATCAAATAATACATTAAAAAACGGTAATGGGAAAGGTTACAGTCGAAGGTATCCTTGACATGTTTCTGCACATGTTTCTCTTCTTGATAAAATATTTTGTTACCCAGGAGACTTCTCCCTCACTCCAGAAATGCAATACTCAGGTCTAACATAAAGTGGCAGGCAAAGTGTCATGAGGAAAACACAGGCTCAGCAATACAAGAAAAGCCATGAGAAATGCACGTTCTTGTGTGAGAGATCCTACGTGTGATATACATGTTCACACTGTATGGATGACTTGTCAGAACATCGCAGGCCTGGAGGGAGCAAGGGGGTTGTTAAAACAGGATTGAGAGAGCTGATGCTTGGCTATGGTGGTTTAATATGACAAGGTTAGGAATTTAACCCCAAGGTAAGTCCCATAAATGATATTTGCGAAATTGTGTCCAAAAGAGGGTGGGAACAGAATATGCACCAAAAGGGGTGAAGTGGGGTAGGGGAAGGAAATTACTTGGTAAGGTCGCTGAGCCATGGGTCCTGCCTGCTTTGGTTGTGGTGGCTAAGGAGATTACCGTACCCCTCTCCAGCCACACTCTTGACAAAGGGTACTGGATTGCACAGCCCTGCCTACTAATTTCAACTGCTATCCACTTCGGTTCAAGTTGTTGGGCAATCCGTGTGATCTTCTGCCTCTTCTAAAGTGGTAAGTTTTGAGTGAGGGCTCACAGACAGTAAAGGTTTTAACCCATCTCGACTACTGCCATTGAAACCAGCAGGAAATGTGAGTACACGCTCAACACCCTCAGGCTGCCAAATAAAATAAAGCTACCCCTTTTCTAACCAAAAAGATAAATAGAATTCTACCATTTTCCTCATGACTTTGAGTAATCAACATTGGCATACTGGAGCTCAACACACTTCTGAGCTGTCTATTTTATTCTGCATGGGTAAACTTGAGAAATTCCAACCCAAATTACTTACTCGCTGACTTTCCTGCAAGACTCTTACTATAGAGTCACCAGAAGTGGCTTTGAATGACAAAATATTTCTGTTGTTCTTGTGAAAAGCCAATATGTTACACAGCCTGCCCTTTCTTCCAAATCACCTGATATATTTTAACATGTCACCCTGAAAATTTATTTTTAGTGACGAAGATAGTACCTTGTCATTATCTGTGGAATGCAGGAAGCGCAATGACTAATCCTTTAGTCAGTCATTCTTCTACAAATTCTTCAAACCTGTAACAATTTCCCATTATGTCATTCTTACAAAGACAGATGTGGCTGAGAGATAAGCCTTGGGGAAGAAGGTGAAGGTGCAGAACAATCTTAAATGCAGAGTAACCTACAGACATTGCCTCTTACTTACAGTTTTTCTGATTTATAATAATGGATCTTATGCATTAGATCCCATATCCTTAAGACATGAGGAATGAAAGAAATGAAAATGTCATTTGTTTCGTATGCTGGTGAGTTATGTACTTTTAAGTGGGTTCTGCTGCTCAGTGAAACAAGTTTTCTTTGACAGATTGCTCTGCTACTGTATTTGATTTCAATTTCCCACTGAATAGCGCCAAGTGAAATCTGTTATGCTTTAAGTTGTAATATGACTTTCTCCAGTGCTATCCTCATATCAATCATCTCAAGCCTTTTTTCAGCTAGATGCTTAAAAATGAAATGAATACAGGGCCCATATTTCAATCAGTTACAGGCCAAACTCTGGGCAAGTACCCTTCTGCCCTTCCCGAGCACCAACAAGGAGAAACTGGAGAGTAAGCATTAAAACAATTTCAGCATAGAGACCCAACTTTTCTGTGTATCGCAGAGATACCCTGCTTGCCCCCAATGAGATACCTTGTGAGGCATCTGATTGAGATCATCCTACCTTCAAAATGGAAACCTACTGTCTGGAGGAATTTGTAGATTGGCAGACTTTTAGTTTGTTCTCTTCAGATTTGTTTGTGCAACATTTTGGAGAAAGTTCAGATAACTTTTTGTTAGTAGAAAGCTGCAGGAAACCTCCATTTCAGAGAACCCAGCCTGCTGACTGCTGAAAAGGCTTGTCTTCTCGCAGCTCCAGGGATGCAGAAGTGAGTGATCGTACAAGGCATGGGTTGTTCTTGGCTGCTGTCTGGCTTTGGTCACACTGTGAAGTGGATAGGGGGGAGCTGAGAGGTGAACATAGTGGGGTCATCCCTGCAGATTTCCTTAGTACCCGATGGGAACAAAACCCGAGGGAGTCATCAGCTGACACATTGTGGAAGGGTCAATCACAAGCGCAGATCTAAGGGGATGATATTTTCCTAAGCTTGCATGGACTCTAGTCACTGCAGCTCACCAGGGTAATCCTGGGGAGGAACATCCCATGACCGACATCATTAATCTCTGCTTCTGACTTGTAGTGACCCATGGTATGTCCAGACTGGGCTTCCCTCCATCTCCTGGGCTACATAAGAAGTGCTCCAGAAGGCTCTCTTGCTCATACTGTGGATATCTGTCTTCCCCGAGAGAAGGAAATATTTCTTAATATGAGTATACAAATGCAGAAAACAGCGCTAGAGAGAGGGTTTTCTCATATGCAGAGTCAATACTATTGCAGTTGAGCTAGTCAGAGTGGAAATGGAAGTTTCATTTAATGGTATTAATTCCTCCAAAATTTGCAAAAAAGTCAGTTCACAAGCATACTGAAGCAAATGATTAAACACCTCTCGCCATTTGGTAACAATTACTTTGAAGATGTTAGTTTTTCTTGTGGTAGAACACTTCATTTATGATTTCAAAATGTCTTGAAATAGCTAAGGTAGAACAAAAGAGCTTTGGTGGGCTTTTTTTAAAGCATTTTTGTCCCCCTTTTTTCTCACCTTTTACCTATGACACACTTTGCAATTTTTAATCTATGGATTGTAAAACTGCCACTGGCATCTTTTGAAATCTTTCCTGCAAGCAGCTTATCTGCTCAGCAGTCATTACCTTCAGCCATGTTTCTTTTTCTATACTCTTTCCATTACCATATATTTTTATTTTACTGTATCTTGCCTCTTCAGTGTTAGTATAAGAGTTGCTTACTTTGGAAAGGACTCCTGGCTATCCATTATTCAGAGTGAGTTGATATAAAACTTATGTTCTGCAGGTCCTTTGTTCCTCTTCTGGACTTGTCACTTCATTGTTCACTGAGTAAGATTATTTCCCTAATATTTGTTTTATCCACATGATTGCTTCCCCTGAAACTTTCTTGGAAAAACTAGTTCTGTCTGTGTTGTCTCCTACTATGTTTTATCATTTAAATGTGGGTACCTTCCTTTCTTGTATTGATCTAGTAAAGGCCTTTTATCTGAAGATACTCTTTTTCTTGTTTGTGCAGTTCTGTGTGTAAACAGGCAGACTCATGCATTAATCCCTAATAATCTTGGTTCTACAAAGGGCTAATTGAAAGCCAGTGGTTGGTAACAATTGTGTTCTGGCATTTATATCACTGTGCTATCTCAGCTCCTTCTGATGTCAAAGAAATCTGTTGGAATGTCCCCATCAATTCCTGCCACAAAAGAGGAGTCTTACTGCACATTTTTTACATACTGGAGGGGTTTTTTGTGTTTTGGTTGGTGTGTTTTTTTCAATGCAGCTTTTTTGTACTTATAACTCATATATTACCCACCAGTAAACATGTGATTCAGCAGAATTACGGGTTATGCAAGCAAAAGAAAGAGAAGTTTACCCCTCATGATGATTTTGTTCTGTTTTTCTGATATACTCTTCTTTTAACAAGGTAAGTTTTGTAATGCATGGGTTATGTGCACAGAAAAATACTATTACTTTGAGAGTTATCCAGTCTAGAATGCTGTTCTCTTTAATTCTGTTCTGGCTTTAACTTGTCTGTGCCACGCATTTTGGGTCACGTAATTTTTGGTCAAAACAGAGTCTGAAGGAGAGCAAACTGGTTTTGATGACTGGATTACTTCCTGGCTCCATTAGAGTCAATAGGAGTTTTGCAACTGATTCCCTGGAATTAACTGAGCTGTCTACTTAAGGAGGTAATGTAGGTTATCAAAATATAGCTCTTCTCTTACACCATTTCTGCCTAAAGAATGACAAAAAATGTTTCATTCTCTTCCTATATATTTTGCTTTCTCTGGTAACAAGATCAAGAGATCAGAGCACTTATGAAGCGACACTAATTCATGTGGACCCTGCAGTCCCCACAGTCTCTTGCTGGCCTGTGTTCTTATCCTGCCCAGGACTAGAACAAATGGATGTGGTCAAACAGAGGCAGCCCATTGTGTGGTTGCACTTAAGTTAAGCGGTTTGTGCATTTCAGCTGTTTTTTCTTTAACAGTGGACATGGCCATTATATATAGGAGAGGGCTGGGGGGAAGCTGGAGCGGAAGCACTTATATGGGACTTCCATATTTCTGTGCTGTAGCCCCAGGCATGAATATAAGCAGGAGCACTGTGCCACCTGAGACTGCTGTCAGTATGGCACACGCTCTGCACAGTTGGTTAATGCAAGCATAGTAAATTTGACGTCTTTAGGAGGTGGGATTTCTGTGTGTGCCCAAATGCACTGCCTAACACGTCTGCTAGAGGTCCAGTGCCTTCTGGATGTACTGCACAGTCTATGTATACAAACTGCATGTTCAAATGGACTTTTGTGTGGGGCTTCAGGGCATTGCCTGGATAAGACCTGCTGTTCTGGTGGGGCTGAGGAAGTGAGTTATGATCAGAGGCACTGTACCTGGTTTTCAACCTGTTTTAGGTTGCCATTAGACAATTCTGAATTAATCTGGTGATAGCATCTGAGTGGGTTTTGTCGTCTTGGTGCAATTTCTTTGTACACAACACAGCTGGTGTACCACCTGAGTGTGACTTTATGGTACGGCTTGAAGGTAGATGTAAAAGCCCTTTGTCTCAAAAAGTCAATATTCAAACTGCATGCTTGACAACAGTAGACTGGAAAAAGCTGTATAATCTGCCCTCTTACCAAACAGATTTCCTAAGAACTAGTCTGATCTGAGGCCTCTAGCAGCAGTTAAACTGATTATTCTGCGATCTCCTACATGTTTGTGTAGCTGTGCTGGCTCATGTTATGGATATGGGAGGGGTGATAATCAGCAGGAGGGCAGATAAGAAAAATCTTTCCCATCTGAGGATGTCGTTCCGTATGTTTTCTTCAACAACAAAGTTAGCTTGAGAAATCTCTCTTCGTCCTCAGCCATTCATTCATTCATGCATTCATTCATTCTTTCCAACCCTCCTTTGCAGACACCACCCTTTCACTGGTGCTGATAGAAGTGCTCATGGGACATGCTGCAAACTGGGCTGCAGACAGGAGTGCATGGCACGACTGAGGGCACGCAAGGCTGTGGCATAGCAGAGAAATGGGCAGCTCTTGGGAGGGATGAACGAGACCTTCTAAACCAGCTTTGCCAAGAAAATGTATTATGAACCACATGCTTCAGCATTGCTAGTATAGCCATTCCCATGTGTATGTGGCTGCACAGGCCATGAAAAAAGAGAACTTTGTCCAAGAAATGCACAGTATACAAGAGAGATGTTTTGAATGGACAAAAGAAACGAAGCAAGTTGCATATGGACTTGTAGAAGATGGCAGAACACTGATTAGTTTTCTGTTTGCTTGGCACGGCTAGGGCTTGTGATACGTGTTGAAAAAAGGAGTACTTGGGAAGTATTAGATTCACTAGAAAGCCATGTCTGGTGCCTTGCCTGTGCTTAGAGATTCATGGCAGAAGGATTGAAAGGAGTCAGCGAATTGGCATGATTGGAGGGATAAGAGATCTGTTGTGGTCAGTCAGGCCGCATTAACTCATCCAAATTGGAACTGCTGTATGATGGGTGCTGTAATGAAGACCATCATGATCCTGAAATATTTGCACAGTGAGATGTAAGATCCCGTGGAGGTGTGATGGGCCATGGAGAGCCATGAAAATTAAAAGTTTGAAGAAAACTGTGCATAGATGGCTATCCCAGTAACAAAATATTTACCCTAATGAATTCACTTTAAATGCCTCCTCTTCAAAGAGTTTGTATGCAAACCTCTGAGGTGTGAGAGTGCTCGCCTCTCAGACTAGCTGTTAGAGACATGTTGGGCAATAGCCCCTCCAGCTTACTCAGAGTTTGGCAGGTAACTTTTTTCTCATGTGTACCTGAGCTATTTTTAGATAATGCAGCTGGCACCTTTCTAAAGGCCTGATAATGAGTTAGGAATGCTCATCTCAAACATGTGTATTTGTTCCTTCTTCAAGGCAAGCAAAACTGTCAGGGATCAACAGAGAGATTTATGAGCCTCGCTGGAAGCAGTGGGTTTCCCCGGTATTGTTCTCAACATGGATGGTGTAGGAAGGGACACGCTCCCCCCTTGTGTGAGCCCTGAGGGGAAGACTTTTGCAGATAGTGACTATGGGAACCGGTTCTTTAGTACTTGCCTGTCAATAAAATATTCAATATCCCCTCTGGAATGCACCTGCAGACCGTTCATGGAGATTTAGAAGTGCAGAAGATGGTAACAGGAAATAAAAAAGCCACCTCATTTTGGCAAGAGCAGCATGAATTCACCTCTGGGGAGATGGGTTGTTCCCTACATGCTTTATGGAGAGTTTTGAGTATAGATTTGTTGTCAAGAGTTGCAAAAAGGGCTCACTCCCCGTTTTCACTGAATGGCCTTTTTCCATGTAAGCAATTCTCTCAAAGGAGGCGTAAACCCACAGATTTCCAGTTGAGCGCATGGTGGCAAAGCCTCTTCTTTCTAATTTCAGGCACTCGTATGTTTGTAAACTGAATGTCTGGTAAGACTTTAGTGGATTGTTCACTAAACTATTTTGATAACTGTGATCCTGAGCGGGAGATCAGGATCTCATTTTGTTTGATGCTGTGCAAGTACAGGATGAAAAGGCAGTCCCCATACCCAAAAAGTGTGTGCACTCTGGATGTTAAACAACCATCTGAGGCGTATAGATGAACATATGAGCACAACAGAGATCTTGTGGAAGGACACTCAGAATGAAAGACAGGGGACTCAGCTTCTCTGCATCCTAATCCCCAGGTTGAGATTTTTGTTTGCGTCTTGACAAGGAAGACTTCTCCAAAGAGAATGATGAAGGAGCTCTGTGTCTGCACATGGGGCATCTTCCAGGAGCATCACCAGAGGCGAGCAGGGAGGTGGTGGTTATAAGGCTGGACTCAGGTTATAAGGGTGCCCTGGGGAGGTAACATCATGGGAGAGGGAGGGTGACGCCCGTTCTGTTCTTCGGGATCTGATCCCACTTTCATGCAAACAGCCGGCAAAACTCCCAGTGAGCTGAACAGGACCCGGGAGGAGCAGCAGAGGCCTGGGGACCAGATGCCATCCTTGAAGCCATTTGTTGGACCTGGCATGCATCTTGTAGGCAGGGTGTCACACTGGCTGCCTAAGAGGCAGCAGCTGGCAGGCTTGTTGGTGCACACCTTGTTCCCATTCCCAAATTTGTGGGTGGTCGGGCCTATCGCCACATGTGTACCAGCTAGTGCCTGGGTGGCTCCACATCAGCTATGGTGCATATGTGCTGTTCCTTGGCAAACCTCATTGTGGAACTGGCGTTGGGGCTGTAGGTGGATAGTGGGGAAGAATCTTGAAGATTCCATAGGGAGCACAGGAGACAGAGGGTTAGCTGAGGCTGTAGCTGCAGGAGGCAGGGGATGTGGGGAGGAACTGAGGGAGTTATGGTGTGGTGGGGAAGCTGGGTGACCCTGGAGTGCTGCGGTGCGGGTGTTGATAGGTTGATAGGTTGACCGCAGGCTAAGTGTGACCTGTATTTGAGATTTATGGTATTGTGTAGGAAAATTCAGTAAACCAAGGACATTGTGACCAAAGGGGAAAGGGCATGGGCAAAATGTGTATGAAAAGATGGGGAGATGGTGATGAAGGATATAGGAATATTGTGACGTGTAGGAGGTATGGAGGGAAAAACATGTACTATGGAAAGGATAACATCTTGGGAAATAAGGCCCTTCATGGCCTACTCCTTGTCTTGAGTTGGGGATTTTTTGAGCATTGTCAATACAACACTTGCACTGAATGCTGCCTTTAGAATAAAGCAGGGTTTCTTTCCTTATTTTGAAATAACACTATGCAGACTAATAGCCATGGCACAAGCCACAGGCTTTCAGAGAATGGATAAAGTATCCCAGTAAGAATTAATCAAATTGTAATTTAATTTTCAAAGATCTGTTTTAATTTACCATAACAGTGTAGGCTCCCGCTCCCAACTCCATTCTTTTCATTTGTGCTTTATCAGAAATGCTGAATTCCCATGCTGGCAGCTGTAAGTACCAGGACACTTGAAAGGAGAGAGCCTGTCCTTACCAATTTTCAGTTACAGATATAACATATTTCTGTGCATATCTCCCTGAAAACATGAACACTAGATGATTATTTTTTAATATTTAGTAAATTTAGTTATATTAGTACTTTTTGCGGAAGTGTGGCTTGAGAGACAGAGCTGCTTCTTCAGTTGAGGAATGGAAGAGTGACTGGAAGATCACAAAGGAATAGTTTCCTGCGATATCTGCCTTGGCTGTCACTGTGGTGTCTAAGTGACACGTAGTACAACAGCACTGCAGGGAATTTGAATGCATTGCCACCGCCTTCATAACTGGTGATGCCCTTGTTTACTGATGACTTTCATCAAGAGTTTTTCTCCAGATTGACTCAGAATATGAGACATCAGTAATTAAAACTAAGGTTATTTTTCTACAAATAAACATCAGTGCTGGTTAAGACTGAAAGTCCTGCAAAGAAGGGTGAGAATAGGGTCTGATTCAAGTGTCTGTTTGATGCTGAACAGACCCCACAGAAGGATTGTTTTCCCACAACCTCTGTGAGTGACACTAAACTATTGTTTACTCTCTCTGAGCCCTAGTTTCCTGCCTGAAATTCCTACCTTTGTACATGTCCTGGGAGGATGAACCTACTGAAGTCTGTGAACTTCTTTACTATGCTACAGGCAGCCATAAAACATGATTCTCTTGGATTATTTTTCACCAAGTAGGGTAAACCAAGCAAAGAAGCTGAGGATGCAGCATTGCTACCAGAAGCCCTGTTCTTCAGCAAAGAAAACCCCTTGGTCCCAAGCTCAAGACGTGACTGAAATTCTCTGCTAACTTTGACTTTGTTAGAGTTATGACAGCAGAAAACTTGTCTCAGTCTCTTCCACTTCAATCCAGGTAATCATGTAATTTTAATTCCCCTCCTTGTATGTTCATGCTGTAATATGAACTGAGGGCTTCAAGGACGTACCATGAAGTGCCCAGGTGAGAAAAAAAATGCATTTTGCAGACACTTAACTTGCAATGGGATGTTTATGTAAGATACAGTAAAGACCTGTTCTCCCAGCCAAGAATTGCACTTAGAAATGAAAGGTGTTAAACTTTGGCTTGTCATCTGTCATAGCAAGATTTTTACTCTTTTTTTAACAACCAGAGTCATTGCTAAACCTACATAATCCTGAAATGTAACTTTTAAGTGTGATTTATGATTACGATTAGATTTATTGTATCAAGTTGCTGTTGTAAAACCCCTTGTTTTCCTAAGAAGGTGGGGCTGTAAATATCCTGGGAACAGGAGAACTGGGATGATATTGCATAGCTTGTTCTAAAAGCTTTTTCATTTCAAAGCCAATTAGAAGACATAACAGCACTCCACCCCACCCCCCACCCCCCGAAACAAAAAAAACCAACAACCGTCACATAACAAATCCCATGTAATGTTTAGTTATCTAATGGCAGTAGATAAAAAAAACAAGAAAAGCTGAGCAAAAATGGCCTGTAGGAGCCAGAAAAAGAAGGCACTGATTCAAGTTTTAACTGTGAGAACAGAAACGTTTTCAGAGTGACTGTCAGCTTCCCCAGATGTGAAATGCATAAACTCTAAATTGTAACTTCACTGGGAAATCAGACAGATCTTTTGCCCCTTCCTCTCACTCACAGGGAGCATTGTGATGAAATGAGAATACTGCAGATATTTTGCAAAATAAATTTATCAACGCCTCAGACCGTGGCTTGCAGCTGCCAAAGGTCTGGATTGTATTCAGGATATTCAGGAGATTGTAGGAAGTCATGCAAAACAAACGTGAAAAAGAAAAACAAATGTTTTTTCCAACTTCATGTGTGAAAAACCACCTCGTAGTGGTGTTTTCATTTCAGGGCTGCCATCTTGCTATAACCCTGGGACAGAAGCTTGCAATTGAGTGTGCATGCATGTGTGTAGCAACTCGCTAAAGCCTTTACTGATAGAAAAACGTCACTAAGTGCTCCTGGTTTGGATATGCAGAGCACCAAGGGAGCGAGCTCCTTGCTCGTGGCTGAGCAAGGAAAAGCATTGCCTTTCCCCCAGCCTGGATCCTGTACACGGGTCACCCTCTTCCCATCAAGCTTGCTGGACATTGCTTCCTCTCTCATAACCGATATTCCCTTTCTGAATTCCCGTGCTTACGAGGTAGCTTGAAGGCAGTCACGAGGATATAATTTTGCCTGCTCATCAACAGGCTTAGAGGTATTTTGTAGAGCAGGAGAGCACCAGAGAGGCATTGCATAGCACAGACCGTCTACAGAGATAATTTTGGGAATACAGATCTGTCTTGTTTCTCTCGGGGAGAGAGAGGAAGGGCAGCCCTCGGCTGGGGGAAGAAGGGCCGTTCTTGGGGAGAGAGGCCCCTCCACATGGGGCTGGGAGGGACGACAGGCTCTCCACAGGCAGGCTGCACGGTTCTTCAAGAGCACTCTTTGCAGCCATGTACCTTGACAGAAATTGTGCTGCAGTAAATCTACAGCCCTATCCACTGGGAGGAACTGGGAGTTCAGACAGGGTTCAAGAGTTGTCCTCGGTCAGACAGTGCTCTCCTGGTGTTTTCAGCAGGACTTTTGAAGTGTTTGTCTCTGAAGTGCTCTAATCACAGGAAGAGGACGACAGGAAACCTATCCTCGGGAGAGCTGGTCAGTGGGAAGGGCTGGCCTAGCAGAAGTAAACAAAAATATTTTAATTGCCTGTGAGAATACCAAACGGGAAAGTGGGAGGGAGAGCTGGCAGTTTGCTCATCATTGAGACTGATGAAATGTCCCTAGGAGGTCGGAAGAGCATAGTGGGATGTTGGTGTCCCGCGCCATTTCCATGTTTATCTTTTGAGTAATCTTTTGTTGAACAGCCGACTCCTCTGCACTCCAGGAATACGCAAGCTGAGCACCGAAATTACACTTCTGTCTGGTCCTTTTGTCATTGCACTGAGAAACAGCCCGAGGGCCTGACAAAATCAGTTCCAGTGTCTTCACTCAAATACTCAAATATGTCACTTCTATTTTTTTTTCTGAGAAGTGTATCTGACTGTGACCAGAATTCAGTGGTTATGTTAAAAGTAAGGACCCTGTTTGTGTAAGACAAAAAGCAAACAAGCCTAATTTTCCATTGGGTAATGCCATAGACGTGTTTGCACATTGAGTGCTTAAAAGCACACCATGTTCCGTATAGACAAATAAAATACATGGCCCCGCCTCGAGGAGTAAGGACTGTAGTTTGGTTTTCTGCTGGGAAGGTGTTTTCTGTCAGGGCTTTGTTATAAAAACAACCCATTTAACAATAAAAAAGCTCTCGAAAACCCAACAGCGCAGTCCAGAATGATGAGCCATTTTCATCAGTTTGAGCTATTTAAGCTTAAGCATTTTCTACAGTTCCAATTTCTTGGACTGCTGAACAGGAGATGGATCCAAAAATGAAACAGAATAATGCTCCTCCCCAGCTCTATGATATCTCTGTCAGGGCCAAAGGTTTGAGTGGATGTATTATATGAAGAAACAGCTTTCGTCTCGTACAGAGGCCCTATTGTGCTTCAGAAAGAGTTTTGGAGTCATCTAAATTTTTACTTCTTGCCCATAAGCGCGGAGCCTCAGACGGCTCTGCAGTGAAGCCAGCAGTCTGTAATCACATCGGGTCGGGCCAGAACCGCGCCTCCGACGTTGGTAGATACTTGGTTTTGCCCTGAATTGTAATGTGAGCTGAAAAACGAGAAGCCTGCCTAAATGGTTATCAGATCTAACGCACTTTTACTGGGATGAGGAGGAAATACAGTGGTGGTAAACAAATACAAGAACCTATTGTGACTGCGGCTTAGAATCACCAGGAGACCAATTAACACCTTTTTGTTAGGATTAACCATTATGATGTTTGCAGCAAGAGCCTTAAATTGGTACTTTCTTGTAGTTCAAAGTATGACTACATTGCAGTTACAAGGGAAGTGGAGATCAAAGCTCCCCGAACAAATAATTACATGAAGGTAAATTCCATCTGATGTAGGAAGCAGCAGAAGCCTCCAAAGAATAGCAAACAGTCTGGCAGGGAGCAGCCTGTAGGAGTGTGAGCCACACAAAAGGCAGGCTTTCAAAGGGAGAAACGCCTCTCCTCAAAATGATGGAGTGAAGCGGCCGCTCTGAAACCATTTCGTTACACGGGGCTGCTCTTTGCTGTGTCAGCAGCTCCATTATGAAGCTTTTATTTTCTGAGGTTCATCACTCAGCTGAACCGGTGCTAATACGTAGCACAGAAAGCCTGTGTGGGGTCTCTGTGCTCGTCTGGGAATTTTAAAGGTAATTAAGGAGGAAAAAGCCCATTGTGCTATGTTTGGTGACTGTATTATTTTCTTGGTGTTGGTCCTGTGCCCAGGAGAGGAGGTTGGAGGGTGGGAATGATGGAATTCCCCTCGTTGCCTCCACGTTCCTCTGGAGGCCCTTCAGCGGTACTTTGCCAATGAGAAACTTGCATCTACATAAATAACTCTGGAATTAATTGAAATCTCAGCTTTGATGTAGTGTGTGCTTAGATGATATTGTCTCTATTTTAGACTTCAAGCCTAAAGTAGAGGGGACTTTCTTTTTCTTACCTAAAATACCAAAAAAAGACTCCAGGCCATGAGTAAATGGTTATGGTGTTTTAGTGGTTTTCTGAATGCATCATTGTTTTATTTATTTCTTTATTTTTGCTGAAAAGCACCAACGAAATGGGTAAATGACAGCTGAAGAAGCTGTAAGTTTGAATTGCTTCAAATAATAGTGGGTTATGTAAAAAAAATAAACCCAACCAAACAAAACAGAAGCAAAATTTAAAAAAAAATCTTAAATTTTCCATTTTTTCACTTTCAAAGCTTAATATTTCCCCGTTAATTTTTTTTTTCCCGAGCTTGAAAGGTGACAAAATGCACCTTTAAATAAAGAGGTGAAGTGAAGGAAAATGCACAGTGCAAACAAAAACCAGAAAAGTGTCCTGTTTTGGTTGGCGTATGAATTAAAACTATACAGCACAAATGTACCTGTCCTGAAAATGAAATAAATTATTAAGATCTCTATAAATGACACTGCAATTACTCTCCTTCTAATTAGAAGCTGGGAACATTTAATTCCATAAGGAGCCTCCTCCTTATTCTCCTAGGTTATAAAAGATGTATTTCTTCAAAGCCTGGGCGTCATGGAATAATAAACTAACACTTCAGTATGGGGCTGACTCACCTGTTTTCTCTCAGCTTGCGCTCAGCTGACCACCTGTACTCCTGTCAGCCTCCTGAGGCAGATAAAATATTTGTCATACAATTAAATATTTATTGTGTCCTGAGGGTATTTTGGGTGAGATTTGCACTGAGTTAGGAGAAGGAGTGTGTTAGCTGAACTGGTCCAAAAATTACACTGACAGCCTGAGTACAGCTTCATTCAGCCTCTTTTCAATTTAACCTGAACTGACAGGAATTAGTATAAATACAACTATGTACAATGTGTTTTTAACAATAAGAGTTTTGAAGCCATTTAATTAACCTAGTTTAAATAAGATTCTAGTTACGATACTGCAACTTTTTTCCCCAACATTTTGCTTAAAAGAAAGGGATTTAGGGGCAGATATTTTTCCTCCCCTCTCATGGACAATGCAGGGATTAGCTGTCACCTTCTTATCTAGGAGCAAGTACCAGATCCCACTGACTTTACACATGTAAGTTCCACATGGGAACAAGAAAAACCATTCCCACAAAAGCAAAAATATTTCTAGGTAAGTTCCCCTCCCTCCCAATCCCCCACAAGTTTGTCTTTTTTGCCTGCTAGGAAAATCTACTACAATATTGACCGTCAAGTCACTGTTCATCAAAGTAATTTAACTTTTAGAATGAAATGAACATTTTTCAGGCTGTTCACCCTTTCTCTGCCTCCTTGAGCTACCGGCATGCTGCCGGGGCTGTTGTAGGGCTGGGCAGATGCCCCTAGCTGGCTGGGGACGGGCTTTCCAAGCCCATGGGGATGTACAGGGATGCTGCCAAGCAGAAGAGCTGTGCTCCAGCGTGATGGGTGGTGTGTGCCCAAGTCCCTCCTGATAGGGAAGAACGGGAGGTTTTGACCCTTGTGCGGCACCAGGGTGCCTAAAAGGGTGTGTGAGTGCTACAGGCTGGCCTCAGCACCCCCCTCCACCCCG
>VYZM01018876.1:0-189675 GCA_013398915.1 Dromas ardeola | reverse complement strand
CTTCCCCCTCCGGCACCCCAGCAGCACGGTCCTTCAAACCCAGCCTTTACACCCACCTCCCGCCCGAAAGAGCTCATGATGCTCATGAGATGAAGACGAGGGGAATTTTGGCATGCCGGCAATATAGCTCTTGATTCTTTTTGCATAAGGACAAGCTGAACAAATGAGACCATTTGCTGTGCAGGGGACAACTCTGTGTGTGTGTGCTGGGAGGTCTCCACCCCAAGAGGTGGTGGGTCACCACTGGGACATGCTCCCCATCCCTGGGAGGCAGGGCAGGCACTGTGACCATGCACCATCCCTCCCTGAAGTTAGGGGAGCCACAAGGGGAAGGTGGGTGCACCTTTCCCTCTTCCCTGCATGCAGGGCTGTTTTTAAACCCAGCAAATCTGGTGTTTAGGTCCGGTTGATGATGTTTTGACACTGTCTGATGAAAGCCAGGAAGGGCACACTTTGCGCTGACCCTGGGCACCTTGCTGACTCCCACGTGTGTGTTTTCACAACAGCACGAGCTAAGGGCTGGATTTAACTTATGGATTTCCTGGCTTTTGTCAATTTGCCTTACAGCCATAACCTGGTTTAAAAATATTTCTTTCCGTATTTAATATTAATGCTGGAAGTGCTACTTACAATAGCCATCTTCTAATGAGTGGGAAAGAGTACAAAGCCTTTCTGGAGGGGGAACATAAAGTGTTTGAAATTGGTAAAAGGCATGGAGGCTTTTGGCAGAGGGTGACTTATAATGAATGATCTTTTTGTTTTTACTCACTAAAAGGTCAGTTCCATAAAAAAGAACACTTCTTACTCTTTTTGATGCTCTTATCACAAAAAGGGCTATTATTTTATTTACTGCCTTGCAGAGGGAGAAAGGGAATGATTTGTATCAAAGTGTGGTTATGAAACATGTCTTAAAAGACCATTTAAACATAAAGAGTATGTTTGTTGGAAAACGTAAAGGAGGAACTCTTGCTTGGTTCACTTTGATGAATTCGACTGTAGCATCTCTTGATGGCTCTTTTTTTCCTTCTTTTCTCTTTTTTTCCCTCTGAAGTCTGAGTATAAAAGCTTGAAATCCCCTTGGAAGTTCATGGAAGGTTCCCACTTACATGAGTGGGGCAAAATTCATGCTTCCCTTGAAACCAGTAGCATTAATCACTGGAGATGACTTCCCAGCAATGTATTATCACAGAACTCAAGCTGCATTTTATATGCCGTACATGAGACATGCTTACCTCATTGCTCATTCTGCAACCATTCTCTTCTGTTACAAACGTGGTTGTCCAGGAATTCAAAATATTAAAGGGAGCAGGCAGAAAAAAATACATGTGTCATTAGAAAAATACTGAAAGACGACAACTCAGAATGACTGTGAATTATGGTTTCGCGGAAGGTGTCCTGAATGCCACAGCTGCTGAGACCTTCCTCTGTTCTTCTGAACTATGTTTTGGCATGGTGTATCAACTGCGGCGCATTCACTTCCTTATTGTCTTTTTTCTTATGTGATGCATTTATAGGGTACAGGAGGGCCCACGTGTTAGAGTTGCTTTCTGTGCAGTTCTTCCATCTTGTGACTGAATTAGATTTTTTTTCCCCCTTCTTTTTCTATTTTTGTGTTTTCAATGGGAGAAGATTCCTTCTGGCCTTTGCCGAGATGGATTTAATAGAGCTGCTTTGCAGAGAAATGATTTCTCCCCTCTCCTCCCAGTCAATCAAGAGGAGTTGCCTAGAAAGCTTAGAGAAAGGGCGCCCTGCAGCTGGCTTAGTTTGTGATGTTAAATGACTTGCCTCAGTGCAGCCATCCAACTCCCCGGTCTTCTCTGGGGTTGTAATGCGCTGCACAAATTCAAGTCATGTTTTCATCTGGCACAGACCTTACATTATTTTACAATATAATGGCTATTAATACATAACATTAAATGGTAAAGAGAGTCCACATGGCATGTCCTCATGCTCTGCCTCTGCCGTTATTGGTGCTTGGTTGTTTCAACACAGCTATAATTTGCCATTATTTAGGCCATCAGCCAGCCTCAGGGGTGCGGAGGGGCACCATGCTGAACGGCCCCTGCCAGGGAACATTGTGCCCGGGAGCTGGCCCGGCCGGCTTCCTGGAGGAGGAAGGTTTTGTTCTCCCAGGCAGACATCCTGACCGACCCATTGTAGAAGGCTGGCAGGGCAGTGAGCTGACACAGGGCTTGACACTGCCTGCAGAGATTGTGCTCAGACCCTAGAGATAGAAATTGTCATTTGCTTGTTAGCCTCCTGCTGGCAGAATCTCTATTTCCCTTTGTTTTGAGGTAAAGGCTCCCTTTCCCTCTCCCAGCTCTTCAAGGTTTCTCCATAAGAACAAAATAAGGGGTTTCTCCATAGAAGAAAAGGGTTTTTGGACAATGGGTAGAGTTACAAAGGAGTGAATGACAGGCTTCGTCTGCCTGACAAGCAGCTGGAGTGAGGAGCCTTTGAGGGTGCAAATAGAAATCATTGTGCTGTGTGTTTGTGGAGTTACTTATTCATTAGATCTCTTTTCAGTAAGTTAATGAACTTATGCAGCCTGATCCTGCTTCTAATTTAGTTGGTGTCAGTCACAGTTCTGCGGAGTTTGGGACAGATCACTGGATTTCTAAACTAATCCCACTCAGGCCACTGAATTCGACTTGCATACTGATGCTTGGCTGGGGTGAGTATCTTTCAGAATGTGCTTCAGAAAGGCATTCAGGCTTGATTCAAAAGCATGGGGAGAGGAGAATCTACCCTTCCTTTGTTAGGTTGTTCCAGAGGTTAGAAAACTGCGTTTTTAGACTGTTTTGAGTATTTCTGGCTTCACCTTCTACCTATTGCTTCTTGCTGTGCCATTCCCAACTGGATAACAAAGTGTTTTAGCACCCAGCACTTCTCACTCTATTAGAGTCATTCACAATTGTGCTTTTTCTTATTATTACTTTTGTGATTCTTTGCTGCCCGTCCGCCAGTTTTCCAACATCCCCTTAAAAACAGGGAGTAGAACATGGATATTGCTCCCGGCACCACTTCGTATTCAAGAAAAATTGCTTCTTTAAAAAAAAAAATTATTTACTAGCCCCTTTTTATAAGATTGCAATAAAACTGTTAGTTCTTAACGTAAGAAAAACTTATTTATTTTTGAAAGTTTGTACATTTGGCACTCGAGATTACCTCAGTGCTGGAAGCTGGGGATTCAAACCTCCTCCTTCTCATCCCAATTACTGCCTGCTGAACCAGGGACAGTCAGAGCAGAGGATGGCGAGTTAAGCAAGAAGATCAAAATAAGACTTCTTTTCTCCAATTTCACATAGAAATAAACTGGGTTTCAAGATTCAGAAGTTTCATAGTATTGAAATAACTCGGATACTTACCTACCTCTGCACAAAAGGCATGTGTGATTGCAAAGTGCTGTTAGTTTTAAGAAGCCAAATTTTTGTCACCCTTATTAGTCTAATTTTCCTTAGGGTTCAGGCACGTTCACCTAGGGATTTCTACCTGGTACCAGAAGAAAAACCTGTTAGGGCAGCTTAGGCTTTGTACATGCTGGGAAGTCTTACTGATCTGTCTGTGATGGTTAAATTTCTGTAGTCTAATGGGTTTAAGGAGTAGTTCCTTCTGTCCCAACAACTATTGATATTATTGGAGCGATATTATGTTTCTAAAATAATATTCACTAAAACTAGAAAAAAGGTGTTTGTATGAGAATAGGGTTATCCAGCAGGAGACTGCATCAGTATTTATTAAAAGTCAGCTTATCTTGATACAAATTTCCAGTGTAGACAAACCAACTGAGTTGTTTTACAAAAGCTGATGGACAACAATCACCAGAGCTGATGATCAGTTCTTCATTCTATTTTCTTAATATTTCAAACATGGAGAAATACAACAAAATATTCATTTTGGTGTTGGAGAAAACACAAAAGTCTCTCTGGAATAACACAGCAGTAATATTACCAATTGGATTTTGACAGCAATTATCTCAGAACACTGTGTATAAAGTTCTCTTAGCACTAGAAATATCCGAGCTGTTAAAGAAATGCTTAGGCTCCTGTACATTGTAATGTCAATAGATCCATCAATTGAACTGATAAGGCTTTGACTCCTATGGTGTCTCAAGTGAATGATTATAAAGTGTAGATGATAGAGGGGTTATTGCATCTAAAGGTATGGTGTGTACAAAACTCGTGCTGGCCAGGAAAGGGTCACCAAAAGCCAGCAAATAAGGTGTGAATGCAGCTCATCTGAGGGGAGATTGAGAAGGGGGATAGGTGACCCTCTGGCTGCTGGTGGGAGAAACTAGTTTTGAGAAGTTGAGGCAGTCTGTGGTTTATTGGGACCCTCTGTGACAACATAGTCCTGGAGCACAGGAATCCTGTTTGCAATACCTTGCCTGTTGGTGCTGTGAGATAGAGTTTCCATCTGTGAAATTCGATGTGTAGGATTTGGGGGTAACTGGGCTGAAACTGAGTGTTCCAGGTGACCTAATGTGAGAGCTACTGAAGGAGATGGACTTCTTCCTCTTTATGTCTGTTGTGGTTACGTACTTTCTGTCCTCACTTTGGTTTTGTCCCTTACGTTCTCCGTGAGTTGGTTTAATTCACTCATCCTACAGAACATTAGCTTAGTCATACCCTACCTACCCCAGAAAGAAAAAAGAAAACAGTTTTCCACTGGATTAGCGATGTGAATCAGCTCAGGAAGGACTCTAACACATGCTGATGGAGTGCAGGAGTGAGAGAAGGAGGGAGGAGAAAGAAAGTGGGGTGACAGAGGGTGCTGAGATTCATTCAGCTGGAATAGCTGCTTGTGAGTGCTGATGAGTGCTTCTGAGAAGTGTATGTGCTGACCAAAAGGACAGGACTCTGATTTCAATTATGTTTTATTTCAGAAGATGGCACCTGGAAGGTCTCAGCCAGAGCCCTGCATTTGCAGATGTGGTTGCTGGTGGCTGTGTAGGAGGAAAACTGAGGTAAGGTGACTAAATCCATGGAAACACAATGGGACTTTGTAGAGGCTGAATTTTTTGTATATAAGTACCTGAGCTGTTTTACCAGATGCTTCATGGAGCTCTTGACTCTCCAGAAGATGAGCTGATAGGTTCTGCTGAGGCCCTTGCATGTGGCTAACACTGCCTGCTTTATGGTGTTTTAACTTTGCTAAAAATTGTACTGCTTCTATTATTTAAATAATGGGTATCTCTGAGTAACTTTCCAATATTTTAAAATATAATTATAGGATCAATTCTAGTGTCTAGATATACTGGAATGTTTGGTGTTGAAGACCCAGTATCCACACTATGTGCATTTTGTTACTGATCTGTGTATATCAATCTGTATATGTGTGTATATATATGTACATATTTTACACTTTCGAGAAGCTCCAGTATACTCCTGTGAGTGGAAAGTCCATTGGTGCTTAAAGAGTACTAGATGTGCTCTCAGACTGTATCGTCTGGTTTAGTTTCATCCAAAAGGGATCCAATTTTATGCTCTGAGACCACCTACAGTGCAAATCAAGATACTAGTAGTAGGGACTACCACAAGATTGATTTCAGAAGTGTGTCTCTCATCCAAAGTAAAATGCTAATGTAGGCACTCTCTTCTTTTCTTGATGATGATGTAAATTTGAAAATGATCATTGGAATACATGGTTAAAATAAAACTGTTTTCTTTTCCTAATGAATTACAAAATCTTGTTTTGGAGACTGCCAGGAGCCCTGGATCTGTTTTGGAGGCTATGTAGATCATGGTAGTGGAAGATTAATATTTGTTCCTACAAACTTCAGGCAACATTTGGGATTTGTTATAGTACATGGTAACTAACCACACGTAAGAAAGTCTCCAGGCTTGGCTCCCAACAGATAAACTAGACTGAGCAGAGGCAAAATTGAGTTTAGTAATCACTTTCAATACAAGGACTGAAATACAGCTCTGAAAAAGCTTCTCTAAAGTCAGCTGGGAAGCCTGACACAAAGATGGCGAGTTCTCGTAAGAATCTAGATCAATTGTCCTGTTACTGTGCAATAATGCATATTGATCCAACTATACAATCTCTTACAGAACACAGTGGGATGTTTTGCCATGACTTGAATCACAGTATGGGCTGGCTGTTGAATCAGGAGTCAAAAGTGACCTCCTGTTAAAGGAGTTTCAGTAGAAGAACTCTATTTATCATTAGAAGCAAATCACCCTTTTCTTTTTTTAGTCCTCAAAGAAGAAAAATGAGGGCATCACACAAGAATTTGAGGCTACTACAATCAAGGTGTAGGCTGCTCATTCTTTTTTATAGCTCTCTGGACTTCATTGCTTGCACAGCAGATACATTTGGATCATCAATTTCAATATAAGCCCCAATGCATTATTTTTTTTGGTCTAGAACAATAGCATAAGAATACAATGATATAATCCGCGTACCATCTTGGCATAAACAGTTAGGTTTACAGGGTCTAGTTTTTCTGCAGTAGGACATACTGTTGTTGTCTTCAGGGTATCTCATAAATTCATCATCATTGGCATTAGTGCAACTAACTGAGCTTAATTTTGTTATTTTCTATTCTAATTTTAAGTGCTACACTGTTTTCTCTCCCCTCAGACTGACATTAATCACTTCAGGAAACACTTTGCTTTGTAGCCGGAGGCCCTCAGTCTTGCAAGTGTTCAGCCAGTAGTGATCTGATAAGCTTAGTGCTGAAAGTACTTTGTGAAAAGAAATTTCATTTATCTTGAATATTAGGTAACAAACTGTCAAGATTTCTTTTCCTTTTTAATACATCTTTTCTATACAACTTAGACATCAGACAGAACAAATATCCAGACCAGGAAAGTGAAAAGGTGCAGTTGAATGAAATGCACTACTGAACTCTTGATTTTTTTGCCTGGAAGATGCAAAGGAAATCCTATCTAATTAGGTTATCATGTTTGACTCACACCATCCAGTTTGTACACCAAATTGTCCAAAAAATGCATTAATATGGAACCTCTTTAGTTTGAAGTTCTATGTACCAGCATAATACTAGAACGAAACTGAGTTGTTAGTTATGATATCAAAGCAGGGGTAAAGTTGTTTGTTTGTTTGCTTGTTTTAAAAAAAGAGGCAGCATGGCTTGAATTCAAACATGCCTTTAATTCAGATAAAACTAACACGACCCAAGGAAGAATGAAATGGAAAACAGATTACAAAAGAACTAAAAAACACAAGCATCCTTTGCTAATCAAGCATATGAAACTCTATGAATGTTGATGATTTGTGTTCCCAAACCTTGAAGCTATTTAAAAGGCTGAGACTTTCAGGTAGTGGCTACTTGTTTAAGGAGTTCCAAATCAGGTACCTGAAGCTCTGGTTATTTTCATTTAAATAAGCAGCCTCTGCTTTGTTTTGTTTTTAATTCACTTTTATATTAAATGTGCTCGTTGGCAGATACCTGACTCATTTCTGGATCTCCATTCTTGCCCAACAGAACCCATATTGGGTATGGGTGGAAGGGCTGTTGTGTGACTCAACCTAGAGGAGTGGGGAGCTCAGAGCTATAATCCTGCCTTAGTCAGAGGTGTTCCCATGGAGCCTAGTTTCATTAATTAACTAGACTAGTCTTTAAATGGGATTAATTACATGGGTCTAACTTCTAAAGCCTGCTGAATGTGAGAAATAATATGGTGGGTTATGGGAAATGCAACTATGAGCAGTAGTTTAGGATGTTCATGAACCTTTCTCTGGGCTACAAAGCAACTCGCATCTGAGAAATGTTAACACAGCACTGTGTAGCTCCGTTTATGTTTTAGTTTATCGATAAATGGTCTGGCTTGTTCTTGCCTTTATTTTCTGGCTGGAGCCTGAAGCATCATATTTTTGTAACAGCAGGAATAGTAGGAAACATTAATTGTGGAATTGGCATCAGTATAGCTGGCAATAATGAAAATACAAATATAAGGCACAAACTGACAGCTATATGGTGTACTTTCGAAACAAAAGCTCAACATGAAGTCAGTGGAAGGGATGAATTTGGTGGACTTTGTACTTCTTCATTAACAGAAGTAATTCTACGAATATCTTCTACATTATTCTGGATTTATTTACTGGAATTTTGTTCTGAAGGGCATTTAGATAACCAGGCCATCTTATAAAGGCAAGCATAAATCACAGTGTGCTAATAAGTGTCTTTAGGGTGTCTAACATCTCTTGTAATGTGTTATCAGCTTTAACTTATTTTACTGTACACGGTCCCTGTGGTGTCCTGTCCTCAACTTGCATTATAGTAATTTACCGGTTGTTGTGCGATTAGTATTAACTTCCGATTTTGACTGTACTAATGTATAAATTGTGAATCAAGAGGAACAATAGCCAAACAGCATCATAAATCTGACCATCGCATTCTTACTTAGCCTTTCTGTTGCAGGCTTCAGCGCTGATTGCAAGAGATGATTGCAAGCTACACTTAAATCCTCTGATGATAGTCAGTAAAAAAAGTGGGACCTGTAAAGTGTGTGCTGATGGTAGTACTTCAGGCTAGAGGGATGAGGAGGAAACTGATATGGTCTGTTAGCATTGTCCAAGCAAAACACCTTACTTGGGAAAAGGAATTTCTTAATTAGCAGTGTTGTCATTCTGTTTCAGTTTTAGTTCTGCAACTGTTATTGACATTGGAGAACTACGCAGACAATGTAGAAAAAGTGTGAGAATCTTAATCTTTATTGAACTCTGCTTCTAATTTCTCCTACAATAAGATGTGTGGGTGTAGATTCCAGTTTGTTCTTAAAAGACCTGTCTTTCCCATCCATGAGAAAACGCAGTATTTAGATAAACAGGTCCTATTCCCTAGATGGTGCCTTTAAGTGTTACTGTAGTACAAACAAACAATACCGCTGGGCATACTGCTTACAAATATTGCTCTCAGCTGGGCCAGTTGAGAGATTACTCGCCTACTGATGCTGAAAGAGCTGTGTATTGCAGAGTTTTAATAAAAGCTTTCTTCACTTTGTAAAGCAATCTTTGTGCAATTGGTTCATGATCTTACAAAGCAGGCAGCTGGCTGACAGTGTTTCATTGAGCTTTAATGGAGAAAAGCCAGGTCTGAAGAAAATTAGTGTAGTAGTCTCAAATGTTTTAATAAAATATAGACTTTCTATGGGCTCAGTCTTATTATTTGGTTTTAAACTTGATTTTAAAAGGCAATGTCAAAGAAAACACTCCACAGTCTGGGAAAAGTCTCTTGAGTAATCTTGTTTTAGTCTAAACTCGAATATGGCATAGTTTAGGAAATTATTTACTGAGGACAAATAACCAAAAATCTAAAGAACACAGAATATGCAACTAGTGCTAGGCCTTTTTACTGATATATTTAAGGGAATAAAAATACATGTTCCCCTAATGAAAACAATCCATCAGTCTTTCACGAGCCTACTGCCTTTGCAGTCATTTTGTGCTACATCATTTAGAGATCAGACTTGCTCTGGGGATTATGCTCTTCTTTTGAATTAATAAAACCTGACCAGCATTTGTCTGATTAACATTAACCTGAAAATGGGCAATGTTTACCTGTATTTATTTGACATTTTACTGCTTCTGTTTCAGACCTGAAAAATTATTTTTGTTTAGCATTTATCCATTTTCTTACCCCAACAGTGGCATTTAGGCTAATAATTATTGCTGCTTCTTACTGATCTTGCTGGACTTTTCTTTGTGAATGATTTGCTTTAGGGATGTAAGATTATTTGAAAATTAAATACAAAAAATATTTTTGAAGTATTTTTTTGGGAGAATATACTTAGGTTTAATGTTTTTCTTATTTGATCTGAAGTAGAGGAAACGGATTTGCCACAAAGCCAGTCTTGCCTATCAAAGAAGCTGTTAGTTTTCAGTGAACAGAGCACCATCCCAAAACTTTGACCATTAAGACCCATTTAATTGCCCTGGGGAAAGGTGCTTTTCTCAGGTTCGCCATGCTATGCTTTATTTTACTCAGTGTGTGAGAAAGGCATTACAAATAGATTGGACTACTTCTTAATTCAGGGGCTTAGTTGAACTGCAGTCTAGATGTGTTTGTGTATATTTTGAACCATTGGAAATCTTCTCAGCTTAGAAGTCAATGAATAGCAGGAATTCATTCTCAATGCTATTGGTTCCTTCATGTATTTATTTCTAAGTTTAAAATTTGTAATTTATCAATACAGCTATTTCCCACTGAGAAATCCACTCTTTAGTTTATGAAGAAGTTTTTTGGCTCACATAGTCTTGGCACTGTTGGAAGCTAGTGGCTGGCATGTCCCCCTGTGATGCACAGATGAGGCACAGGCAGCAGAGGGTCAGGAAGAAAGATGCCAAAAATGTGGTGTGTGTGAAATTGCCGGTCAGGACAAAGAAATACAGTATTTGAAAGAATGATGGGGCAGATGGGTTTATTGTGAGCATGTTTATGGAACTGCACACATGTAAATTACAAGACATCTTAATTTCCCTAATCTGTTTATGTACTCTTCTAGAGCCCAACTCTACTTGGTGCCATCCAAAGGCAGTGTGAGTGACACCTCCCAGAATTCTTCATCTTGGGAAGGATTTAACTTCATTTGTGGCTTTACAAAATTGGAAGATAATAGTAATCTCTGAGATATGTTTTTATCAAATCTTGTAGCCCACGGTCTTTGGGCTACCAGTTAGTACTCATGTTTGTGGATATCTTCGTAAAAGAGCAACCAGAACAACTTCTCAAAGCCAAAATGGCCTTTGTACATGGCTCAGGTTGTCTTGGTTTTAATGAGCTGCTGTCTCACACAGTTTGTAGTTTTAACATATACTTTTGTACTATAAAGGGGTACATTTTAGCTTGCTTTTTTAAATAGTGTATTGGGTCCTTAATTAGCAAAGATTTCATCAGGAAAAATGTTTTAAGTATACATACAACTCCAATTGCCTTTCTCAATCTACCTTTATATTTCTGTAGGGTAGCATGATGCTTATTTTCCCCATGAGAGCCAAGGGGCAAGGAATAAATGGCTTGCCCAAGGTCATCCATGGTGTTTTTAGGTGGTGAACCTGCATCTTGCAAGTCCTGGGGAGATCCCCTGGTCACTGGACAGCTATCGCCTTTACCGATGCTTTTTATTGTTAACATTAGCTGAGCTCTGCTAGAATTGGCCATGTTGGGGTTGTATTATAAGCAAGAGGATAACTGCTCCTTTTAATCTTGCGAATGAGTCCTTTTAATCCTTTAAACCTATTCAAAGTAGGCTCGATGGACAAGGTGTTAGAAACAGCTCTGGGAATCATAAATCTACCTATGGGAAGAGGAGATCCCTCTGTGCAACAGCGAAATTGGAAATGGTCACTGTGAACGCTGGAATGAGATGTTTCCCCTCTGATCACCTTCCACGATGCTTGTATTTACAATGCTCAAGGTGGAAGCCAGGTACTCAGCACTGTCATTTGGCCTGCCTGTCTGTATTAGGTTGCGTCTTGGCTCTATAGACCTAAGTTGACTGTACTATGACTTTGTTCCATTATTTATGTTATTACACATTGTTGTTTGTAATGAGTAAACAAGATACTGCTTAGTCTATTCAAACATCTCATCAACTGAGTCAAAAGTATTCTGGAAAGCCCTTGCCACCGGTAGCAAAGGAAGAGCTAGTTCAAAATGCAGAAGTGTAAAGATTTTCTTTAACAAGAGTTCGTTTGGATTTTTAGTAGTATGTTTCTAGAATGCTGGAGTGCAATTCTACGGTATTGCTGAATGTAATTTAGGCTTTGACTAAATGCTGGCAGACATGGGTATTCTCTAACAGCAAATAAATACAGCTGCTTTGTTTAAAACGTTGAACTATCAGGCCAAACCGTTCTCGGCAAAACACAGTCAGGATGATGGCTTTCCTCTAAAAACTGAAGTTGAATGCAAAGTTTGGATTCAGACAGAGCTTTTCTAAGATTGCCAGGTCCTGCCTTACTGCAGAAAATGCAGAAAAGATGCAGAGAAGAGTTTGTCCAGATTCAGGAGACAATAGTATTTTGAACTGTGCCAGTTATGCCAAGGAGAAGCAACAAGCTTCACAGAAGTTTGTTTTAATAGATCTCTGCTAGTATTTGCCAGTTCATAAAATTCTGTATTAATTATCCATAGCTTGCCTGACATTTTTTGACAGTGGTTACATATTCCCCAGACTAAATACCTTGAAAGAGAAAATAATAAAATTCTCTTGGACAGGGTACTTAAAGGGGCGGGCAGGGAAAATGTTATTTAAGAGCTTAGGGAATGTCTAATAGTTTGGTGGTGTGGAGGAGGTACTGCACTTTTAACTCTTCTATATACACAAAAGCTCTCTTTCACAAACCTGTCTAGAATAAGGCTGTTGGAATGATGGACTCAACTCTATATTCAGACCAGGCATAAGCTTTGTTTGTACGTTGACGTGATATTGTGTACTGTATCCCTGGAAGAGGTCCTCCATTTCTTAGCAGTCTGTAGGGGATCAGCAGTAGGCTGCTGGTGGCACAGAGTGCTTGGCTGCTTAATGGTTGCCTTCTGGATGAGAAAATTTTGATTAAAAAAAATTAACTGCTCTAGATTACTGTTCAGCTTCTACTCTGATTGAGGTCAGTGCTGCTGCTCATTTGGCATTCAATGTGGATCTTCTCTAGTCAACAAAACTACAGTGACTGAGAGCTGACAATTTGGGAGAAAGATTTGTGAAGAATTCGTGCTCCAGAGGTCCTGAGTTCTTACTAATTTTGAAGATAATATTGACTGCCAGTTGGAGAGAATGAGCACTGTTCACTATCAACTCAGACATTTGAATATTCCAGTTGCGAAGTTTACCTGGGTGTTGTGAAAGTCCTCATTAAGTTCTTGGCTGAAGGTGGTGTCTTCTTTAATGAGCTAAGTCTGCTCAGGCTGTCTAGACCAAGACTATTTCCATAGGATGACATGGCTTTGCGCTTTGATCAGTATTCATAGTGTCACTTCTTTTTAATATGGCACAGAGTTAAAATGTATTTCTATTGCATCAGTGTACCACAAAGAGTGTACTTTGGGTTCCTCCCCACTGTCTATGTTTATATGTGTCATACCATAATCCTTGAAACTAATGAAGCCTGATTTCCCAAAGGATTTCTGTTGTGTGTGCCCTAAACACTACTAATGCTCTCTTTGTAGCATCTCTTCTTCTTCCCATGGCCTTGACGTTGCTCTCTGCAGTGTCATTCCCCCACCACAGTGCCTTTCCAGTTCTCCTCACTCTGGTTCATGTGGTATACGTTACTGCTGGCTGGCATCTGGGCACGTGCCGATCAGCTGGCCAGCAGTCGTGTGCTTATGGGTCAACTAGATGAAGCTTCTCTGGTTTCATAAGGGAAAGGTAGCTTTAATTCACCTCCTCAAAAGGTGATTTAATCAGTCTTCTATCCAAATGTGAATTCTCACAATGTTTCTTGGAGATTTTTATTTCTGACACTTCAAACACATTTGACAGACAGATAGAAGACGGACAAAATTGAAGAAGCTGTTATAGGTGAAGGAGAGAGACAGACAGATGGACAATTAGAGGGACTGAGTAGGTCTCTCTTCCCCAGGAAACAGTGGAGTGAGCAGCTGAAACATACTTGTGTGGGTTCCTTGAACTACTTGTTAACTCAAGGCCATTAAAGGTGTATGATGGGAGTGGGATGGGCCAGTGAAGGGTGGACTCCTGCTGCATCAAACACTGTTCAAACACCAAGGAGCACTATGAGGTCATGCCAGAGAATCTGGAAATCAAAGTGTGCCCCTCTCTGAGTGGCAGTAGTGGATGCTGGCAAAAAGAGAGGTAGTTGGATGTTTCAAACAATTCTTGGTTACTTTCTTCAATTTCTGTCTTTTGAGTTATTGGAGACTTTAGAACTGTGTTTTTTCCTAAGTGGGATTTAAGAAATATGACTTTAGATAGACTGCAGAAAAGATAATGAAAGCATTAGGCATAGCTGTACAGTGGGTGCGTGGTAGAGCTGCTTGTTGTTGTGCAGCACATACAGGCATGTTAATTCTGGTCCCAAAAGCTGTACTGGTGTGTCATCATGACATTAGGTGATTACTGTGGCCTCCCAGCCAGTCTGGGTGTTTGGGTGGCATCCTCCATGGCACACTGTGAACCGGGGAAGTTCTGGTTGATCCTGGGGACTCAGAATTACTCCCGTTAAAGCAGCTGGCATTTGCCTCAGCAAAAGACACTGCCTAACCCCAAAGGTCTTTAAAAGTCAGACTTGACCGAAAAGCCAAAATTTGACAAGAAGAGACCTGAAGCAGAAAGGTCTCTGGCTTCTGCAGCTGCTCCTTCTCCTTTTCTCTGGAATTTCTAGCTCTTTCCTCTCTTTTCAGTCTTCCCCAAGGTGATAATTCTGTGCAACAGATTGAATCCCTGCCCTGCCCTGAATTGCATCTGCCTATGTCCATTGGGCTGAATTCCAGCAAGTCAAATGTGGAATCGAGGTAAATATCAGCTGAAGAGATGATTTCATGCTCAACCTGGGCAGCCTAGTCCTACTTGTATATGTGATATGCAGCTATAGCTGGACAACAAAAATTCCACTCACAACAGACTACCTATGTCCATACCAGAGAGGTTCCCGATGACTTCACCTAACCTTGCAGACTTGTAACAGCTTCTCACAATGAATGCACACTGAAATCTTCCCTCAAGATCTTTCTTTTTCTCTCCCTCCCTCAAGTTCATTGTCAGGATAAGTAACAGTCTGGATAAGTCATTGTCAGGAAAAGTTCAGTCTGCACATTTGGTTATCTGTACGGACAAAAACTGAATACCTGCACTCTTGGAGGGGTAGAATCTTCATGGAGACAGAAACATATCTTCTATTCTACCTTTAGACTGTTCTAAGGTTCTAGACTGATTTTATGACAAAATGTTATTCTGCACAAGGCATAAGTCAGGATGGTTTAGAGTAACCTTGAAATGCCTCTTGAGAAACACACTAGTATTTCCATATTTTGTGTTTAAATGCATCAGAATTGATCACACTGGAATTGAAATTATTAAAAAAAAAAACACAAACAAACAAGAAACTAAACCAATCCCCCCCTCCCAACCCAAAACCTGATTTTTTTTTAAGTACTGCTGTCCATTCAGAAATTAGACCGATATAATTGCAAGACTCCAGGAATTTGCTTTCAAGAAAAATGCTATTAGATACTGTTTCAAACAGCACTTTCTTGTATTCTTTAAGACAGTGACATGGCAGATAAAAGAATGTAAAGCCTGGTACAAACACAGGTCTCAACACTGCTTGGCTCATCTGTGGCATCCTCATTGCTGCTGATGTCATTTCAAACTCATGACATAAAATTTTTATTTTACAGTGTTTTTTATGTCATACTATATACATACAATTTATGCTATGTAGTGTATATGCATTTGTGTATTTAAGATATCCGTGCAAGTATGATTAGAACTGCTTGTAATTTCTCATATGATTAAAACTGATATTTTCTACTCCTGAATAAAAATAAAATCCTGAAGTTTTTGTAGTCTTTAAGACTTAAAGTCTTTCAGTTAGGAAACACCAAAACTTACTAATGCTTTCCCCATGGAAGATATTTAATGCTTTCCCCAAGGAAGATACTTACTTTTTTCCTCTAAAAAATTGTTTCATCTAAAATGCTGAATGTGTCCCTAGAATAACATAACTCATGCAGCCAGCTGGATTCTTGAGCATGGTGATTTATAGCACAGTGAACAAAATTTTATAATTAATCTTTCAACATCTTTTTGAGTGGCATGTTAATAAACATTATTCCCATCAATGCAGCACCTGACTATCTCCAACAGCAAAAAACAACCACAATGTATCTCGTCTTTTCCTGGCAAAAAAAGACCAGCTTGTAAGCCTAGAAGACTGGGAGATTTGATACTAAGATACCATTGTATGAGTGTTTACCTGAATTGGGTGAGGATGTGTATTTAATTCTAAAGATAGCATGTAATGTTAGGTGGTAAAAAGCAAACCTGATTTTCTTTTTTTTTTTAATTACCAAACTTTGTCTTGACAGTAGAGTTTATGTGGTTTTCAGAGAGTAGCATAATGCTCTCTAGCTACAAGCAATGCCCAGAACAGCAAAGAATTGCATCACACAGCAAATAAAAACAGTGTTGGCTACAGATACGCAGCTCTGTGAGAACCACAGGCTGTTACAGGTGAAACTGATGTGACAGATGACAGCCAACTCCAAAAACAGCTTCGTGCACCAGCAGCAACCATGACAGAGTTGAGCTTTACACCACTTTTTATATTGTGTAGTACTTACCTAAGTGTGTTTGGCTTGCTGTGACCTGGACAAAGACTGGTGGTGGGGGAGGTTACGAGGAGCCCAATGGGGAGTCAGCCTGGTGTGCTGATGAGCTGATAGGATGAGGATGGAGAAAAAGGTCTGGGGAAGCACCATGAGGGGGCCATTTCAGAGAAGCTGAGCCCTTCTCTAATTAATTCATTCATTCTGATTTCTATTGGTCCCACTCCCCTAAGGCAACAGACTGTGCCACGGACTTATCTAAAGTTAGTGAAATGTAAGACCTTTTAAATATTAACATTTCTTGGGGCCCCTGTGGAGGTTCACCACCTCATATAGCAGATGTCTAAAGCAGTTTTAGTCACTTACTTTTTCTATTTTAGAACTTCCATTTTGCTGAACTCCTCTTCACAGGCCGATAGGACTTCAAGGGACTAAAATCTACGCAGCTGCCCCACGGCGAGTATTGTGAGCCCTAGGCTGTACTCGTGGATATACTTTGTATGTCATCGGTGCAGCTTTAAACCAGACAGTTAAACACAGTAAGTCTGCACACGGGCACTGGAGCACCAGATTATGTTGCGGTGGCACACCAAATCCACTTCTTTCTGTCTGTATCTATCCTGGATGTTTTCAAAACACCCAGGTGTCTCATGGTGTTTTTCTTTTGTCACAGAGGTGGCGGGGTCCGGCCGCTCCCAAATTACAGGGGAGCTGGACACGGGCAAAGCGCAACCTGAGGTGGTACATGGAGTGTCTGAGTATTTTGTAAAAGTTTCTGTAGTTCAATTTTGCAAAGATTTGTCCAGTTTAATTGGTTTCGAGTTAATTCCCTGTTATTGAACAATGTCATGTGGGCATCGCTTCCAAAACATTTCAGCTAGAAGTGATATATGAACACTTCCACCTCCTAATTAAATCAAGCCCAAGCTGTTGCAGTAAATAGCTACATGACCCTGCTGTATCAGCTTCTTTTAGGTGTAGCTGGAAGTATTTTTCCTAAGACATAACTTCAGCCTAACTTCGGTACTGACATCACTATAAAGCAAAAATTTGAAACACGGATTGTAACTGCTGTATTTCCTGCAAGAGATTCAGCTATTTCAACTACTATTTTATGTACATGCCTTGGCTTAACCCATTGTTAGCATGTTCATGGTGAGAATTGTGTAAGCTCCATTCGGACTGGTAATAAACCCATGTAGTGACCTAAACAACACTGTCCAAAATATGGAGGCACTAGCTTGTCTGTTGCTTCCCAGGTTTTTCTCAGTATATGAAATTATTTACTATTGAATACACAGCTATCATTTTAAAATGGCATCCTTGGTTCTTAAAAGTCAGCATGAGGACAGATGATTTTCTTAGATATAAGCTTTTGACTTGCTGAAAATCCTCCAAGAGCAGAGCGTCAAAGAGAAGTCCCCAGCCTTTTGCTCTCAAAAGAGTCCAGGTGGCTGCATCGTTATGGAAAATAGTACTGAAAATTGGGTGTGTGCAGCACAGCACAACTTTGAAATACTGAGGGTGGTCTGGAGAGACCCTCACCAATACCTAAATTTCTTTCCATGCCTCAGTGACTTATCACCAGCAGAACTGGGAGTTTCTAGTTAAAAACAGACTTCCCTTCATACTGAGAGGTATAAATGCAAAATCATTTATGGAAAGACCAATAAAAAGGACAAATAACTAGACTAAGGTCACTGTGCTCTGAAAATGCATGTCAATGGAGCCTTTCAGAGCACCACATGAAGCCACAGACAGTGAGTCTTTCTAAGACATCACAGGTGGTGCTTCCCTAAGAGCCTGGGAAGCCCTTGCCACCCTTCTAGTATCCTTTACTCCCCCTGGGCAAAAAAAACCTGGCACTCCTAATACCACAGGACATTAACGCCTCTTGATAAAATGCTCGCCAAAACTCCATGTAATTTGGGGATTTACCACAATTAGTCGAAAGTATTTATTCATCATTCTGAATGCTGTCTCCAACTTTGTTGGGTAAGTGGCTTTTTCTCTGGCATCAAGATCTGATCCTAATGAAGTGAGTTGGGGGTATTGAATGATAAGCCCGTAAATGAAACCATTGCTTTCTTTTATGGTATTTCACTGCTCTTGCTCTGTAATGACTGCGAAGGGGTGTGTAGCAGCCTAAAGCATCATTTGTTCTTTCTTACGATAGCTCCAAAGAAAAGTCTTTATATCCCTGCTTACAGGAACTTGGTTTCTTCATGTGGGCTTGATGATTCTTACCCATGTTTCAAATAAACATATTAAAGGCACCTAAGCTTACTTATGATCATTGCAGTGGTGAAAGGTGAAAACCCCCTGCTTACTGCAGGGGGTTTGGACTAGATGACCTTTAAAGGTGCCTTCCAACCCAACACATTCTATGATTCTGTGATTCCATGATTCTAAACCAGACCTTTGAGTTTAGTACAACAAAGCCTTCTCTAAAGAGCCAAAGATATTGTGTGTGTGTGGTGGTGTTGTTGTTGATTTTCTTTTTTTTTTCTTCTAGAGTGTCTCTGTGCTTTGATTTTATTGAAATTTTTAAAATAAAACTGTGCTTTCAATTGACAGTTTCCTGCTCGAATGAAAACAGTTGGGAAGAGAGAGGCAATTGAAGTTCCAGCATATTTTTACAATGTCAGTTTAACAACAACAAGAAAAGAGAAATAAGCTCTAAAATGCCTTGGAGTATGTAGTCATTCGCAGCTTAACAACTTAACAGACCATGGATGCTGGACCCCTTCTGGGGTACTGCATTCGGCTCTGGGGGTACCAACAAAAGAAGGACATGGACCTGTTGGAGTGGGTCCAGAGGAGAGTCACCAAGATGATCAGAGGGCTGGAGCACCTCTTCTATAAAGGCAGATTGAGAGAGTTGGGGCTGTTCAGCCTGGAGAAGAGAAAGCTCCAGGGAAACCTTATAGCAGCCTTCCAGTACCTAAAGGGAGCCTATAGGAAAGGTGGGGAGTGATTCTTTGTCAGGGAGTGTAATGATAGAATGAGGGGTAACAGTTTTGAGCTGAAAGAGGGTAGATTTAGGTTAGGTATTAGGAAGAAATTCTTTACCGTGAGGGTGGTGAGACACTGGAACAGGTTTCCCAGGGAAGTTGTGGATGCCCCATCCCTGGAAGTGTTCAAGTCCAGGCTGGATGGGGCTTTGAGCAACCTGATCTAGTGGAAGGTGTCCCTGCCCATGGCAGAGGGTTTGGAGGTTAGAACTAGATGGTCTTGAAGGTCCCTTCTAACCCAAACCATTCTATGATTCTATGATATTTGGATTCAGATTCAACTGTTGATTGTAGGGGGATGCCTAGAGACTTAGGTCTTGGATATGGGTGTTGTCTTTTGTATGCATAAAATAGAAATACATACCTATTATTCTCTTAGAATTTCTTATAGGAGTTTTTGGTGTTTCAATCAATTTTTTTGTATTTTTTGTCATTGGAAGAAAAACTGTATTCGTGGGCAGTTAGTTACCTGGGGAAGATGGTGTATCTAACTATACCATAATTTGATTGATGACAAGAGAATTTACATCTTCCAGGCACACTTTGAAATCTTTCTTTCCATTACTTTTGACCTTGAAGATCTTCCAAGACAATGGCACAAGTTCATAACCAAACAAGTCCAAGAACATCAGAGACAGCTAGTTGCAAAAGCAACTCATGCACCTGGGGATTTCTGTCAAAAGTGTTCATAGTCAATTTACTTCCCAGGGCTTCCTCGGGCATTGATCTGTTTTCCAAGCTTTTGAATAAGAATTGTATTTTAAGACAAAAGTAAGATGTATGATCAACAGTTGCAGAAGATGGCTGTCAAATTGACACCCAGGCTAGATTAACTGATATGTCTTTTTAATGTCAATTATCTAAATGGATAATACCCCTTTAAAGACTAACTCTGCTGGAATGCTGAAGAGAGGGTCTATTCCGAGTTGGGTTTAGGTGAAATTTTCTCTTTCCTGGTTAATGCAGATGATGTAGTTACCAACACTCTGCATCTTGGCTTTTAAAAATATTGTGTGGTGGATGTAGGTGACTAAGAAGGATGCATTTGCTTTTCTTGTGGCCTTGAAGTAAGGTAAAGGGCCAAATTGCAAAGTGGTGTCAGAAGGTTTAAAAATAAGGAGAGCAACCCTATAGAAGTCTAGTACTGCTTGTAATAAACAAACAAGGCAAAGAGGTCTTCTAGTACTGTCTAAAGGGTAATTCAATGGAGTTTATTTATTTATTTATTTCCAAAAAAGGGTCTTCTTTTCCTATGAGGTGTCAAACATCATTCCTTATGAAGAATATTCTCAGCCTTACTGCGTTTTAAAATAGTGCTCCAAATTTTGTTTTCAATCAGTTTGTTTCATCTATAAAAATCCAAAAGCTAACTGAGAAAAACCATTACAGGGAATATCATGGGCATTTTCTTTGCATAATTGAATCACATTTTTGTGCCCAGATATTAATAGTATTCAACACCAAATAGGAGAAAAGTTATTAAGAAAATCAATGGTATGATTTTTGTGCTGTGTCTCTGCAAAGCGTCAGTTGATCACCTAAGCTAAGATGGCAGGAATCCAACAGCAGGATTAATTGCATTACTAATTGAAATTTTCACACTTAGATCTTCTATTAGAATTATTTTTGTTGCTGTGAAAGGAAAGCAGACTGAAAATGAGGATTACAAAATTGAGGACTTTTGAATTTTTTTTCCATCCAGAAGACGTCCAAGCCCTTTGGAAAGCTGACTGGCTGGGGTCATTGATACTTTCTGCAAAGTAGAAAATTCAGATAAAGCTGAAATGGAGAAAAATGTACAGCCAACTTCTGCCGTGTTGTACAGCGTGGATGGGATTCTGTTTTTTTTTTTACGTAGACTTGAGAAGATGAGATTATTTCCAGGTGCCTGGACTAATTTTTATGCTAAGGTTTTTTTCCCAACACTGTATCAGGGTGAGACCCAGCACACATCAGAGTGCACCAGCATGCATCAGGTTGCAGGCACCAGACCCAGCGCACATCGGTGTGCATCCTCATCCCCCTCCTCCAGCAATGTATTTTCTATAGGAGTGTATGGAGGTACTTCAGGCTGGAGCCTGGTATGCTCCAAAAAGGGACCCTCTCTGGACAGCCAAGGAAGCAGGGTGCTACAATGTGCTGTGGTGTATCTAGGCAAGGAGTGTAGGTATGGGCTGAGCCTCTGAGATGGAAGGCAGAATGTGGCCCACTCTTAACAAGACTCTTAACAAGACTTAACAAGACTGGTGGCCACCACCGCAGCTGTTTCTGAAGCAGGACTGAGAGGGCAGGGGTACCCAAAGCTGCTGATTTTACAATTATATTTATGCAGAAGATCCAGAATAAGCAGATTCAGAATGACTACCAGAATGCTGTCTCTAGCTGTGCTGCAAGAGAGAATATTAAAAATGTTTTCAGTGGATGATTAATGGGGGAAAAAAACCCTAGCAGAAATAGATGTGGGTTAAGCAGTAGACACAGCAAAATGGGCTGTTACCAGCAGATCATTAACAGCCCACAGTGATGCAGAGGACACTTTAATAAACCCATTCAGGGAGGATTACTGCTATTAGGAATAATGATCAGTGGCAGCAGTGTGTTTTATATGAATAATGGGAGCTATACACACCAGCGACAATCTCTGCTGGAGCGATTTTATGTCTGCTGATACACAGGACATTTTTCCTAGATCAGAGCATAGCGTGTAGTTTGATACTTTTATTTGCATCATTACAAAAAAACCCAATAAAACTATTAGAGCTCTGCAAATTAGTGTTACAGAAAAGATGGGCAAGCGTCCAAAGTCAGAAAATATTTGAAATGTGGCAGAAGACTGGAAAGTTAGAGTTCTAAAAAGGCTCATTTTTATTCTATTGACCTGTCTCTGTCTGCTCAGAGCCATAGCCAGGAATTTCTGCACAAAATCTTTCCTGCTTTCCTATGAGACATGGCATATGAGAGCTAGCTGAATTATGCATCTTCTTGCAGGCTCCTGTCCCAATCTGCTGCCTGCGGTCCAGTGCAAAGTGCCCTGAGGCTGCCGAGGCTGCCTTGAGATGTATATTGCTATGAGAGAAGAAATTGCTGCACTGATTTAATGTGGATATGGCAAGGGCTCAGTTATGCTACGGAGTTTGGGAGCTTTGGTTGCTGCTGATCCAACAAAAGGAAAGTCCTTTCTTCCCTTTCAAAAGATATTGACTCTGAATCTAAAGATGTGTTTGACTGGCAGTTAGGAGGGACTATATTTAATATGGGGTCACTGAAGCTTATAAAAAAAGGAACATGTAATACAATTTTTGCAGAATAGATCCATACATTAAGAGGAATTCTCACTGATCACAAAAAAGTACGTTAGTGTGCATGAAAAAGAAAATGAAAGGAAGTATGGGACAAAGAAAAGGAAAAAGCGTGCAACAATTCCCAGCTCTCCTTCTCACGGTGTGCTTCAGTTCTTATGACAGGCATCATGTTCCAGCAGTTAAGCCTTTGTCTAGCAAAGCTTCCACCCAGAAGAAATTTCCAGGCGAGATTTGAAGAGGGAACAAAACGGCTTTATATTTCACTTATATTCATTTATATTTCAAAGGTCTTTCTGGAGGATCACTTTTTCAATAAACCTGTACAGAGCCAACAAACTATATGAATAGTAACAAGTAATTAGCCTCTGGCATCTTTCATGAACAGTGAGGATCTGACTGTTGCTCAAAGAAAATATGCAAACCTGTCAATGCAAAACAGTGACAAAAGCTAAGCAGGGACTGTTGTGTATCCCAAGGACCGTCTTGCACTTACAGGCATTGTAAATTTTCAGTTTCACTCGAATCTTACTGGCCTAACTGCTGCCACTGTGAATTACGCTTACTGATTTCAGAACAGGCCGAGTTAAGGCAGTAGTCTGGAAATCCCATCTCTGCCTCTGATAGAAGTCTAGTCCCTGCTTGGTTGCAGAGAGCTTTTCCTTTCTGAGCCCTGGCAGAGAGATGAGAGCCCTGCTGCAGCATCCCCTGGAGCCCAGGCCATCTTGGATTTTGGCATGGCAACTGGTGCTATCCTCTGTAAGAGACATTATAGGTTTAAACCAAGGCCTTACAGCACAGTCACTATACTGAGGACCAAAAGGTGCTGTTCCTGCCTCTAACCCACTTTCATCATCACCAGACATGTGCAGTATCATTAAATCTGGAGTGTACTCTTTTGCTTGGACAACTACCGGTATGTGGTTAGACCAAATTAGGACAAAAGAACATAACTGAAAAGCCTATAGAAGCTAGATAGCATGCCAAGTTGTTGTTAATTTTTGATAGTTTCAGTTGGAAATGCAGCTTCTTTTTAGCGACTGTCTCATTTTAATAATTTTTTGTGCTGGTGTGATGCACTGTGAAGTCTTCCAACACGCGTTTGTCCTGCAAAGTAGCTATTCTCCACCAACATCCAGCTTCTAGAAATGAAATGTCATGAGCACTGAGATACACTAGGTACCACAATATTTGGCATCCGTTGCTTATAAGTATGTCCTGGTTTCATGGGAGCGTGTTTTTGTCTGAAATATTGATGTAAATGTAACTTGTTTTGCCTGTTGTTTTTCTTGATGATTTATTTTTCCATGCCTGTGATCACGTGCCATTGCTGTGACCCCTGAGTCACCCGTGTTTTCCTCTGCTTCACACGCATCCTCTTACCACACCAACCAGGGAGGTGGCTGTGTGTGGAGCTGATTTTAGGTACGTATGGTGGAGATTACACACCTGAAATAACAGCATGTGAGTTGCCACACCACCAAATAAACAATGTAGGAAAAAAGTTTCTTTTTAGTGCAGAAGCTTATTTTGTTTTAGACACTATCTGGGCTGTTGATAGATCCCTTCTGCCATCTCCTCTATGTTATCTGACATGATATGGTATAACCTGTTGACTCTACTTACAGTTTCACATTCCAAAGGGTACTTAAATGGAAAATAATTCAGAGTTATAAGCAATCAGAGCTCTGTCTTATCTTGTTTTCCAGTTTGTTGGACAAGAAAATAGCTAATTTGGTGAAGCGCAGTGTTCTGGATCATAATAATGTCCCTCTTGTAACACAAAATGAATGCTATTAGTCATGAGAGAAGGGTATGGTGTAGCTTTCCTTTACATGTTCAAGGAATTCACTATTCAATGCCTACTACCAGTTGCTTATGAGAAGTACATCGAAACTACTTTATTATTTTGGTCGAAGCATGCAAATCATGCCTGAGTAACTAGAGCCAATACAAGTCCATGGCTTGATACCAGTGAAATGCCCTGGTTATTTAGTAAATGCTTTTCAGAGTTTGATATGGAAAGCCAGGAGTCACTTGGATAAATTATTGAATATTTTTTTTTACCTCTCCTGTCTTGGTTTGAAAAGATACCATTTATTTGGTAAAAGCTCATATCTGAACTTCTCCAGCGTTTTCTCTGGAGTCGTGTCAGTAAGACCCTGAAAGAGCAGCACCCTAAATCTCCGAGTAGATGGGGCTGTCATTGCTGGGTAGCTGTGCTGAAAGCTCAGCCTGCCAGGGGGATTTCAGTGCAGGGTAGTATGAAGTCACAGGTCAGCTAGTGTCAAAATCTGGTGCTCCTCCTCCATCTAGGAGTCATTTTACATTGAATTAGTGTGTGTCCCTGATACCAGAGAGGATACAAAGGAAACTGCTTGCAAAAATGTGAAGGGAAAATGTAGCAGGTTGCCCAGAGAAGTTGTGGATGCCCTGTCCCTGGAAGTGTTCAAGGCCAGCCTGGATGGGGGTTTGAGCAACCTGGTCTAGTGGGAGGTGTCCCTGGCCATGGCAGGGGGATTGGAACTAGATGATCTTGAAGGTCCCTTCCAACCCGAACCATTCTGTGATTCTATGATTCTATGATTTCATGACATGTGGCAAAGCCTACCAAAAAATCAGGTGTGTAACTCCCTTCTTGCCTGGAGAGGATGGTTAGCTGACCTGATGTGACAACCAACCCACTGCAGCTGCTGGCATGCCTTCAGCTTCACTGGTGGTGTAGTACACACACAGACCATGCTGGCACCCCGCTGCTCTAGTGCCCATTAAATTTCACACCGTGCAGGGTCATTCCATGCACTGTGTCTACTGCACTATCAGGTTCAGTTAGAAAAGACATAGGCTGTTTCAGTCACACAGTGAAATGTCCTGCCCATGCATGTTAAACTGGGAGCTTGCTGGTTTTCCCTGTATCTTGCACGGACAAATCCTACACTTGTTGAAGTAAATGGAAGTTTTGGCATTGACATCAGAGAGCAGAGGCAAAAAATGCATTGAAAAACAAAAGGGAAAAAAAAAGAAAAAAAGATTGTTTTGGGACCGACTAAATATCTCTGGCCTGGAAGAAAGAACACTCTTTGGCTACACTAGAAAAGGTGGTTGTAAATCATACTTGCTCTCTGTTGCTGCTGGCCAGAGACAGATTAGACCTTGGAATAAATAAAAGCAAGTCCAAGGCAGTTCTTGGATTTATCCCAGCTGCTCACAGCCTCAAGCAGAGACTGCTGGGTGTCCGAGTCTCTTCACCAGGCACAGAATACCACCAGCTTCCAGCAGTGGAGTCAGCACGCCTTATTCTGTCCCCTTCTTTGGAGGAGCAAAACTCTTTCGTAGTGGCAATGACTGGGTTGTTGGTTGGAGGGTGCTGGCTGAGGGCTGAGAAGGGGAATGAAGTACAAGGGACTATGGCTAAAGGGGAGGAATGAAGAAGAGTCAGTGAGGGGCTGGGAGGGAAGGGGAATGGTGATGTCTCCTGTCTCTATCTCTCACCAAGCCTTCCTTCATCTAAGCTAATCTTAAAATCCGTAACTTCCAGCCTCTTTCCATGCCTTTCTCTTCAGCTACAGCTTTTCCTGCGTCCCCTCCATTCCCTGCAACTGCAGCCTGCTCACCCTCCCGGGCTCTGCCCGTGAATGTAGTGTCATGGGCCCAGGACACCGAGACAGTCAGACTCACCGTTTCTCCTACAACCTGTGCACAGGGGCAGCAAGTGCCCTCAGGAACGTCTTACTTCTTTGCCTGCAACTCTTCAGTGGTGGTCTCCACCCCACCCCAGCACATCAGGCTCTCCAGAGCGCTGGCAGGGGTAAAATACTCAGCAAGTTTCTGTCTGTCAGGGCTGGGATGCCTTGATTGCTTTGGTCAGTGCTCCTGATGTCTCTACCTCAAGTAGCTCCTAAGCATTTTTCTTTCTTTGCCGATGTACTTTATATATATATATATATATATTTCTGTTTGCGTGTGTGCATATATATGTATACACATACACACACACAGAGTAGCCCCGAGAGGGGAGCAGAGTCTAGGGTTCAATACATAGATTAAAAACTTGAGGGATTTGCTGTACCATTCTTGTAGCTTTTGAGTTGTCAGTGACATAAAGCAGATAACAGTAACAGACAGGGCACCGCACTGTCCTTCCGCTACCAGAGCTGAGAAGGAATTATTGTCCTGGAGTCAGAAAGATTTTTATTATCCACAGAATAGGTTTCCTGCATTTGAAAACCTTATATATAAGGGACCACCTCTGGAAGGCTTTGGAGCTCAAAACTCCAAATCTGAAATCACCATATCAGCTGAGTCTGGAATATGCAAACTTCAGCAATACCTTCCCCACCCAGTATGGAAATGCCTGTGTGGAAAGAGGTGGTGTTTCACAGGTGTCTCCAGGCTGTCCTGCGGGAGTAGCATGTATTCTAACAAAACTGTGATCATAAACCAGTTAAACACCCATAGGCAAGGCACACAACTCAGAAGCACACTACCTGTAGAAAGTGTGTGCTGGGTCTTTTTCTATGCATATTTCATATTGCAAAGAGCAACATTGTTTTTCCAGCCATGCAAAACCACTTTTTTTTTTTTCTTTCTTTCTACAAAACATACAGAAGGGTGCTAAAGGGGAGGGATTATGTGTCATAATAAGTTTTCATTCTCGTGTTCACAATCCAACAGTCAGATGTTTCAGTCACTAAGCATGGATATACCAGGGTCATCCTTTGGAGAAGCTTTCTCTCTTACTTTATATTACTAAATTTTAATTTTGCAAAGACGTTTTAGAAAGGTAGCACGTATTTACTTTCAAAGACAGTGTACTGAGACTAGAGGTGACCTAGTACAGAAACCCAGAGTCACTTTCTTGCTAAGTGTATGTTGATAAATTACCAGAGCCAACAGTAACAATAACCTCAAGGAACTGTCATTTCAACATATCTGAAAATGTGTGAAACATATATGAAATATGTGAAAGAGCTTAAAGTACAAGTGGGAAAGGCTGGCTTGGACCCAGCGTTAGCATCTCATTATCAGACCATTGCTGGATTTTAGTGTATCTGACAAAGTGGGAAGGAAAAGAAGGGAAACACCACAAACTGTGGAGAAATAAAAGGAGAATAAGGTGTAAAGGAGGGCTGGATGTGCTGTGTATGCCTTGAGACTCCCTTCCAGTGAAAGAGACACACAAGAGATCTGTGCTTGCAGACCTTCACCGCTGCTGATGGAGAAACATCAGTGGCCAACCCAGCCGGTGGTGCCAGGCATGCACTCGCATCCCTTGCCAGCCAGCCTGTGGTCCAGCCTGTGACGGCGACCTCCAGATGTCCCAGGTGGCTGGGAGAGAGAGAGGACAGCGAAACAAAGCAGCCGTTCATTCACTGCCCTTCGGAGATACTCTCACAGTCTCTCTCATCCAAGTGTAGGAATGAGAAGGGCAAACACACACTGTATTTTCTGTCTGGAAGTGCAGTCTTTGTGCCTCCAAAACACTTCTCTGGCACACTGGAGAGTTACACCGGCATCTGTTAGCCGTTTGCTAAATTGGGATGAACTTCCAAGTTCCCAGGTGACTTTCAAGGGAGGTAGGTGCAGGTACAGATGGGAAAGCAGGGCTGTAAAGACTGGACAGCAAACGTTATGTCTAGGGGAAAGCTGCTGTGCTTTTTAGTCTCCTTCCTGTCATGCCATCCTTGTGTACTGACATAAGAAAAAAAATTGAGTAGCCCCAGTTTTAAAATGTGTGGGACCGAATCTGAAATACCACCATCATCAATACTTTGAAAAGTCTTTTTAAAACTTGGTCAGGCTTCTATGTCCTTATTTGTCTAACTAGTTTCCTCAGTAAACATGTGTCAGATAGAAATAAATGTAATGGGAGGAAATAATTAACAGGATCTAGGAAGATTTATTGCCCATAGGAATGACTGTTTCTCTGGAGAAGGGTGGATCCAGTTAATGAGAAGCTCTCAAGTGCAATCCCATTACAAATGTTTCTTCTGTCTGTCCTTAAATGGTATTTTATTATGCTCAAGTATACATATTTTTTTCTCCTTTACACTGCAGAAGAGACACATTAAGATTGAAATAGGATGTATGCAGCTAAGGAAATTAGCTTTCCTAATACCAGATGCTTCCATAAAATTATAGTGTCTGTAAATTAATAATCTGCTCAGCTGGACAAATGGGATTCTATAAAGTAGATGCTGTCTAGCATTTAAAGAAAAGCACTACCTGTGTTTTGGAAGGGGGGAAGGCGTAATTCAACCAATCAAAATATGGAGACTGAAGTTCTTGGACATGCAACTCCAAATTTTGCAATGGCTTTCACTTCATTGTGGCCTTATTGCTAGAAGTGACCTAATGTGTCACCTCAGCCGTACTCTCTGAATTCTTTAAACAAGAGCAACGATTCCAACGATTTGGTTTAACCACAATATATGTTTGATCAATATATAGGTAATTCAGAATATTCTCTCAAATATGGAAGCAAAGTTATGTAACGTATTCTGGAGGAAAAGTGGACATGCTTTGGTTTGACAATTTAAAATATAGTCATGTTTAAATGAAAATGTCTGTATTTTGTTTTCTAAGTTTTAAGAATAGTAGAATAGATAGTACGAAAATAACCTCTCATAAGTTACTGCTTTTTGTTATTTTTCTTTCTCTTTTTACACCTTACGACATTTAAAAATATCTTAAGTTAAAAGATGTTCTTTTGGCTAAAGAGCAAGACTGTGACAGAAGTTTGGCCTCTGGGCTTCTGGCAGTGATGCTGTGGCAAATCTCCTGTGCTGCTTTGAGGAAATAGTTTAAAGACCTCTTTATCTGTTTTAGTTTCTTAGGGAGTTAATCTCAGTGAAGAAAATCCTAAGTAAGTTAAATTTCTCACTCTGTAAAATAGCTTGATGCCTATAAATACAGTACTGAACTTAAAAAGGGGGAAAAGGAACAGATATGTCTATTGCCAAATACAGCTCTTGGCTATAGACCTGCACTCCTATTTGAAGACTTTTCACTTCTTGAAGTGTTATAGAGCAGATGTCATGGTATTTCTCATTACTGTCCTTGACTGCAGGAGGCAATTTTTATGAATCTGTCACCTTTATCTCAAATAATTCTTTAAATATAGCTCTTTACAGTTTCTTCGGTGGCTTCCAAATCACTTGTGTATGTGGAAGCGCAGCCACATTGTTCTGTTTGGAGGGCCAATAGTTCTCAGGCGTTGCACATTGCAGAAATGCAGTACTGGGGGAAAAGCATCAGGATAGATAGCGTGACAGTCTATATGAATGCTCATAGTTTCTGACAGCTCCATTTTCTCCTGCCATCTGTGTCCTCAGTCTTTCTGGAAATTATGGTGCATCAGCAGTTCTGTTTTATTACCCAAAGCTAAATCAATTTAGAAGGATATTTGATATGGCAGCAATTTCTTGAGTTTCCACAGAAAAACTACAATATTTAACACGCAAATAAAAGAAGTTATACATTGTGGACTTATAATTACTAGTATGTGTATATTTAGCATCAGAGAATAATTTCCATATTTCTGAGCCTTCAAGTCTTTTTGCCAAATTACTCTAAGCCTTTTAAAAGGTTTTTTTTTTTTAATGTTAAAAAATTTAGAAATTCTAGCTGTTTTATCCTAGGAGAAAAAGAGACATAGGGCCATGTTTAAGCCTTGCAGTTTCCTCGGAAAATCCTTAGGACTGCTTGCAAAATCCTGGGAGAGCAACATCTGCCGAGCTGTTCCCTGCTATGCTAGCTGTGCCAACAGCACCTCCTTGCCTAGCCACAGGATTATCCCATCATTTGGCACCGTGGATTTTCTATGTGAGTCAGGAGAAAATCTGCCTTGGTGGGTAGGTCAGAAAGAAATATAGCAGTATCTGTGCACTTTCATTGGGATACACAGACCATTGTTTACTCAATATGCAAGCGTTTGCAGTGTGGGGAGCTAGAAATGCATTTCATGGTTGAATTCTATGTATAATAGTGCAAGTTCTTGTGTATCTTGTGCAGGGATTTGAAGTTTGGAGTATGTCAGGATTTGTATGCATTCAAATCAGTGGGAGTTTTCTTCACTGGTTTCAGTGGGGCCACCTCAAACCAGATGCACGATGCTGTTTCAAACACTCCCAAGCTCTCTTCTAAAGGATATCTGTACTTGTTTCATCTCTGTGGTTTTATAACCTTCCCATTACACCTTACATTCTTCTCATGTGATCATGTTTTTCCTGTTATGGGGCTGTAAGGTGGAAAACTCATCTCCCATTTCTTTTCATTTAGTTAAAAACAATATAAAACGTCCTCTGGCACAATGTTCTTAGACCATCTAGAGACAAATTCTTTGTTACCTTTCCTCCCATTGTTTCTTTGCATTGGATGTTTTCATTTCATGTTTGTCAATGTCAGGATGTTGTCAGAGACACCTGAAAAAATGCAACATTGACGGTGGACTGCAGTACTTAAAAAAACCAGGAATGGCAGATCCTTGGGGTTTATAAATCAACATAAGTCCACTGCCTTTTGCTACCTGAACAGATGATTCAGGAACAAGTAATGCAAAGTTAGTATTTTGGGGTTTGGGTTGTTGGTTTTTTTATTCTTTCCAGTTTATGAAATAAAGTGAAATATAAATAAGATAAATGTCCATTTGTGGCTCATTTTTCCAACAGAATGATTTTTTTCTCCTTTCCCTCTGATTTTCACATAGCTCTTAATCATAACCTGAAAACAATTTAGTTTTTGGTACTGAAAGTTTTGTTTAGACCCGACTGCCAAAGCTGTTTCAAATCTTATTGTAACCGCATGAGATAAGAATAAACTATAATCCTGTCTCCCACTTATTTACACTTTTTATATCTGCTTTCAGGTACAGCTGATAACACACCCTTATGATAGCAGTGGGATGCTGTGGCACATGTGTACCACCAGCCTGTCTCTGATGATGGGATATGTACCATGTGCTGGAACATGTGCTGATGTGACTCATCTGTCTGTTCCCATGGGTGATTTGGCTATCCAAAAGATGCTTGCTTCTCTTAGCACAGCGACAGGGAGCTGGGTGTGGGAAAGTAAAGGTTACAAGCCTTTCTTTAGCTATGACAGGTGAAAACTGGCCCCAGGCAGTCAAGTGGGAAGATCCTATAGACTTTATGAGGCTAGGTGATAATTTAGTGTTTGTAGATTTAGGATTTCAAAGCATTGTAATTTTCTACGGTATTCATGGGAGGCCTGGTGGCCTATGCACAGTGCAGATGCGGATTCTCTCCCAGGTGACACTCCTTGTTCCTGCTAACTTTTCCCAGGTCCTCCTCTGGGATCTAGAATCAGCCTTTCAAATTTGTCAGAGGTCAAAACCCACAGGCCCAAGGGGATCATTTTGCAAGTACCTTTCACTTGCTGCACTTCTCTCTTCTGGCTTGTCAGTTGTTTTCATTGCTGTGTGTTTTCCCTTCCTCATTGCTGAGGAGATGATACAGTCTCCTCGGTCCTCCAACAGAATTTGCCAGTACCACATCATACACCAGGTTGGTTGGAAGTAGTTTCCATAGTCCTTACTGCCCCAGCATTATGCTTTTGCTGTGTGTCAATTGTGTCACGTTAAGATTTTTCTGATAACAGCTCTTTGGAGCTGACTATCTCTTTCTAGGAAATCTTTCTGCTCCTTGACTTTGCTTTGCCCCTTGGATTTTGTAAAGTTGGGGAAAAACAGATTGATCAGCTGCAGAAAAGACTTGGAGCAGGGACTGCCTTGAAAGATAATGCCCCTTAAAAAGTTTGGGAGTTATAAAAAATTCTACAAAAAATTTCCTCAAGTCAGAGATAATAAGGAACACAGCACATGTTTTATAGCAATAGAGTATCTAAATGAATTTTTTTTTTTTTCTCTCAGAGACAGGCAAATCTGAGAAAGGTCTGGCTTTGCAGTAAAAGAGCTAAGTCTTCTTTATATTGGTATTTTTATAACAATTTTCTATTAGCATGTTTTAAAGGATGAAATTTTTTGGAATGACTCTGGAGAGTTGCAGCCTGACCTTATGAGACTGAATTATGAACTAGCACATAAAATTCAGTATACTAAGTACAAAAGACATGCATGTAGGACAGAGGGAGGAAGAAGGTAGGTGGAGAAAGAGGGCATTATTTACACACACACACACATATATATATATGTATATATATATACACCCATTGTAAGAAGTCCTGAAAATGTCAGCCCAACAATTGTGTGTGGTGAAAGGGGCAAAAGAGCATTTGTAATCCTTATGGGAGTTGTAAGGAACAAGCCAGAAAACGTCATTAGTATATGACATAAATCTCTAGCACATCAATTTTTGGACTCTGGGCAGTTTTGGTCACTTCACCCCTAGAAGAACAAGTAAGACAAGAAGTGTCACAGGGAAGGGAAGCAATGCCAACAAAATGGTCTCATAAACAATGAAAGACTGAAGAGAAGCCTGAAGTTTGGACGAAGATGGCCTGAGAAAATTTGAAGAGAAATGTAAAATATCTATGGAATAATTATTCTTTTTTTTCCTCACAAAGCAAAAATTAATCAACACCTGATGAAGTTAGCAAGGTGTATATTCAGACAGATAATTGGAGATTTTTCACTTCAGGAGTAAGAGAGAGGAAGAACTCATTGGCATGGGACAAAGGTGGCCGTGGAGTCACAAAAAGATCTATAAAAGTTTTTGGAGGATGGTTTTTGTCTGTTGCTGTTAAATCCAGATATGTGGACCCTGCCTCTGGCTCTGTTTACTCCTGCATAGCTAATAGACTGATGATGGAAAGATATGCTGGCACACATCGTACTCTACATGTTGTAGCATCTACTACTGGCCACTTTTGGAAAAGGGACACTGGCTGAGATAGATGTTTTGGCATCTTTTTACCTCATGACCTTGAAGACTATTTTGGAAGTGGCTGACAATTTATACTGAATCTGATTTTGAGACTGCAGACTGGCGTAAGTGTGGGAAGGAATTCCCTTCCTGTCAGTGAAGCTCAGAGGTCTGTCTTATGTGTGAAGGCACAAGAGGACAGTCTCTGTGTCCTAGCAGCTGTGTAGCTGTAGGGTATCGCAGAGAAGGAGCCCTGGCTGATGGGCTGTCCTCGAGAGGTTCCTGCACAGTTGTGCCCAGAAAGCACTGGAGTTGTGTTATCTATTGAGTTTTGATTCATCACTGTATTTTCACTTTTGGAGCATTCTGGTTTTATGGAAAACCGTTTGTTTTCTTGTAACCCTTTTTTTTTCCATTTGTTTTTCTGTGCTCATCACATGATGAAGTCTTTCTGGAGGCCAGAATCCTGCTCTGGCGAACATTGTAAATGTTTCAGTATTTGTCTTAGAGTGGAGTTTGGAGCCCTCTTGATGGTAATTTTAGACAGAATATTTTGGAATGGCTTTGTTCACTCTAGTGACCCTGGTGAGCTCTAATCTTGTAAAGACACATAACATATGTGGCATGACTGTCTAATAATATTTGCTATGAGGCTTTGCAGCAGACATTTAACTGTAATTTGAGGCAATACTTGAGTAAATTTAATAAAAGTATTCCCCTTACTGAAGGCTATGTCATAATACTGACAAATAGTTGTGTAGCTGCTTGTTTTTGTTAACCTTTTAACATCCAGATACAACATCATCTATCAAGGAACAAGGAATGTACATCCTACTCTTAACATACAGCCCTGAGATTGCATTTTGCAGAGCATCAACTCCGACAGGCTTGAGGGTTGTGCTGGATAATCAACAGAGCATGAACTTACAATGTGAGAGTGCATGGAAGGGAGCTTTTTCCTTGAATGTGTGATCAGAATGACAGACAGTAGGAAGAAGGAAGCTGAACAGACCTTGGGTATGGCATTACTCAGGGCATTTGGAAAGTGGTCTGTCCAATCTTTTTAAAAACTACGCATACAATTGGAAATTAACTCCATGAATAATAGTGTTTTGGAAAAACTTTTGCTCTGTGAGGGATTTATGTGTGCTGATGGATACACCATTATTGAACTGGTGACGTGATTCAGTTTTGGTACTGTTTCAGACCATCTCCCGTGGGCTGTGAGCACTATTCACTGGGGCCACGGACCATTCTCTGTCCACTATCATCCAGATGCAGGCAGATAAGTCGTTTAGCGGCCACAGCCTCCTTGCATTTCTTCCCCTCCGGTGGGGGCAGAAGGTGGCACCTCTGGCACAGTAGCAGGTTTTGAGTGCTCTGTAAAACCAATACAGTCAGGAGTCACTCTGCGTTGCTGACTATACGTCCTGTGCATTCAGCCAGGTGATGCAGTACAGCCAGAGGCTGCCTGTGCAGACTCAGCCCATGAGATCTAAAAGCATGGAAGGGAGTATTTGTGATTGCAGAAGCCTCTTTAATCCAGCAGATAAGAGGTTCAGTCAGAGGCTGAGGCTAGGTTAGAAATGACTATGATTATCCAGTGAACAATGCACTTAGGGATGCTGTGGATTTTGTATCACTTGATGTTTTCAAATCAAGGCTGGATATCTTTCTGCAGAACAATACTCTAACCCAACCAGGAGGCACTTGACTTGACAAAAGAGCTGTTTAATGACATTCTACGGTCTGTGTTTTTGCACACAGTCAGGCTGGATGATTACAGTAGTTCTTAAAATCTGGGACTCTAATGAGGTGCTTTGTCTTCACAGTCAATTATTTTAGTTATTCATGCACTAGAACAAAATAAGATACCCTTGAGACACTTCAAAGGAAATTGTATCCTTCCTTTGCTATCTAATTTTGATATGCAGCGTGCAAAATTTGAGCCATGTCTTTCCATGTGTGTTATAAGACCATGCCAACAGCAACAGCCAAAAGTAACAACTTTCTGTTCTGCCAGCTTTTATTTGATTGTGAATTGTTTATGGCCAGTCTTTCCTTCCAGTTGATTGGCAGCAACAGCAGCAATGACTTATTTCTTTATCCAAAGAAATACTAAAGTTTCATGCTTAATTGCATTCCCTTTACCTTAGAGTACATTCGGTGAAGCAGAATTACCCTTGTGGAAAAGGGGCATCCACATTGATGTAATGCACTTTGTGTTTTTAAATTATTTTTACACATAGCCAAATAGACTGCTTTACTTTGATTCCAGAAAAAAGCCGGCACTTGGCTGAAGTGTAGTTTAAGGGCTACTGCTTTGATGTAACAATCTGTTTTGCAGTAGAGATCATCCTTGCACTCATCATTTTGCGTAAAGATGTCTAAGCAACTCTACTTATAGCAGAGTCATTTGGGGTCCAAAGTCTGAATTAGCTAATCTTTGACGCAAATGTTTTGGCATTGACTTCTGCTCTGAATCACTTATCTGGAGACAGAAACCAAAGAAGTGCCTCAGAAACACAACAAAAGTAAAGAAGGTTTAGGCATTATAATGGCTTCTGTCTGCTGCTTCCCTGCCTGAGCAGAAAATGGAAAATCCTTATCCTTTCATGCAATATTCCTCTGTCCTGCCCCGATCAGTGATCCCAGCTACACTCCCCCTCCAGTCCATTATCCATAAATGGCCAAAGACTCATCCTTCTTTTTGGATTGTTGTAAAAAAGCACTAACACCTCCTCTTCTCTCTTATCTTAATCTTGAATGTTACCAAAGTCATGTTGACATCATAGTCATGTATAGAAAAGAATCTAGCATTGCTCTCCAGAGTCATGAACTGTGGAATCAGAATTGACGCATGTAAGCACACGATGAAGATCCTGCTTGGTATTTGGCCAAGATTTTGCTCTCTGTATGTTCAAACTGGGGGATAAAGTACAAGAAATAATTCCAGAAGGAACAGGAAATTAGATTTAAGATCAAAGGCTTGTTGTTTTAATTTCCTAACTTCTCCAGAAAAGCTTGTGAATAAACCGATACAAGTTAGCCAGAAATCTTGTAGGAACAACTTGCAAACTTTTGGAATATGTGAATATGTATACATCCTGACTTATAGAGGATTTTTTTGAAACGTTCTGGCATATTTGAAATTCAGCATGTTTCAAAGGGGTTTTGATTCTACAGAATTTTAAAAAGTAATTTATTATTGTGCTATTTTTTTTTAGCTAACCAAGAATAATATCCTTTTTACATAATTTTAAACCAGAAATTACTTTTTTTGCACATAATTATACCAGTAGTTACAAATGCAATGGTTTCATTAAAATGCTGTATGAAGTTCCTAAAGTACTAATATTCCAAGCAGACCAAGGGGATATCAATGGTATGTTCTGGTGATGTGATCCACACGTTTTATTTGATTCTTTTTGGAACCTCTTCTTACACATCTTGATACATGACAGTGGTTAGAGTTTTGCTTTGGACCATCACACCAGGTTATTGTGTAGACTTGTGTGAAAAGTCTTTCATGGACTCTTGAAAAGAGTGCACAGATGCCCTTCCTGTTCTTGTCCTTTCAACTTTTGTCTGCTTCTGTCCTTAACTAGATCTGGAGAGTGAGATCATACTTTGAAAACAGAGAAGAGAATTACAGCCCTGTCTCTTTTTTAAAGAAAATTGCCATGGGAATATAACACAAGCCATTGTTTCACAACTTGGACATGGAGAGTATAGTGTTTGTAACACTGGTTTTGTAGAAGCTTCTACAAAACATCTCTAACTGAAGTGGTGGCGTTTTTTTCCTCTCTCCTTGACCTAACAAACTGCTCTATTGGGAAAATTTTGCAACAGCTGGATTGCTCATTAATCAATGGTAAATTAAGAAAATTACTTAGGACTGGTTATCAGCTGGATTTTACAGTATGTTGAAAAAGTTACATCAGCCTCCAGACACTGTAACATAAGGTAGCATAACACAGACATCCCCAATTAGGGATCTCCTGGGGAGAAGAAAGAGATGGAGAAGAAAAATTGATGGCACCATGTTTTGTTGAATGTCATCTGTGAGGAGTCTATATGGTAGTAGTTCAATTTATGGCTATATAGCTGTGATATTAATTCCCATGCTTGCACCTGAGTAGCTGTACCACGTTGACATTGTAATCTTGTGCTGGTGGGAAGAATCTAGCATTGCTCACTAGAATAATAAAAACCCAGCCCCACAAAACACACCATGAGATGATGTGTCTCTCATGCATTTTTACAAAATGTAAATGCATAGTTCTCTCCGTTAAACCTACAATGACAGCTTTCCTGCTGACTCAAAGTACCTCAAACAGGTTGTCTAGGAGCCCTTTTCTAGAAATTCCCGTACTGGTGCCTACATCAGAATTGCTGTAAGTATTGTACAATACCTTTGGTTTATCATTTCTCCTTTAACTGTGGATTGCCTAATTTTCCAAGAGCTTTGTTTCTTTTTGGTAACTGTAATGCTTGTACATCAACTGTTAGCCAGGTTTCCTAAGGAACTGAGGTTTCTGTGGTAACACGGTCTGTCTCTCCAGTTGTCTATCTGTTCCATCTCCCCCGTTAACTCCGCAACCTGCTGGCCAAATTTAACTGAGTTTGAAGGAGATGATAGAAATCTTAACATGAAACATGTCCCAGTGGGTTTTTTGAAAATCAATAGCTGGAGAGAGGAAAGAGACCTGAATTAGTGCCTCAGAGAAAAAGGCAGGCATAACTCAGCTGTTTGACAACCTGTTTGGTAGCAGTCAGCCAGTCCTCATGCATGTAGGAGACCACTGGCCATGGCACATAGGTGACGAGAAGGAATAGGGTGACGGAGATTACTGCATTGAGAAGGCAGAAAAGAACATGAATCTGTAGGAAACCCAACTTTTGTTAGTTTTGCTGTTCACTGAAGAATGTGCTGGTTTTATTTGGTGTTGTGTACTGCCACCTGCCATACTGTGACTGCCCGTGGAACTTAAATTCACCCCGCACAGGAAATTTCTGTAATTTTTATTTTAGAACTAATCAGTATAGTAATCAGCGCGAGATTTCACGGTTGGTAACTTTTTGCCTTTCGTCATCTTAAGACTTTCTTTTTTAAAAAAACAAATAAAAGACATGAAAGGACTTACTAGGGTGGTGCATCAATGGACTGAGGAGTTCTTCACCACTTCACAACTTGGACTGGAGATCTGAGAGACTCTGTAAAGGACATAGACTTTGGGTTTCTGGCTTTCGACCTGTTCTTGGTCTGCAGATCCCTGAACATTTTACCAGTGAAGACATAGTGAAGAATTTACACTTACTGATGATAGGTTTGGTTTTATCACTTAACTTTCTAAGGCCTCTGAGAAGTGGTCCATGGATCTCCAGAAGTCTGCGCACAAATGTCTGCAAACGTGTCCTTATGTCAGCAGTCAGTGTTAGGGCACAGCAGAGTTACTGGATGAGGTGGTATGGGCAGTGTTACCTGGGAGCTCTGAGGAGGACCACAGTAGTCTTTACTACCTCTTGCATTTATTTTTCTTCTTTATCTCCAGATCCCTAGGTACTGTAATCCTTGAACAGCTCATCCCTTGCTGTTTTGTCTATTATCATCCAAACAGCATTTGTAGAAATGTCAGAAATTTCACCAGCAGATAAGGTTCTGGGTGAAGGAAAAAGTGCTGGAGCAAGACCACTGGAGGAACTGTGTCCAGTTCTGGGCTCCCCGGTTCAAGAAGGACAGGGAACTGCTGGAGAGGGTGCAGCAAAGGGCTACAAAGATGATTAGGGGACTGGAACACCTCTCTTATGAGGAAAGACTGAGGGATTTGGGTCTTTTTAGTCTGGAAAAAAGATGACTCAGGGGGGATCTTATCAATGCTTATAAATACTTAAAGGGTGGGTGACAGGAGGAGGGGGCCAGGCTCTTTCCAGTGGTGCCCAGCAACAGGACAAGAGCTAATGGGTACAAACTTGAACATAGGAAGTTCCATCACACCATGAGGAGGAACTTCTTTATTTTGAGGGTGACAGAGCCCTGGAACAGGCTGCCCAGAGAGGTGGTAGAGTCTCCGTCTCTGGAGACATTCAAAACCTGCCTGGACATGTTCCTGTGCAACCTGCTCTAGGTGACCCTGTTCTGGCAGGGGGGTTGCACTAGATGATCTCCAGAGGTCCCTTCCAACCCCTACCATTCTGTGATTCTGTGATTCTGTGTAACTGGGTCCCAAGGAAAAATGTAGAGATAGTCGGACTCCTTGTTTGGGGTAAGCAGATGACAAGGCATTTGCTCCTTGCTGAAGGCAGAGTGCTTGGAAGAGGTTTGTTCCAGTGCTGCTCTGGCAGCTGTAGCCAGCAGAGGTACGTGGAGCTGACTTGCAGCTCAGCAGAGCCTGAAGGCAGAGGGGACCCTGTGGGCAGCATGGCTGCAGGGCAGGACAGGCCGGGGAGGCTCTGCTGCCTGCCTCGCAAGTGCAGCCCACCCTCCCTGATACCCAGATGGGGCCGTCAGCAGATGAAGAGGGAAAAATGAGCTCTGCAGAATGATCCTGCTGCTGGCAGCAGAGGTATTTTGGGCTCATGTCGGTCGGCAGGCTGTTGTGACCTCCCTGGCTGCCAGGTCTGGGACACGGCAGGGGCTGGTGTTGTGGCTGGCAGGTGAGCACACCTGGAGAGAAAGGACAGAGGACACGGATGCCCCTCATGCATGTCTCCTGAGGGAGACTGGAGTGCATCCTGAGAGCTGACATCCTTCACTTTGACCCTGGATGGAGTGCACAAGTTTAAATAAATAAACCCCACTCCCTGAGGAAAAGCTCAAACCTTTGTGTGGAGCTTTGTGACAGCAGAGAAAGCTATTAGAAGGAAAAATAATGCTGCATAATTTGCTTGTTCATCCAAGTTCAATAAACACCTTTGTGTACAGTTATTGCCTTTATGCAAAATAAACATCTCTGACAATGAAACAGGTTACTGGAGACTAATCTACTTTCTTTGGTGGTTTCTTAGCAACTACAGCTGTGAATTAGTTGCCAAGCAGCCTGGTTCAATGCTTTGCAATGAAGCAAGTAGCAAAGAAAAAAAAAAGAAAAAAAAAAGGCGAAATAAAAAGGTGCAAGACTGAATTGTGAAGTTCAGTGCAGACTAATAAGCAAATATTTGTTGGTTTTTTTGTAAGGTCATCAGCCATTAGTTTTTCTCAGCTTTTCTTACAATACACATATTTGTTATTGAAAGCTTCACTGTAGTCTCCTGGCAGTGGGTGCAAGGTTTTTCTAGCTGGCGTTGGGCTGTGAGCTTCACCTGTACGGGCAGCGGTGGCAACCCTGAGGAGGAGAGACCTGGGTAACAGAGCAACCCTGAGATGCTGGCCCAGGCAGCGCATGCTGGAGATGCCACCAGAGGTTATCGATGTTTTCTCTGTACACTGGTGATGGGCAGCATTTGCACCATGGGCACTTTTGAAAATGGTCTGGAGGCAAAGGTCCAGCCTTTCTATACAGTGAAAAGGTTTCATCCAAATCCATCCTCTCCTCCTGATGAGAATGGAGGTTATTTTTCAGGCAGATGAGGGAAAAGAGGTGATGTAGGTCTCAGTCCCTGGAGGCGCGGTGGAGACCAAGACCTGGGGAGGGGAAGGCAGGAGTACAACTGGGTCTGAGACACTCCAGGGTTATACCGGGGGAGTTCACAGAAAGAAAGGGAGTGTTAAAGGAAAAGGGTTGCTGATCACCGTTTTGATTCTGATACCTTCATCAAGACCACTCTTGCCTGGCTGAGGCAGTGCCATGAGGATGTGCTGGGTGGCTTCAGGGTGCGTGATCAGAGCTTTTCCTGCCTGCCAGGGGCTGCAGCAGGAGCCTGCTGGCAGGGTGGGCAACTTCTTTAACCACGCTGGGGCCTGGAGGGTTGCACGGACATGCCTGCCACAGACGAGAACCTGGACCACCGATGGAGGGAGGAAATGGGAAAGCTACTGGGGACTTGGTAATCCATCCTCATCTGCTGAGGCCAGCCGTATGGTCACACAGATACCGTATGTCTGGGGTCTGGGTCTTAACATAAATTGGTTTATGTCAATGTCTTCCTCAGGGCATTAGGCTCCACAGTCCAGATGGCGGAGTGCCCTTGGTACAGAAACCATATGGTAGTATACAGGAGAGGTTCAGAAGGGGAGAAGAAATACCTTGTGCTGTTCGTTTCTCATAACAATAGGGTCAACAACACTTATGTCAGCATTAGTTGATGGCACAAAAGACACCGAAGTCATGGATGGGCATAATTAATTATGGCAAAGCTTAGGTACAGCACACATAGACTGGAAAAATTGGTCTCCATGACAAGACTTAAATTGGATCTGAATTTTAAAGGTTTAAAATGCAAAGGCTTTATCAAGTCAAAGATTTTAAAATTTTTGAAGGCAGGGCACGGCATCCAGAAACTGTGGAGTGTGCAGTATTATTGCAATGTACAGCACTTTGAGCATTGCCAGGTCTTGGAGACCCGCGGCAGTAGACCCAAGGCAACACTGGGTACAGCAAAGTCACTGTGGTTGCACAAAGAGAGACAGAGGGAGTGTGGGTCTGTCTGTTGGGAACAGGGGGCCACAGGAAACAGGGTAGGAATTGCCTCAGAAACTGTCAGCCCAGTACTGTATTTTTCTTTTCCTGTCCTAAGCTCCAAGATGTTGAATAGAGTGTTTTAAAACTCAGTCTGCAAAATGTGTTTTTGTTTTACCCCCCCTCTCCCCCGCCCCAAAGGCATTTTTGTTATCTGACCTCACCAGAGCTGCATCCTTTCACTGCTGCTGCTTTTTAATGATCATTTAAAAATGATTAACAATGCCTGGAGCCATGACAGTCTGACTTCCTCTGCTGAACTTCTGCATGTCTGGATTTGCAGGAGGGAGTTCCTGACGAGAGAGTTTCCTATAAAACAAGGACACTTGGGTCATTGTTTAGGAAAACTGACTGCATGAAAGAGGTGTAAGTCATGGACTAGGACAGATGCTCTGGCAGAGAGATTTTTACTTATTTAGGGTTTCTATTTTTAGCACCGGAAACACATTTGTTTGCAATTTCTAAAGGCATCAGAGCAACAGAGTGATTGGCTGTCACTGGCTGCATGAATCTAATCTTCAGTTCTATGTTCTTAAAAAAAAAAGGGGGGGGGGAGGAATGGGAAAGACTTCTTTAAGATCAGGTGGGTTTCCTGAAAGATTTCATGCAGGGAGAGGCATGACAAAAGCTCACTTATACCATGGGGAAGTGGAGACTTTGTAGGGTTTAGTTTCTGAAACAGTGTCCTCAGTATGTGGTTAACTACCGTCTCAAAAACAAAAACTCCAGTGTTTACTGTCTGGTCCTACAAGTAGAGACCCATTTTGTACTGACTACAGGACTCTAGCACTGTCTGAATCTCTTGTGGTCCCTGGTCATGTCAGGGTTTCCTAAAGCTTATTTCAAGCAGTATGTTAAGTTTTGGTCATTTAGACTTGTTTCTAAATGAATTTTCTTATCTTGAAAAGGAATGTGGCTACTATTGGTTGGTATATTTTTATTTTGAATGGAAAAATGTTTATATCTATGGATAGGAAAGAGAAGGAAATTCAGATACCGCACATTTTTAGCCACTTCTAACTCTCCTCTCTATCTGACATTTCCCTTCGTCTGACAGGACACTAAATAATGGAGAATCAAATGCTCATGTGTCTGTAGGAACACACAGGCAAGTGTTTTGGGCACTCTTTATCGGGTATATTGGGATACACCTTCTGGACAGGAAGTTATTTCTATAAAATCCTAGGTTTTCTCCTGGATGACAGGGCAGATGGAAGGAGGGAGACCTCCTTTCTTGGTTCCAGGGGAACAAGATGATGGAAACAGCTCACATCCAACAGCAGAAGTGGTACTGACATGCTGGGTTTCCGTCATCCACATGTTATGTAGCTGATGCCTTTTGAGACACATGAGGCTGTATCTCATCTGTCTGGCTTGTACCACTCTGGAAGACCGTAGGTTTCCTTTAGATTTCCTTTAGGTTTCCTGTATCATCTCCACCAAGACCATAGAATCATAGAATCATTTATGTTGGAAAAGACCCTTAAGATCATTGAGTCCAACTGTTAACCTAACACTGCCAAGTCCACCCCTAAACCATGTCCCTAAGTGCCACATTTTACATGTCTTTTAAATACCCCCAGGGCATTTCCCTGGGCAGCCCGTTCCAATGCTTAATAACCCTTTCAGTGAACAAATATTTCCTTGTATCCAATCTAGTCCTCCCCTCATGCAACTTGAGGCCATTTCCTCTCATCCCTTCACTTGTTAGCTGGGAAAAGAGGCTGACATCCACCTCACTACAACCTCCTTTCAGGTAGTTGTAGAGAGCGATAAGGTCTCCCCTCAGCACCCTTTTCTCCAGGCAAAACAACCCCAGTTCCCTCAACCGCTCCTCATAAGACTTGTGCTGCAGACCCTTCACCAGCTTTGTTGCCCTTCTCAGGACATGCTCCAGCATCTCAATGTCTTTCTTGTAGTGAGGGGTCCAAAACTGAACACAGTATTTGAAGTGCAGCCTCACCAATGCAAGTACAAAGGGATGATCTTGTCCATGTATGTATATGCCTTAGGTATTTCAAGCAGCCTGAGATGCTTTTAGGCAACGGAAGCCTGATTGCTCTTTCTAAAGTTCAGCCCCGAGCTGGTCCCGAGGCCACCAAGTATGGATATATGTCTTGATTAGCATGCGTGAGCCACCCATACTTCACTCTGATGGGAAGAGCAGGTATTAGCCATTTTAGTAAGGGATCTCAGTACAAAATATCTTTGAAAATGAGACCACAGTTTTTATTTAGGTGTTTACACCCCTGTGTCTGAAATCCCTATTCAAGGCTCACAATGTCAGACTTCAAAATGCTAAAAAAATCTTCACATGAAATCCTTTTATGTCTTTTATTTCCAAATCAGCTGTCCCATCACTTTGTCATCTTTGATGGAATGTATTATGTCAAATTATGGACTCTCGAATTTGGGACTTAAGGTACACAAGGAGTTCCTCTGAAATCAAAGGGAAGAAATAAAAATCTGTGCTAATTTGGTGTCTAACTGGAGGTAGACTGCCTTATGGTATGGTCTGTTTCAAACTGAACTTCACCCCTCAAAATATCATGGGGATCAGTAACTTCAGTTATTGCCCAAGTAGTGAGGTCCCTTGTTATATAAACTAACACCCATCTGTGTCATATGACAAGGTGCTCTCTGTAAAACCTGAAAGCAGAGTCCCTCAGAGAGGTGGCTACTGGTGAAATCTGAATCAAACGGGCCTATTTGTATTATTTAATGGTCTTTTCAAATATGGAAACCTTTTTCACATGCCTAGGTTTTGTGAGAGGGTTGCTGGAATGGAAACCAAATGCTCTCACATCAGTTTTGTGCCTACATCTGTCAGTGCTACTTTTATTTACATGGTACTGATAAATTTCTGTGTATCCTATCATGCAAGATTTTAGATTATATTTAGTATTGAAGCAGAAGTGTCATGCCTACTGAGAGAAACAGGGGAAAAGAAAGAGGTGGTGAACACCCTCCAAAATGATCAGGGAAAATGTGCACATTCACACAATAGTGTCACTTCAGGACAAGGAATCAGGGAGTATTCTTCTGACTGCCTAGATCTGCATCTTTCCCTTCTGGGTGGGCCTAAAAATTTCAATATCAGCAGAAGGGCCTTGGGGTGTTCACTATGAAGTACCATAAATGATATTGTGTCAAAAATGCAAAGCAGCGATATTTCTGAAGAGAGTGAAACTACCACAAAGCCACTGGGAGATGCTGCAAGGGGATTATCTGTGTGAGATACGGTACCTCTTCAATCTTAATTAAAACAAAAAAGAAATGGTGTGGAGGGCTGGTTGGTGAAACATACCATGTGCAGAAGCACAAGAGTGAAATGCTTCAGTAATACGATGGATAACAGAATCCCCTCTAATTTCAGTACAGAAATTAAGCTTGCCAAAACTCTTAATGACTGAAATTCTTATTGAATTCACCTAAACCCAAAGGAAAAAAAACAGGTAAAAGAGCTTATGGGGCTGGTGATCCAGAATTTGAACATGCTACATAATGAATGTTTGCCAAGAACTCTTTCTGTTCATTAGATTTAATATCTTTGTTAATCTGGAGTTGATGACAATGACTGATTTTGAAACAAAACTGGTAGCATCTGTGAAATTGCACAGAGGTCAGCAATATGTTCTGAGCAAGAAATAAACTGGGAATTGAGTTTTGGAGACCATTACACATCATTCATGATGGCAAAGGCAAGTTTCTCATGTAAAATCAATTTGTTGATGACAAAAGATGGGATGGAAAGCAGCCAATTCAGCAGAAACAGATCTCCTAGCAGGTTTGAGTAGAATATTTTTACAGTTGAGACAGATCATACCAGTGAGAAGTATGAATCAGTCACAGCTTCCATGGCCTTCAAGGCTGAATTGAAGCTCCATCACATACATCTTTCAGCTGCGTATTTCATTCGTTGCTGGGCTTAAACTCATCTACCAAACTAGAAAAGCCAATGGGCTTCCTCATTCCTTATTTGCATTAAGAATCTCTTTTTTGATCAATAAATAGATAAAATGTGTGTCTTATCATACAAAAATCTATTTCTCACCAAACAGGGAAGTGTCATCATGATAAATATAACAGCTATTGCAAAGCTGCCCATCAGCAAGGACTCTTGTAGCTGAACAGAAGTCTATAAATGTAAAAGTCTTGAAAACATCATTACGTTTTCCCTGCTGATACCAACAGCTGAAACATCTGACTTGGGCTCATTGATGATAGGGGTATCATTCTACATCTTTCTCTCTTTTTCTGAAGTGTTTCATAGCTTAGATAACAGCAGCTGAGGCTCACCTGTGTGGCGTGCAGCCAGCACAAGTGAGGGGAGCTGGCCAAAAAGGAAATGTTCCCGGTTCTTGTGTGCACCTGGTAAATGAATTCCTAGGAGATAAATATTAGAAATTGAGCTGTTTGGGAATTTCCCTATAAAAGTTTTTTTTTAAATCAAAAAAATGTTTTGTTGAGACCAAATCTTTGTGTGAGGTTACATTCCTCTGGTGACAGGCAAGTTTTCTGCAAGAGAAATGCATTTTACTCATGTCCACATGTCACATGAACCTCCTTCTCCAACAGCCCATACAAGTGTCTTGATTACAGGGCTATAATGTATTTGGTGGTGGCATTCTTGCTGTAGCCCCTGCTAGAGGTGTTCCATTTTGTATAAATACAATTCTTCTGGATCAGGGACTTGATCTCTCCCAATCCATATGACTACTGTCAAGTAATTTTCCCTGGTCCAGTGAACACTGTATCCTTTTTTTTAAAAAAAAAAAACAACAACACAGACTGCTTTCAATGGTCTTGGCTTCTTTCCAAAGGGAGCAGGAAAATTGGACTTCTTCACAGTGTTCATTGGCTGACTCTCTGCCACAGGACATGGGAACCATTTCACAAGCATTGAAAATTTAACTGTAGAGCATTAAGCTGATGGCTGAGATACCCTGATGACATGCCTTTCAGCGGTTCGTGGAAGGAGCCCACAGCACGCATGTAGGATTTCTCTGAGAAGCTAATGAGGTACCATCTCTTCTTTCTTTTAAGAGTCACCTGTGCTGTATCTGTGGTGTGGTTTATCCTCACAGCTGGACAGAGTAAGTCCTACACCATATGGAGGGCACAGAGACATAAAGTTACCCCTGACGAGGTATAGGGGCTGCCTGAGTTCAGGGAGCAGGGTCCAAAGAGAAGGGGATTAGAGCGAAGGCCCATTACTTACAGGCAGATGGCCTGGGACTACTATCCCCAGGAGATGGGAGGTGGGAGGAGAAACTGTCCTGCAGGGAGCAGGTCACAGATATTGTTTGGAACTGACCCTCATCTGCTTGTAAGCAGAATCCAAGTCCTGCAGCAAAAGTACCACACTCCGTGGGTGCTGCGAGTCCTTTGGTCATGCAGTGAGCACTGTGGCTTACGAACTCAGCTACCTGCATCCTGTTCCAGCTCATGGCCACCCTAGATGAATGTCTGAAATCAACCAACTGCCCCTCTTTTGTCTGTGAATTTTGCCGGAGCAGGATTTTCTCAAGACTTTTCCAACTTTTCTCTGGATGTGCCAGATATGAAGCCTCTCCTTCTGCCAGAAGCAGAAAATGAGGAAGGGCACGGAAATGTGAAGAGTTAGCAGAAAACTCCAAAACCTTTCGACTTCCAAGGCTGACTGACAATTTCTGTAGATTTGTATTGTACATTAACCATTCCTTTTAATGCTCCACCAAAATCAGTTAAGAAGAAAAATCAATAATCCTTTTGATATAAAATGTCGTTTTGCTTCTGGGCAGAACAGCTGTCACACATGCTTTCAGAGCAGGAAAAATGGATTACATTTATAGGAGGATATGTGCACAGTGTAGCATATTGTCCTTATCCAACAAAAGAAGGTTTTCCCATGGGATGTGTAACTGATTCTCAGTGACACCACCACTTCTGCTTATACATCTGTTCTGCTTTTAACTGCAGTATAACTCAATCATTCTGGACAGATCTTCCTTTCAGATATATATTTCCTTTAAACCTATCAAGTCACAGGCATGACAACATCTGAACCTACGCCAGGGCCTATTAATTAGAGACTCGCTTCCTCCCTGCCAAACATCAGTGCGCTGGTAGCCGCAGACCAGCCAGTCACTTCCCATGGCCTCAATGGCTGCTCTCCCCTGCTGTCACCGACAGCAGCCAGTCACACAGGGAAGTGTTTGCTTCGCACTGCCCACCTAGAGTCGTAGAATGGTTAGAGTTGGAAAGGACCTTAAAGATCACCTAGTTCCAACCCCCCTGCCATGGAGGGACACTTGCCACTTAATTAAGGACTTTCTGCTTTCACTCGAAGCCTGAAGACCAGCACCAGACAGGACACAGTTTTCAAATCTGCTTTTTTAATAATACCTAAATCTTATACTTGTCCAATTTAGCATTTAGATAGCAGTGCCTGAGATCTGGAGTCTAAGCTTGGTTAGGTAGCCATGGGTAAAGTATAAACAGAACATAGAATCATAAAATGGTTTGGGTTGGAAGGGACCTTCAAGATCATCTAGTTCCAACCCCCCTGCCATGGGCAGGGACACCTCCCAATAGATCAGGTTGCTCAAAGCCCCATCCAGCCTGGCCTTGAACACTTCCAGGGATGGGGCATCCACAACTTCCCTGGGAAACCTGTTCCAGTGCTTCACCACCCTCACCATAAAAGGTTTCTTCCTTATATCTTATCTAAATCTAGCTTCTTTCAGTTTAAAATTGTTACCCCATTTCCTGTTGCTATATGCCTTTGTGAAAAGTCCCTCTTCAGCTTTCCTGTAGGCCCCCTTTAGGTACTGAAAGGCTGCTATAAGGTCTCCCCAGAGCCTTCTCTTTTCCAGGCTGAACAACCCCAACTCTCTCAACCTGCCTTCACAGGAGAGGTGCTCCAGCCCTCGGAGCATCTTTGTGGCCTTCCTCTGGACCTGCTGGAGCAGGTCCATGTCCTTCTTACGTTGGGGGCCCCGGAACTGGACACATTACTTCAGGTGGGGTCTCATAAGAGCGGAGTAGGGGGTGCAGAATCACCTCCCTTGCCCTGCTGGCCACACTTCTTTTGATGCAGTCCAGGATGTGGTTGGCTTTCTGGGCTGCGAGCACACATTGCCAGCTCATGTTGAGTTTTTCGTGTACCAGCACCTTCTCCTCAGAGCTGTTCTCAAGCCATTGTCCACACAGCCTGTATTTTTTCTTGGGATTGCCTCAATATTCATGGCAAGGTTTAAAAATCTCACCATCTGCTCTGCTGGGTTCCAAAGTACATCTGAAGACCCAATCCTTGTTCATCTGATTTTATGCTATTGCCAGAGGAACCAGAGGCCCTTTAGAGAATCAGGCAACAGTAACTACTTGACTTCAGAGAGCTTGGTTTCTGGAGGAGACACTGCATTAATATATGTAGAGTCATGGTACTGACTGACAGAAGCAATGGTATAGATTGTGGCATTCAGATTTCTTTATGGCAGACACTTGCTGTTGAAAACAAATCTTTCTAATCAGCACAGATTTGTGACCTGTTTGCAGAGAATTTGAAGTGGGCAAATAATGCGCTTTTTAAATTTCTTAATGATCTGCAGAGGAAGCAAAGACAAAAAGTATTTCTATATATAAATTTAATCACGGGCATGGAATATGTAGTGAGAATTAAAATGAACTCCTATAGAATGTGAATAATCACAACTAAAAATTAAGGGCTGAAATGCATATGTTAATAGTTGTTAGAGTACCGCTCCTTTTAACAAATGCAGTACACAGTTAAAGATTTTTCTCCTGTGTGTACATTGAAAATGAGCAATGCATGATTTCCCCAATGGTTCAGTGTAAAATTTTCTTTTTCTAAAATATGAAACTCATGCTTGTCAACTAAAATGAGTCTTTGTTTGCCCAGTTTTAGATGTCTACAGTGTAGATGTCATCATCTCAGCTAGCCAGCCTGGGTTGCATTTAGGGTCAGCAGAATGCAATAAATGGTCTGTCCCAGGACAGCAAGAAGCCTTCTCCTTGCCTCTCACCAAACATGACACAATAGAGGGTATCTCACCAAAACCTAAATTCTCTGAGAACTGGGACCATCCACCAAGTGTCGGTTGTACCACGACAAGGCATGTCCACATGCACACAGGCAGCCAAACACACGTTCTCATTCCAGTTATAGGCAGGGCTGGGTGGACTTCAGCCTCTCCGATATGAGTGGCAGAGGGCATGCACACAGCCGCTTACCTGACTCTGCAGACGTACCCCAGCAGTGCTCTGGTTCAGTAACAGGGGAGTTGTCTCAGGACTAGCTGCACAGTGTTGCTTCTGTGACTGTGAAAAAGTACAAGTATGGCTATATATAAGGGACTTCAGATGTTAACGCGTGTTTCTTCGGTATATTTTCAGAGCAACAAAATGTACAGGCTTCTTTGAAAGGATTAAAGTTGCAGTATTATAAATGCCACCAGAAATCCAGGCAATTCTGTTTGGAGAAAAAATCTCCCTTTGCCTGGCATGATGAACAAGCGATATCAAGGTACAGAGCACTGTAAAAAGGACGTGGAGCAAGCTGCTCACTGAGACGAGGCAACAAGTTACCAAATTCTTTGAAACAAAGAGAAGATCGTGTAAAATGATAAGTGACCCTAGCAACTAGTGGGAGGGAGATATGAAAGTTTTCAGCATCTCATAGGCTCAAGGTCCGGTCTATATTTGTTTGGCTTGGTAATTGTACAAAATACTCGGATCTAAGCCCAAAAAAAAGGTGTGTTGTCTTTGCAAAAGCATATCTCTCTTGTTCGACAATTAAAAATTGCAAGAATAAATGATGCATTTACCATTTTAAATCAGCCTTTAGAATGCTGTCCCAACATTCTATTTCTTTATTGCTCTCTTTTGTAACGGGAGGTAATAAATATTTTGGAAAGCACTGGATATTTTGCATGTTGACAATGTATATAGTGCTTTTAAAAGTGAAGAATTTGAAGCAATGAATAATAACTCTTCCCAGCATGAGTGAGCAATAAAGCTGCCCAATCCTGTGACTTTGATGTACATCTCTGCAGAAACTCAATAATCTGAATTCTACTAACACTTCTATAATGTATTTTGTGTGCAGTATTGCACAGTCTTATTTCAAATGTTTCTTTCTTTCTTAATACCTAGGCAAATTAATATTAATATACTGCAAGTCTGAAGGTGCAATATGTGTTCTGCTGAGGTCTATGGGAATTTTGCCATTAGTTTCTGCATATGCAGAATATCATGTTAGCTGAAGCCTAGTTGTCCTGGTTTAATGGGCTTAGGCTAGAAGTTAACTAGCAAAAAAGCAATGGCTTTTAACAGTCTTTCAAAGGAACCATTAGAGGTAAAAAAAAAAACCTAAATGTTTTTAAAATAGAGCTTAAATTTATAAATAAAATTTGAAAGGTTTCCTTTGTATGTTCCCAATTCCAAGCCTAAACAATTTGTCCGAGCCCTTGGTATCTTTAGGAATAGCAAGCTGAAGGAAAATCAGGGAAAACCAATAAGCATTTGAAGTTTCTTTGACTCGTGTTATAGCAGTTGCTGCTGAGACGGCCTGCTTGGTGAAGTTAAATTTCCGCTTCTTGTTCTGTCAGTTCATCCATTTGAAAGGCACTATTCTTTCTCTCACTTAGATTACCCAGACCGCTTATGCTCAGGGCTTATCTGTAATGAGCTAATGCATTATGTTAAAAACCACTAAGACACATGTTAACAAGATGTTGCCCTCAGCACGGACAAGAATTGTTGTACTCAAACATGTTATCTGGGCAGGCTTAATTCCACAGTCCTTTTAGATTTTACATCTGTGAAGTACTGATGACTATGTATGTCTTCAATGAAAAAATGTTTTCAGGCACATAGAAGAAAATCAATTTATTATTAATACATGCATTCTGTGTTTGCTGTTATCTTTGTGTCTGCTTGATAATCTGAGAGGCTGAATATTGTAGATACCAGCATACAAATGAGTACTGTGTACCTCTTATCTTAGCATTCCTAGAGCTAATGACATTTTTAATGGAAGGGAGCACGTATTCTGCCAAGTGTGTGACCATGGGAGTAGCATTACCACATTTTGAGACAGCCTGCTGAGGGCTGTTAGAGGCTTACTATGAGACACTGGAATGTGTCTCTAAACTCAGCTACTGAATCGGTGCTTTTACTACTACAGTTATCTATCTGAAACACGTAGTTTTCCAAACTCAGGCCCTACCAAAGTTTGGAGGTCCTTGGAGGCTGTGGTTCTGACCCATTTCTTGTAGGTGCGACCTGCATTGCACTGCTCCGAGCACAAGGCTGTCAGTCTCAGGCCTTGAGGTTTCTGCATGCTATGCTCTGGCACAGGACGCATGTCCAAGAATGGTCCTAAGGTTTGCAGTTCCTAGAGCATGGCTGTGGGGTACTGAGCTGCCAGCTGCAGGGGAAGTAAGGTTATTGAAAAAGGCTTGTGGGTCTCTGTTGTCCCTACCTGCAGACCTTGATGAGAGTACCACAAGAGGGGTAAGTCAGTGACAAGAGGGGGAAGTCTGTGTGTGTGCATGTATTGCAGAAACCTTTGTGTCTTGCAACGGTAAAGAAAAGCTCGGTCTTGGGACAAATTCAAAGATGATTGCCAAAAATGGCACCTGCTTGTCATTGCATGGAGGTGGTTCCTTGGGGCCTGCTGTGGGTCATTCTGTACAAGGGATGTACTTGCACCACCATCCCTGTTCCTGGGAGCGCGCAGTGCGAAACTCTTTCTGTATCAGGTAAATGAGATGAGCAGGTAGTAATGATAATGAATCTGATACTGCACGTATGATATGTAGCCATTGCTTCCTAGTGAGTGTGATGCACCACCTACCAGGTCAGTTTTTTGTGTCTTCTAAGGCAGCTGAATAGTGCTAGTAACATGATCTGCAATGGTTACAGCCCTTGTGAAAGAGCTGGGTGAGCACATGATGCCTGAGCCGCATTCAGGAATGCAGAAGTTGCTTTGGGTATCTAAGTGATATAATGGATGTAAGAGGAAAACCTGTCTTTTATTAGACCAGAGGCTGTAGCTAGAAAAAAAATGGACATGGTCTCAAGCTCAGTGATAGGGTCCTTAAAAACTTTCAAAGCAGTGGAAGGCATATTTAATGTGATGAAGAGAGAGCTATATAGCAGTGTTCTTCATTCTCTGCTTAGAAACTAATTTAATTAATAAAATCCAAGAACTTCTTCAGTCCTAGTTCCTTGTAGACAAGCAATAATTGTTCACAAATTTGTCCAACAACCAGCTCACAAGCTTCAAAGGGAACTCATTACCAGGCTAAAATTTCTTCAAATTACTTTCCCATCCATCTGAATTATATTTATAATCAGTTCGTAATGAAGTTCAAATCTCATCCTCTAGATCAGCATAGAAGACTAAAGTGGATGAGCTGTGATAAAATTATTCAAATCTGGTGTGATTATCTTTTGATTATTCCTCCTCAGAACAGCTCACCCACTGACTTAATGAGTTTTTGATTTAAAAAAAAAACAGCAATGAATGATAGAAATAATTAATTTGTCAATATGGACTAGCTTATCTGATATTCTAATTCACAGCTAAGTATTCTGTTAGCACTCCTCAAAGTGAATACAACCCTTCTGTTTTTACTGAACTTCTATATGAATCAACGATGAAACGTTATATTTTTAAAAGCAACATTAGCTGTGTAGTAGTTTGCTGCTATGTGTAAAACCAGAATTACCTAGTGAGAAAACAAGTGCGCTCTGGGTTTTTTGTGAGATTGTCTTTGAAGACGACAGAACTTCCATTATTATGTTGGTGAGTTGGACTTAAACCTTCCTGCTTGTAAATTGGACTTCCTTGCAGACTCTTTCTCAGTCATGTTGGAAATCAATGATCCACGTGCTGATCTGTAGGATAAATAACGAGAAATACATGATTACTTAATTATGGGTTTGGGTTTTTTTTAAGTGAGACGTGAACCTGATCCGGTATATCTTTAGCAGCAACTGGATACTTCCAGAAATAATTTCCTCCTTCCTCTTTTCATCTTCCTACCAAATTTAAGAGGTGAATTTAGCACTGGGGCTCAGAACCAGGGGCAAAAGAGATTCAGCTCCTATATCATCTGAATATCTGCTGAAATCTTACATTGCTTTCACTGGGCAGAGTCTCTGGCAGAATTAAGTGTTTTTCAGGGAATGTTTTCATGAACTAGAGGCACACAATCCCCAACAAGACTAGCATAGCTTTATCTATAGGCGTGGGTGAGTGCCAGAAGAAAAGCAGGAATCTTTTGTGAATCCTGCTAGATTTAATAATTAGAAAAGAGCTATCAATTTTAATGGGAAATAACCAAACCAATAAGTTTGACCTCTAAGTAAAGAGATGGTGGTGAAGGAGGTAGTGGACATCAAAGATTCACCAGAAATAATGTTTACAAAATATGGTAATATAAATTGTTCTGCGCTCTTTATAGTAACAAGTGACATGTCAACAAGACATATGAGCCTCATCAGAAATTACTCTTGTGAATTGTCAAGCCTTTTATAGATAAACTAGCTAAGGCTTGTTTTGCTTCTTAAGGAAGCAATGCCAGTGGGGAAGAGAGAGATGTTGCTCTCTTCCCCATTCATTTCCTGTAAAACTCTTAGGGGAGAAGACAGTATCAGCCAGAAGAGATAAGCAATCTGGTTCCAGAACAACAGAGACGTCTTATTGTAGCATGCACATAAAATATCACAGTTTGAGTTTTGGAAGTAAAGGACTTCTCAGTAATTTGAGATTGTCCAAGTACAGCATTCTAGATGTAAGACCCAGAAAATTTAAAGTTTTATAGTGACACAAAGAGTTACCAGGTGTCTAGTGTCCTTGAAAGTAAGTGAGAATTAAAAAACTGGCATTTCTACCTTTGAAATCTCCCCTTCGTTACTTCGGACCTTGGAACAGAGATGTTGAGTGTAAAGATTTGGGTTTGGTTTTGGTTTAAAGTAAGACATTCATTAAAATAATCTTTAGAAAATTGGTGGAATAAATCACTTCAAAACTTTTTAGCCAGGCTTGATGCTCAAGGCTGTGGTTAGGTACGATTCCTTCCCATTCTTTCGCAAGTAGTAAAAAATGGGCGTTTTTGCACAGGAGGCAAGCAATTAGATGGCCTGTTGCTGGGATTGTGCTTGCATGTTACAGTGGGCAGGGTGGCAACGTAGGTCTGACTGAATACGAGCCTCTTTGAGATGTGGGGCCTATAAAGAACATGGCTTGGTTTACAGAAACATGTTCTTCCTGCATTCAAACTTTTTTTGCTGTGGGGATTGGTTGCAACGGGATTCTGAAATAAAGTTCTTTGACTTTTGGTTCTGAAAATCAAAACTGGACCAACACAGTCCTGGAAACTTGAGATGAGTAAGGGGACTGCTGTTATGAAGCACAGGACTCTGACTGAGTCATACAAATAGACTCAGGTCCTGGCTGTGGAACAGATCCCTCATGTGACCTTGGCAAGTGACCTAATCTCTGTGCCGTGGTGACTTAGTCTCTGTGTCTTGGTTCAGTGTTTGCAAAATGAGAATAACAGTACTGCCTTTGTCTTGTCTGTTCATATTGAAAATTCCTTGGTGCAGGAATCATCTCTGTGTGTTTAGCGAGGTTCTTGGCATGCACCTCTAGGTGCTATTTTAATAACAGTACATAATTGCTGCTAGTTTTATCCCTAACCTTTTTGGAACAGAGTCGGATTTAGGAAATCCTTTCTTTTAACCCCGTCCTCACCTTGGGAGATCCAAAGACTGTAGGGGATGTCCGTCAAAGTCACCCTTGCTTCGCAACACAAAACAAATAACTTGCCTTTGGTAACCCAGTATGACCTGGCATTCAGCTCCCTCATGGGCAGAAATCCCACCAAATGATGCTGCTCAGTTTGATCCTGCCAGCTTGAAGCCAGCATATTGCATTGGCTTATCTTCCAGGGACTGGATTTGCAGAATTTGTAGCTAACAATAAATTTTATTAACTGCCTCCATGGAGAAAACCAAAACATCTCAGCAGTAATAAAGGTGGAACGGAGCTGCAAAGCATGAGAGGCACTGGAGACGCTGCTATATCGTGAGAGACAACATTAGAAAAAAGGTGAAGGCCCCCCAGTGATAATCTATTTTACATATTATTGGGGTCCACTACAAATGCACATTGTCATTAAACTCATGTGAATGGACGCTGCCTCTGTAGAGCCAAGGCAGGGTGAGAACAAGCGTCAAACTGACCACAGGTTTTTTTAGATACATGAGTCTTGTTAAAAGTGTGACGCATCAAAGATGTTTTGCTCTTATCAGGTATGAAATGTCCTCAGTTCTCAAGTGAGAAGAACAAATATTTAACATGCCGCAGCATCTGTGTTTGCAGTTTACCTGAGGTTTTGGCCCAGTTGAAGGCCATGTCAAAATTCCCGCGTACTACAACTAGCACTTGAGCTAGCTTTCCAACTAGCTAGCAGTAGGACAGCATCTTAAAGGATGACTAACAGCCAGTGAGGAAAGCAGTGCAATTCCATGCAATGTGCTAACAAATCCTGCCCCTCTGCACTTTCTGCAAGGCAAATTCTGCAGAGTTCTGCAAATTTCTGCACGGCATTTTGCATTGGCTGTCGAAGTAGTTTGCTTGTAACTGATTATTAGAGGGTTGCAATAACAAAACCCAGTGTAACAAATAGGAAGAGAGGAAATGCTGCTAGATACGGGGTGCATGTTTTGTACATTTTGTCAATGCAAACCAAAAATGTCAGGACTGTGATTCTGTTTATTTACTGTCTCATGTCTAAGAATCATTCAAGTTTGGTCCTGAAGCCGTGGGAAATTGTTGCAGTTATCTGGGCAAACTGGGGCATGCCTAAATAATTCCCAAATCTATTTTGCCCAAGTAGGAGACCCAGAATCCTCCCTCTTTCACAGTAATACCCTCTTTGTGGCTGTGATCCCCTAAGTATGCAGGGAAAAAAAGGTTTTTTAAAAGGGGGTCTTCAACCAGAGAGTTTGATAGAGTTTTCCAGTTTAACAGTTGTTCATTCTTCTTACCAACTGTTCCTATCTTAACTGTCCTCCCTCTGCTCCATCATCTGATGAAAAAAACTGATGACAGAATGAGCAAAAGGGGGGTGGAGGTAAGCTGTTTTTGAAGGAATTTTTGGTTTTACATTGACTAGATGGAGGCTTAATAAACATGCACTAGTCTAGTCTAAAGGAGACTGTTTCTGAATCTAATCCAATTTGCGCAGTGCTATTATACATGCCATGACGTCAAACATCAAAAACACTTAATATCACATGATGCTTATTTTGACCATCTTCCTGATGCTTTCTTTTTCTAAGATTTAAGTAACTTAGTGAAATATTAAATGAGATATTCCATGCATATAAAGCAAGCAGCAAGCATGGCTGAGTGGAAGTGACACGGGGGATAGCAGTCATACTGCTTTATTTTGCAGCTGAAGCTACTTAACCTCAGGGATGTGGTGAGTAGGAAAGGACTGGATAAGTATGATGCTTCCTGGGGATAAATGCCAAGCCCCTGCTCAGCCCTTCCTGAAATAAAACCCTGGGAGGTTACAGAGGAGGAAATGTCCATTCCTTCTTGGCAGCTTCTCAGATGTCTCATTTGAGCAAAGTTTAATTTTGACACTGGAGCAGTCAGGAGGTTCACCCAACAAGCCTTTTGATTCAATGCAGAGGCCATTAGAGAGTTGGGCTTTCCACGTTTGGGCCTGATGTTCTTGTTTGCGCTTCCAGCTGCTGTGAAAGTTCTCTAGAGCTGACAGGGGCCATGTAATTTTTCCCATGAAGGAAAAAGCTGATGATAGGCGCAGTGTTAGGTATCTCTCCCTGATTTCAACAGACCCACCTGGAAAATAAAGTGTGTCCCAACAAATCCCATGCTTTACCTGCCTTTTCCTTCTCTGCTTCACCCTACCCTCTGTTCTTTATATGGTTATCTCTGAGTCTGGTTTCAGGTAGGAGGGGAAAGATGGGGATGAGCCTCCTCTTGGATCACTGTCGTAGGAAACACACCCAGTTACAACCAGTCCACAAAAGAGCCTGTAAGCTAAATCATCTGCCTAAAGTGAAGCCATTTGAAAGCCGAGTATCTAGTCTAAGTTAATCACTGGCTTTAAAAGAGACCAGTGTAAATACCAATCACATGTCTGGATCAAAGGAGCACTGGAGAATTCCCATGTGCCACCTCCTAAATGTAACTGCCCTCCTGCAACTGCATTTTTCTCTTTGTTTTACCAGTTCTTTGTTGCAAAAGCTATGCCAAGGGCTTGGCAAATATTTTAAATGCCTCTTATAATGAGGAAGAAAGCCAGGAGATTATATACAAACCCGGGAATCTCCCATGCTAGGACAAAACTGCACTGCAACAAATCAGCCTCTATTAAGCATTGTACAGGCCGATCTGCAGCAGAGAGAGAAGGGTTTGTTGAAACATTCTTCCTCTCCACACTGAGATCATGTACGTGTTTATCTAATGTCTGGTATGTGCCTATCAATGGATTTGCTACACCGGCGTGGCATCCTGCTCCTCCTGCTCTGTTAGCTGGTGCTCCCCAGCCCGCACAGGGAGCTGCACAGGGGGCTGCATCGCCACTCGCTCTGTTCGGCCTCACAGGATGGGAGGTGAGCCTCCACCGATGGCAGACGTGAGGATTGATGTTTGCCTTATCAGTACAGGGTGTGCCCTGTGAAATCTGCTGCAAACTGAGCCTGCTGCTTTTGTCTCGCATTGGCAATGTGTGCGTGTTCAGAAGGTAGTGTTTCATCATGAGCTCCTCAGAATTTTGTGTGCCAGAACTGGCAGTTCCTCAGAGCTGGCTCTCGCAGCAAACAGACTTCACTCTCTGTTAATTGTGGAGAGTTTTCTTATGGCCATAACCATAACACTTGCAAGAAAAAAATTCCCAGCCATGTTCTTTACTAGGGGAGGTTGTTTTACATGTTTCCTCTGGACTTTCTTATCTTCAGGCACCTGGACGCATTCTTTCAGACACAGTCAGGGGATCAGAGCTGGCTATGGTCATGTCTTCCACTTGCTTGTATCAATGATACCTTGGCTTTTTCATGGGTGGGCTTCAGAGGATGGTAACCTACAACTGGAGAGCTCAATGCCTTCATCTGTGTATCTGCAAGTAATGGGCTAGTCACCCGTCCTGGCTGGATGGAGGTTTGTACTGGACTGTGCTTAAGGTAAAGAGTGTCCAGGGAGGTTCCGTATAGCGTGGACCATACCACATCTTCCATACACTAATCTCTGTAGGCTGTTTCAAGGTTGATCACGCCCTGCCCTCAGCTGATAATTCCCAAGTTTATCTGTTTACTCCTCTCATTCTCCATAGCTTGTTCCCATTGTATCTTCAAGATCCAGCAACAAGCTGTGAACTCCAGCCACTGTACATCACTTTGACACTTTGACCACTCCAATGTTGGTGTTTGATTCTGTGGTACTCTCGAGAAATGGCTTTAGCTTATGTTTACTGCCCTTGCCCCTTTCTCTTGATATAGTCAGCGTTACGCTTGTATCTGTTCAAAGGAGACTACGTTCTGTAACTCTTATGGCTTTGGTAGCAGTTGTTGCGTGTCGGGAGAGCTAACAAAACTGGCTAGCAGACAGATCACAGCCTCTTGGAGCTACTGTCTGCTAGAGCCTTCTCACCCTGTATTTCTCTCTCTTTTCTTGGTCTTGCCCAGGCAGTCTTCCCTTGTCTTTCCTCAAGAGATAGGATACGTGTGGTCACTTTTCACTGAGACCAGTTCTTCTGAATGATGCATTCCAGGCTGCATTCACTTTTCTTTTCCCAAAATCAGTGGGTACCTGCTAGGGAAAAAGTGGGTTTTCATAAATTTTCTAAATAAAGATAATCCAAATTCCTATCTGGATAATAAAATGTTAATATTACACAGAAAATAATTCAAACAGCTCGGAAATCTAAACATAATTACTTATGAACACGGAGCGTTTATTGCTGTCAAAATTAATCACTTTTCAACTTCCAGCTGTTAAAATCCTTCTGGCAGATCTCCAAGCAATTCTCCTTCAGTTACTTTTCCCTCAATTAAATATTAGTGCAGTTCTCAGGCTCTTGTTACATAAGCAGCAATTTCAAAATGCGCTTCTCAGTTCTTTTAACCGTAAACTGTCAGAAATTTATTCTGCCGCAAGGCCTTTTCTCAACTCAGGTTTCACTTGAAGTTTACACCAATGAAGGAGGAACAATAATTTCATGTGTGTCTAGGCCTTGGTTGCAAAGTTCGGATGCAAGCTCACCAAGACCGGCCAGAAATGAGCTTTGGGGCTGGATGCTGCCAGGTGCTGAGCAGGTTGTTGAGGAAAATGGAAACTTAGTGCGCTTGGCATTTTTCAAAACGTTTCATGCTTTAGCAGGAGCAGGACGCTCAGAGAGCTGCAATGGAGATGGGAAGGTATCTCTGGATGCACACCTCACTCTCAAATGATACTAAGAACGAAATATCTAAAATGTAGGTGCTGTCATTAGCACCACAGTAGGCGCTTGCAAGGACTGTTTTGAACCTCCATAAAAAGGCTGCAGTACAGGAATGATTTGATCTAAAATTGATATGTGAGGTCTGGTTTGCTTTTATGTGCCTGTATTTCACTTTGGGCACTCTGGGATGGTAGGGACCCAGACAATTTCTTTGGGACTATGGGCTGAGGGGGAAGACATGCCAGAGCCCTGATGGTGTGTGTATTTAAATGCAGTCCAAGCAATCAGAGTTTTGTTTGTGTGATGATAAATTATTTCTTGATCTGCACCTCTGCACCTTGAGTCAGGAATCCACGGCACAACGATTTTTCATGTCTGAGCTATGACTGCATACACAAGGCTGTCAGTAGACTACTAGCTTTAAAAACAGGATTGAAATACAGAGAAAAAGAACAATACAAGTCTGGACAATCCTGTTTACTTACTTCACTCCTATCACCTAAGATCACCCTTTTTCAAGTGCAACTTTGGTGTGTGCATTTAAAGGAGAATAAAGTTAATGATGCAAACAAAGAAAAGTGACTCTTGTAAAATCTACTTCTGCTTCTGCAAACGTGTGGCCACTCCCCAATGAGCAGATATCATTTTGGTTGGAACAAGTGTGATGTGCTCCAGTTTTTAAACATGTGTGTGTTAATTTGTCCTCTTTTCCAGAAGAAACAAAGCTAGATAATCTCTTATTTTAGCAATGAAAAAGCATCTATGTTTGCACAGTGGGCATTTGTGTGGCATCTCAGTTCAGGGAAGCCAAATCATCACACAGGGTAGTAAAATATGGCTTCATTGTACAGCTGAAAGGTTGCATTAAATGTCTGGTTCTGAGTGACATAAAACAAGTGCCTGAATCCAGATCCAGTTGAACTGTTGCAAAGTGAGCTACATGTGTCCAGCCAAGTTTATACTATATAAAACCTCTAAATTTCCCGGGAGCAATATTTTTTAATGCCAACAAGTAAGAGGTTTTTTTCATCTCTTGTTCCTTCATCAGTCCCTTTGTTAACACCTTGCTGCATCTGTTTGTGTACCTCCTGTGCCAGTGATCACATTGCGGGCAATGTCAGGTCTGTCAGGGGAGATTATAGATGTACGGTGGATGGAAGCCATGGACTGAGCAGTGTGTGCGCAGATTTCTGATTGCTAGCCCCACCCTTTGCTTTCTAGCCCACTGCTTTCAATTTGTGCTCCCCTCTTCCCTTTTCCTGACCGCCTCCTTCCCAAGAGAGCAGTTGCAAGCGAGTGAACAAATGTAATGAGAGTGGAAGCAAACTGCAGTCACGGGACAGCTGTACCATGTGGTAAGCAAATCACCTATTTTTGTGAATCTTAGAGACTCTGTAACTGTGAGAGCTCTGCTCTTGTGTTAACCTGGTTGAAACTGGTCACAGGGTTTGCAAGTTATTCATCTAGGAGAGAGTGCACATAGGCAACGTAACTGCACAAATCTTGCACTCTTAAAAAGACAAACTACCGCTTCATCTCCAAACCCAGTAAAGGGCAATGCAAAACTTTCATGTAGATGGTGGGAAGAAACGGCCTAAATAAAATCATAGAATAGAATTGCCTAGGTTGGAACGGACCTGTCAGATCATCGGGTCCAACCATCAACCTAACACTAACAAAACCACCACTAAACCATGTTGCTAAGCACCACGTCTACCCATCTATTTCAGAGGCAAAATAGGCATCAATCAAAAGTCTCAAAACATTACCTCAGCAATAGTATCTGTTCCAGTATCATCTCAGAAATGACCTTTTTCCTGCAGAAATAACCTTTGGTACAGGAATTCATTGTGACACAAACCAATTGACCTCACAGGGTGAGAAACCTCTTTGCAGGCAGTGCAGGAGTTTAAGTACTTATTTCCAGGTGTAAGCATCTGTTTATGCACATGTAAACGTGGACCGATATCATCCCATGCACATACTTGGCGTATGTATTTGAGAACCTGTGTATACGAAAATTTAGAAATAGCTGGGTGCATTAGTTTTAATTAAATAAAAAAGAAGAGAGAAATAGGTACAATTTACTTTGAACTGGTATAATTTCTGACTCCCTAATTTCATTTTAAATTGGCTTTATTAATTTAATTGAAGGTAATAAGGAATGGAATTTAAACTAAACAAAAATAATCCATCCTAGACTGAAATAAGAAAATTGCTTAGGGCTGATCAATAATTTATTTTTTTAAAGAAAAGGAAAAGGCTTTTTATCAGTGAAATTGGTTCTCATCTGAAAACAAATTTCACAGAAAAGTATACTTGATTGTGGAAAATGCATGTTATTTTTGAAGAACCAGCCACACACTTTTCACTTTCACTTGAATATGGATAGCTTTGTGTTTACTTTTTCTTAAAAAAAATCAAACAAACCAATTATTGCTTTTCCTGGCAATATATTCCTTTTTGTCACATTTCTTTGCAGAAAGTAAAAAAATAACTTATTTCTGCTGATTTAATTAAACAGGTGCAGCTATAGTGTAGACAGTTCCTGTAAAAGCTGAAGTTTTAAAAAGGAGCACCTCTTGTTGCAGAAAGAGGAAAGTGCCTTTCCTGAAGGGTAGAAATGCAGTACACTTCGTTAGAAGTAACAAGAGAAGGCTTTGCAAAGGTAAATGTAGCTGATACGGCAAAATTGCAATTTGTTGTCATGTATAACATGGGCAGCCATAGGGCTATAAAGAGGATGAGAAAGATCCTGGTGGCATGCGAGAGCTTGACAGTGTGTAACTAAATGCTGCAGGAAAGAGGGCCCTAAACTGTGCCGCACAGGGTGAGGTGGGAGTAGTAGTTGTTAGTTACTTGGCTTCTGTTATTCTTGATTTCCGCTGGGGAAAGATGAGAAGTGGTCTCAAAATACTTTTCACCCACCTTCCTCTTTGCATCAAGTTCGCCGAGTGCAGAATAAACTTGCTGTCAGCTAGGGTAACAGAAGACCGAGTCTGCATACCCTTCAGGGTGTTTCTTTCTGTGGAGTGGAGGGTTTGGGGAGCCGAGGAATCATTGCAATGCCACCAGCCGCCTCCTCAGGCATTCTTGCACAGTGCTGTGCTTTCAGGGCACTGGGAACTGGAGGGTGACAGTAAACACAATCGCATGAGAGCATCTCTGTGGGCAAGAAGCAGGAAAGGGAGATCCCGAGGAGGTTTTTGAAAAATGACAAATATTTCACAAAAGCCCGAAGAAATACTTGAATCTTCTGATCAGCACACTGTTCTCCCTCCCTCCCTGCTCCCCTGTGGGAAGGGAAGAGCATGTCCTCTAAGCCAAGGGGTTTGCATCTGGTGCTGCCCTGTGCTTATTCATGGTTGGACTCCTGCATGACCAAAACACCTGCCTGCATGGCATGAAGGTGCCACTGAGGTGCTCGCCACATGCAGCAGGGGCAACAGGCTGGGCTCAATGGCCAGCCCTAGAGCTGCTTCACACGGCTGTGTGGAGGCAAAGTGCACCTCAGGACCTTTCCATCACTGAGAACATCCCTCCAGGTGCAGCAGGGCAGGGGTTTCTCCCTCTGTTCTGCATGCTGACAGCCCATCTGGAGGATGTCCACTGTCTGCTGCTTTTATAGTATACCTGGGGGGGTCTACTGGGAAAAGAAACTGAAATGACAAGAGTTAAAGAGTGGGCAGAGAGTTGGAGAGCACAAGGAGAGGCCAGATTAAGAAGTGAGCTGTTGTGGGGCATATAGTGGAAGTGGGGAAGTATATAAAGTAGAAAAGTATTAGTTAAAAGAGGAATTGCTATATTGAGACTTTTTTTTCCCCCTAGGCATTAAAGTGCTTTAAAAACGGCATGTTTCAACTCTCAAGACTGTTAATAAATAGCCATAGTTACAGAACGATCCATGTGCCTCTGCTTTAGCAACTTGCACTTATGTCTGGGCCATAAAAATTCAGTGTTGCTTGGCAGAAAATTGTCCCAATGAATGTTGGCTCAGCATGTGGGCAGAGCTGATGGTTTTTAGAAAGACAAAGATAGCTGTAGCTTGGTGCCTCCAGAATGAATCTCAGATGTAAGAAAATAGACATAGTTGCGCTTTATTCTTGATTTACATTGTGGGAAGGGGGACCACCCCTTGCTAGTTTTTGCCTGCCACAAAAGAACATAGATTTGTTTAGGAATCTCAAACACACACGGTTTTACCCTGTTCTCGCATTCTCACATCACCCTGGGAAACATGACAGAATTTGATGGTGTTCGTAATTTAGGCCACTGAGAAAAAGGGGCCAATTCCCTATGCAGCCGGTCGGAGCCTGTGTCACTGGTGTTGGATCTTGCCCCAAGAAGGGTCTGGATCTGGCCCTGCCTGTTTATGTCACTTGGAAATTCCTTAAATTGCTTTCCTACCATCTCTAGTAAAAAGCAGTCCCAGCACAGCCCTAATCGTGTGGGTATTCCTGGCCTCTGGGTTTCCTCAGCAAACAAAACAGTTATTCTTTTTGCTGCATTCCTCCCAGCAGCAAAAAACACTAGTGTGCTGGGGACAAACCTATTGACCCACTGGGTACAGGAAAGGCCCAGAGTTCAGGCTGGCATGTGTTTGATTATTTTCTCTGTTTTAACCGCTCTATGGATTTTCTCGTCTTCCTTTTCTCCCCTTAAAGTTAATGCGATGAGCCTAAAGGAGCCTGTGGAAATGCACCTGAGAAATTTGGAGGTTGCAAGGACCTGTTGGGTTGATAGATGTGTTTGGCCAGCTTCTCATTTGCAGTGACTTGTAATGGTGTATCCCAGACATGTCTCAGCTTCTTGTTGCCACCACCCCTCTGCCCCAGCTATTGCAGTGAGCATGAATGTTGCTGGGGGTGTTGCAATGAAAGCAAGGTGGTAACCCTGCAATGTCCCTTGAGGCTCCATTGGTGTATGTTTTGAAGAAACAGGCGTGCTCCTCTCCAGCCTGATGACCTTTCTTGTTTGGCGTTACTGCAGCGTCTGTGTTTTTATGGAAATAGGCAACTCATTAAGTGAAAACCTGCTTAGGCCACAGGTGCGTGTACAAGTTTGTCAAGTCTGGCTGCAAACACATGACGCTACTTTTGAAAGTCATTTAGACCCAAGAGTGGCAACTTACCCCCCTAGTCAGTAGGAAGTACATTTCCCACGCTTTCAGGTACCTCCCTTTTGATGCATGGCTTGCTGATGCTTTGCACATTCATGTGTACTCCCTGCCCATTTGTAAACACAAACTGAAGTGTATTTTTCACTGGGTTTACCTTTTGGGAGGCCTCTGTCAGCAGCTCCAGAGCTCAGCTCTGCTGCCTCTTGTGGGCTGTGTCATTCTCAAAGCAGACCTGCTGATGCCGGTTGAAACCAAAATGTCTTTAAAGTGGTCCTGTTTCATAAGTCTAAGCACAGTTAATCTTCTATATGCTATTAAGAGCAATTTTAGCTCAACATGCTCCTACTGTACCAAATGCAGGCTGGTTTATGCACAGACAATAGATAATGTGTATTGTTCCCACTTGGAGTTACCGCACCTGTAGGATGCCACTGGTAGGAGCACTGCTGTTATGGGTGTCCAGGCAGCGAGCTCTGGGTGGATATTCACAACGCACAGGGAGCACGCTGCTGCTACAGTAAACTCTCCCTGTAAACAATGATCAGGGAAATAATTTGGGCTCCTTTATAATCACCAACTTTGTGTAAGATAAAACTGAGAGGTAGTGGTGTGTGGACTGCAGTTGGTAGAGGTGTCCAGTGAGAGACCTTCTGCCTCGCTCAGAGGCTCCTTCCTGAGCCAAAGATGTCAGGTCCCTAAATTCCACAGTAAAGCCAAACTTTCCCAATAGATGCAAGCTTTTTTCTAACTGTAGACTGAGCTGTGAACAGGATGAAAAGATTTCAGTGTAATTGCTTTAGGCCTTTTTCCAGAGCCCTGGCTTGGGACGGAGACAGGAAAAAATCCCCTGTCAGGCAAAAATCCAGCATGAAATAACATCCAAAAAAGACTTTTGACAGAAGACCAGTACAGTCCCAGTAGTCCTGGCCTATTCGAGCCAAAAAGGGATACTGGGTCACCTTTGGCTGATGTAACAGTGTTGCTTTACTGGAATTATTTATGTCTGGTGTTACCAAATGGCTAAGATAGATACCCTCACCAAGGGTAGAACCTAATTGTGTTCAAAGTATTTTTGCAGACACCTCCACAGTGGATGATCTAAGATGACCAGGAGTGGGAACAAGGAACTAATATTATTACCTTTAATAAATAGGAAATTCATGGACAGAGTTTTTAAGTGAGTTGCCTGGAGTTATGTTAGAAGTGTGTGCCTTCACCACTCCTGTTGAGCTCAACACCAGTGGCTGAACATGTAGACTTTTATACTGAAAGGCCTGAGTGTCTTCAGCTTGATCCTGACTGTCATGTTAGAGGTCATAAAAAATGCAAATTAGAATAACAAAACAATAAGCTGAAGACTGGCAACCACTAGGATGAGACTGTATTGCGTTGTGTTTTGTAGATACTTGGATATGGAATTGTTATACTGCCTAGAGCTAGTAACCTTACAATAGTTTGCTGTTAGATGATTAGAGGCTACCTGAATATGTCACTAACTTTTAAATAGGGTTACCAGGGAGAATCTAAGCAACAATAAACCAGTAAACCTAACTTGAGTTCTGAACAAAGTAGGTGGTATGATGAAGAATATGATCAGAAGGACATGGAATACATGAGAAGAGTCAATACCACTTTTACAAAAGAAAGGCATGCTTTGCAAGCCATTAGGGTTCTTTGGAGTCAGCAAGCCCACAATACTGAATAAGCGGATTTTCAAAAAGAAGTGGGTTTTCAAAAGAAGTGGAACTTTGAAAAGTTCCTAAGCTGCCATGGCAGGGGGAAAAAAAAAAAAGGTCCTTTCAGGATTAAATGGTTGATTAAAATACAGAAAGAAAAAAAGACTGTTTTTCCCAATGGAAATGGAAGTCACAACAGAATTCTCATCACAGGTACTACAGGGCCTGTGATGAGATCTGTGCTATTCACCATTCTCATATGATCTAAAAGGAGAGTGAACAGCAAGGTGACAAAACTGTTCAGTTTATCTGAAAAGGAACCTTATTGTAAGGAACTGTGGAAAGATCTGAGGTATCTGAGTGACCAGACAGCAAAGTGACAGATGAAACCCCATGCTGAAAGCATGAAACACTGCCAAAGAGAAAAACAGCTTTTGGGCAAGTGGTTTATAATGAACAAAATAAATACTTTTTCACACCGTGCATAATTATATTATGGAATTGGTTGTTACAGGGATCTTTGGAGGCCAGGAGTGTAAATAGGTTAAAATAGTAACTGACAAAGTTAAAGGAAGAAAGGAGTAAAAGGACGGTGTCTCTTGACTTCAGAAGTCCCAAGCACATGCTGATGATATACCGGTTTACATGGTGCATGATGTGGATAGTCACTGTGTCTCTGTCCTGCTCATTACAGGAAATGGTGCCTACTGCCAGAGACAGCACAAAAAGAATTCGGATGATGTTCCAGATTCAGACTTGTGATTTAATAAGATCACAAATCAATCAGTGAGTTGACTGTAGCCTGGAGAGAAGATAAGAGTGCTGTAGTAACAGGCCTTCCTTCAGATGCAGGCTGGAGCATCCCTTCTACTTCACTATACTCAGGGTGATGCTATTCAAAATCTTGTTATATTAGCGCAATGTCTGAGCTCAGACCTAAAAGCTAAGCAAAATCAGTGAGGGCCCAATTTTCCAAAGAATTCAGCTGACATATGGCTATCAAGTGGTGTCCATACTGTAAAAGTAGAGTTTGTAGGTATTAATCTTTGACTAATCAAGATATGTACAGTGGAAAGGAATCTTTGCATCCCTACAAATTTATTTTTCAATGTGAGGAAAAATGATGCATTTAATATGCTTATTTTTTAGCTTTTAATATGCTACTCCTGACAAATACCATCATGTCACTGTTTATTTAGTGAAACCTACATTGAAGCCTGTCCCAAGAGAAGGATCACTAAGCTACATCCTGTGGTTATATTCTCCGCCACAATAAAATATGAGAGTTTGTATAATTGTGCTTCCAGACTGATAGTCCAGTCCTCAGAGGTGACCAAGTATTTACTGTTGAACTAGAGAGTCAGGGAATGTCAGACAGAATAGTAGAAGGGCAAATCTTCCCTCTGTATAACCCAGGAGATTCAATCAGGAGAAAATGGAGAAACAGCACGGCTCCAAGAGCATGTCGACCTCAGCTGTAAAATCTCTTTAGTAGATGGAAGGCATCATTTTCCAGTGTGACTAATCAGTTTTGTGCCGGTGCAAATCTGTTGGCTTCACGGGAAACTCTATTTATGGATTCAAGTTAAATTTTTCAGGCTGAACTTTTTTTTCCTGGCTGCGTTCATGAAGTAGGGGAGGTGTTGATCACTCTTTCTATTCAACAGATAGCAGTCAGCGTGCTTGTCTGTGATACGGGAACCTGGAATTCAAATCTCAATGTTCTCCCACATTTCAGAGGGTGCCCTCACCCCTGGAGGTGCAGGCTCTTTCTTCAAACTTCTGTTTCACTCCTAGTCTCCTGTGTGGATGTTTTTTCACTGTGTAGAAAGTGTTCCTTGAAATTAAGATGGGAGTTCATATCACACCTCTCAGGGGGCATCCAATTTATCATGAAATTATAGAGTAATTCTCATTCCCTTTGGTTTCTGAATATTTAGGTATTTTACAGAATAATGAAACACCAGTAGGATAATTTGAGAGCAATTCTATACATGTATCATGTCACCTTCCCTTCTGAATATCATATAAAACATTATTCAAGGAATATCCAGAAATTCCTTCCCTGTCCTCTGGGTTATTGATTAAATAGAGAGACTTGTTCTGCCTCACTGGTTTTGTAGATGGGGCCTAAGAGTAGCCCTTCATTTGCATTGCTTTTTGCTAAATGCCTTGAATACGATCTTTTTTGTTGTTTTATTTCTTATTTGTGGAACTTAAACCTTAAAACATTTAAATTCCACTTGAATTGATCTGTAACTTCTTTTTTGATTTGACTGTCAAACCAAAATCTCAGCTGTTTATTTAAACCTGTATGAAACTGAGACACAAGTACCAGGCTTTTGATAATATAAAATGACTACCCATACCACCTTTCACTAAGTTTCCTTATCATTGTCACTTCCCATAAAATTTGCCTTTGTAACTGTTTTTAACAAAGCTTAGCATTTCTTTTTCTTGATATATAGCTTTTCATTCTACTTCAGCTAATAGGCAGTACTTCAAATGAGTCCTTTTAGTTCACTAAAGTATATGGAAGCTATGTGTAACTCTACTCTACTGTGTTCAACATTATTTAAAACCTTTCAGTAGATGTCTTTGCTGCACTAAAATCTATTTGCATGCTAATGATTTTGCCTGCTACAAGTTGGCTGCATTCTATTTTTTTTTCCCCAAAGGAGTGACGTTAACCTATTTGTTTCAATCCAAGCAGTCATAAGTATGTATACTCGGTCTTTATATGATATAACTCCTCTTACTCCTCTGCACTTTGCCAGTCACCAGAATAGGTCACAGCCTTGGGAACTTGCTGCATCCACTGCTGCTGCCAGACTCTCATTTAATGCACGCATCTGGCCCAAAGGCTGCAGACACTACTCTCAAGGGCAACACTTCTGTACTTTTTCATGGCCTCATCACTTTGACAGTAGCTGCAATATTGCTGCCTCCTCTAGGGAAGTCCCCCCAGCAGCTGCAGCGCTGGCACAGCTCTCTGCCAGCCTCCTGAGTGGTATAGGCTACTGGGTACATCTCATACCTTAATCCAAGTTTCTGCACTGGCTTCCTCTCTGCTTTTCAGAGCAGCTTGTTATATTGCAGAGAAATTTGCTAATTAGAGTGATTTAACTGAGTGGTGATGAAACTGTTGCCTCTGCTGTTCTTGTGGCCTTTGCTGCTGCAAGTGTCTTTGGTCCACGTGTTTTAGAATTGCTGGTTTAACCCATTTCCAAAATACTGATTTTCAGCTAAAAGCACCAAAATCTGTGTATATGTGAAGGACATGTGCCTGCAATAGCAACCACCATATAAACTTTGATTAAACTAATGGGTGATGAGATGCTCAGATTACTGAGGTCCCACTGTGTTAGAGATGGGGATCTTTTCTCATATCCCCTTCCCTGCTGGATATTTTCACCCTGTCTATCCCCAAATTTGAATTCTCATGGATTGATGGCAGGGTGTTCTTAGAGGAAAGTCCCACTTCTGTCATTTGTTCCGCTTGGTAGATCTTTGGAGCCCAGAGCTCAGATTTGTATCAATTTCCTTCCCATAGTAAGACCATGCCAAACTATTGCAATGATGGGGATGACAGAAATTAGACACTTACAGAAGGATACTTTCCAGATACAGTAACTAAGAGCATTGTCATTCATTGCAGGGTGCTGCAGTTGTTAAGTGTCCCCCTGAAATGATGAGAAAAGTAATAAATAACAGAAGATAATCTACACCAGGCAATCACAACACAATGGACATGACACTGCACACAAGTCACAAGCACAAAGGGATGCTGACCCTGACAACCGACAGTGGTGGGGGCCTGGTCTCAGGGAGATGAGCCTGACACCCATCACCACAGCCAAGCTATGCAGAACAAAGGCTGGCTTTGAGAATCAGCATTTTTATGTATGCAAACCAAATTTTACTTCTATTTTATCAGGCAAAATAGGCATTAATTCTACCAGCGATTGCAAATCTATATGATAGTAGGCACTTACAGAGTTCCCTAAAGACTACTAATTGTTTATCTGGATATCAGTAGCACTCTGAATACCACATAAGTTTTTAAAGAGCCATAGCCTGCAATTATTACTGACTAAAGTTTCCAGGCTTTCAAGAAAAGAGTTGTGTCACAGTTCTTTGTGCTTTAATTTATTACTGAGTAATACTGGCCTAGTGAGAATCTGATACTTCCATCTGTGGTTGACTTTGTGGGCCTAATTTTAAGCCAGGGGTTAGCAACAGATTGTGTGCTTAGTTAATTTCTTCAGGGCATAAATAATCTAAGGATAAAGACAAAGCAGAATCTCGACTCCCCCCTCCCATTGGTGTAAACCACTTGAAATCATTGATATATTCCTGATTAGTACTATCACAAGGATGAAGACACTCTGTTCCTGACCAGTGAAATGAATACAGTTCCCCTGTTCACATGTTTCAGGAGCTGTATGAGGTCAAGGACTGAACTAGGCACTCCCGTTTTCCCCCTCTTCTTTTCACATTTCTTCACCCCAGTTGAAGAACAACAGCCTCACTGATCCATCAGATTCCCTGGGAGTAATGTAGTATGCCAGCTGCAGACAGAGCTGACACTACCTGAAAGCGTCTTGAATTAATATGAGGAAATGAGTTACTGGTGGAAATCAGGCTTAATGAGTCATTTAGGTTGTTTCCTAGTCTCTGTGCATTGACTATGCAGATCCATTGCTCCTGCTCCTGCTCTGGCCTGCTTTCATCTCACTGGTGGATTTTCCTCCTGACATTAGGAATATCAAACTCAAGAGAAACAGACTCCTCAAGATTTTCAGGCGCCCTTTCCCAGTAGAGGCATGTGCTGGCGACAGCTCAGATGGAGCAGGACTGAGCCAGCCCCAATGAATGCTGGTATTGTTATTTTTGACAATCTTTTTGTAGCTGTCTGAAAGAAGAGAGAAGATAAAGTTGAAATGTTAATCGTTTCCAACAAAAGCTGCTAAGGAGAGTTTCTTGGCCTGGCACTTGGGGACAAGTCCAAGGCTTTGACAGGCGGTACAAGCTATTTTGAAACCTGTTGGGTTTTTGAATGTTTTTCCTTTTTCCCTCAGATGTTGCTTGATAAAAAAAGAGGTACAATCAGAAGACAGGGTGGGAGACAGGAACTCTCTACCTGTACTCTGGCACTAATCCCCTCTCTTGTGTTGGCACATCCCTCTGGTTCAACATGAGGATCTTCTATAATGGGGCTGTACAATGGGAATAATCATACTTAATGAGTTAGGCTTGGATAATGGACGTGCTTCCCTCACTTGCAGAGACATGGTGCAGTCACCAGCCTGTGTGTGCTCATGAGGAGGGCTGCACTTGCAAATCCCTAGGACAGGGCAGGTATTAACTCCCCACCATGTCCTGTTGGGTTGCTCCCTTGTCCTCTCTTTTGATTCAAGTTAGTTGTTGGGTGTCTGCAGAAAATGTACAGATCAGTTTGTGTGTAGGATGTGCTACATTCAAGCTACCTGTCCATAAGATCTCTACTGGCTTACTCTGTCTGCCATCCATGGAGACTTTCGTGCTCTGGAGGGGACAGGGGGCCTGGTTTAAATGGGTGAAAGACAAGACTCCAACTGTAAATGTCTTGTGGCATCCTCATGGAGGCCTTCAACTAGTGTATCAAGGCCTGAATGGTCAAAGAACAGGACTCTGGATTTCTCAAAAGGGAACAGAGAAGACATTCAGAGCAAGACAAGTAGGGCGAGGCACGTTGGCAAAGTGCTATGGGAAAGTGAGAATTGCTACCATAATTGTCCTTTGAGGCAATGACTCTATTCTATCCATCTGCCTTCTCTGTAACCTTCTTCTAAGTTTTAGTATAATGTTTCTGTTATGAAATAATTAAAATCTGAATATATCTTTAGAAGGAGATGCTTCATGTTGCTTCTCTCATAGGTCTCTGTTTTCCCATAAGCATCACATGAACTTTATGTCAAATCTGAAGGCAAAGTGATGAGTTTTGCCGCCTTGTGAAAATGGAGGAATAGAGGCCACATCACTTTATTCCCCTTGGCAAGTCAAAAAAAACCCCAAAAAACTATGGCAGGGGGCTCACTTGGCCTAGCTGTCAATCCTCTCACGAAACACACACCACAGTTACAAAATTCATCTAACTCCCCTCACATGATTTTGGGTCCTCATTGCCTCTTCTCAAAGAAAAGCAAGAACTGAGGAAGTAAAGACTAATCATAACAAAAACATGGCTCAAGACAGAGCATATACTTGGTAGATTACATCCGTTCCAGCTGGAGAAGAAAAACTTGATGGCCTGACACAGAGCCATCCATAAGAATCCCTTGTAGGGATATTTAGTAACTACTACTCCATGGTAGTCACTATTCTTACTAGCATCCAGGGATGTTTCTTCTTATATCCCCTGTCTCATCCCATTCTCAGCCAACCGTGTAAGCAAGTGCTTCTGTTGAAAAAAAAATAATGGTGAGGATTGCTCATGTCCTTTAAATTAAGCACACACTTAAGGTCTTGCATGGTCTTGCAGTGCATAGCACCTTGCAAGATCATTCCCTCGCTGGTCTGTTGTTTCCTCACATTGTGGGTCTTGTGTGGGCGGTTGGGAAACTAAACAGCTCTGCATGTGATTAACTGACAGTGTGATTTGCATGAGTGTCTGATTAAAAATAATAAAACCTTTCCTTTCTAACATCACCCCTTGTCCATTCAGTGCATCAAGAAACTAAGCTGACATCCTTGACTTTGCCTCATGCTGAGGTTTTAATAAGGCTGGAGATGTGTGAGTATCAGATTACTTCTCAGTGAGAACCAAATAGCTGTTTCCTGAGGGCACTTGACCTACTTCCAACCATAGTAAGTAATGTAGTCTTCAGATGACAAAACTAAGTCTTATCCTTTATGCATTAACAGTTCTGTTATGGCCAGGGCTTATCCTGTTTTACCCAGTTACACTAATGACTCCAGATTCTGAGAACCTCCCATAATGGCTGTGATAATTACTGACAAAGATGCTTTTATTTATAAACCAGTTTTCCTTGAAGCCATGAAAGCATTTTTTGGAATGGAAACATCTGCAACGTGGAACAAATGGATAAATTTGGAGCTTTTTTGTTTATTAAGGCCAGTGCTTAATCCTGACCGCACCATTGCAAAATGTATATACCACAAGGCTTGCACTGAAATCATTTTACACCTCGAAGATGATTTTCCTTAGGCTATTGGCCGGTTCAATATTTACATCACATAGATGCATATGACTTGATGCGAGGAAGGCAGAGGTTATCTCCACAGAGAGATAATGCCACCTCCCAACCTGCACCCCACAGCTGATGCCTGGAAATGACAAGAAACTAAAGACACTTGATGTCAGCAGTGCTCCCAGGGATCTCTCGACACTAGTTTGTCCTGCTTTGTGGTGTGCGTTGTCTCAAATGACATTCAGCAGATAGAGTAACAACTCCATGAATAAACAAAAGGTCTTACTGGGAGTGAATCCCCGCGGTAGGCCCTGAAGATGTGTCTCCAGTTATCTGGGATTCTTTCTCAGTCATCAGTTGCGTTCAGTCTGACTCTGCAGGGTTTTGTGTAGGCCTTTCACCGCACAGCTCGCAGCGTGTCCACAGGGCCGTCTTTCCCATGCAGGGGACAAAGCAGCAGTCTGCGTGCTCTGATGCATGGTTCTGCTTTACCTCAAACCAAGACAGCCTCTCTTTGCAGCACCCACTTAGGTGGAAGTGGTTGACTGTCTTCTTCATTCATCCTAGTGACAGAACCCACTTCACCCCAAGCTTGCTATTGAGGGACTCATCCACTGAAGTGCATAGAAAGACTTTGCCTGGCTTATGTAGACTTTCTATCAGGTCCCACACTACTAATTTTAATTGAGGTAGTGGGACGGAGCAGAAGGCTGCAGTTTTTTTATTGTTGTTACAAGTTCCTTGAGTTTGTGAATCTGGCTTGGCAGTGGAAGGCATTTTAATAGAGTGGTGGTGCAGTGGGCTCCGGGGGACAAAGTTTTGGTTCGTGTGTGTATGTAATGTGTTATTAAAAAGCTTAGCTCACACAGTATCCTCCAGGTTTCTCTTTCCATGGTGTAGTCTGAGATTTCTCCCTAGTTTCCTTCTCCAGATACACGTTTCTCAAGGCATTAGCTCTTCCATTAATTGTTTGGTCCGGCATCCTTATAAGCAATGAAATACTTGCTCCTTGTTAGGAGTTAGATACTTGTCTGTGAATGGAGAAATCCAACCTGCTAGGAAGTACATAGCTTCATCCACTACAAGGACAATTAGCACTAGACTATTTATCTTGGCATAACAATGCTAATGACTGAAGGCAGACCATGTGCAGTCGGTGCTCTTTTTCACACAGGGTTTAGGTGGTAGGACTGATGTGTGCTGTAGCTGACCGGGTTCTGTAGCTGATATTCACAAACAGCAATGTCCTAATTTGTTTTATAGCACTCCAGAAGGTTTATACTCCACGCACAGGGATTCACTTGGCTTTGACCAGCTTTGTCATCACCAATTTCTATGAAAACTATCTGTAGGTTGGGAAAAATGCAAGGAAATGCATTTGTGATGTCAAGAACTGCTACATCCCACTCCAGGCATCCTTCCAGCTCACTCCTGCCAGAAGTCAGCTTTCTTTAGCTGAGAACTTCCCCAGCACAGGTGGTTCCTCTCGTGTCACAGGGCTGATGTTATATCTTGCGCTAAGTCTTCTCGTTTGCTCAGAGTAAGAGGGAAACTCAGCAGGCAGCGCTTGTCCATCAGTAGAATTGTGGGATCCTTATGTCCTGCTTTCTATGGAGGAATATATTGCACCAATAATGCTTGTATGTGCCTCCTTTCTCCATAGACCTACAAAAAACTTGCTGATAAGGTATACTCTGCCCTGAGAAAAGACACAGGGGCAAAGAAAGGACTCAGAGGGCCTGTGAGGGTTACCAAAGGTTACTGGTACTGTGTGATAGCTGGATGGGCTGGCTGGAGCAAGGTGGGGGTGTTAGTCTTTCTCTCTGAGGACAGAGGCTCTTTTGGCTGTGTTTCTGCCTTTAGCTTCAAGCTAAGATTAATACTTCATTGCAGACGCTTCTGTTCCTGCCACCAGCAGTTTTGCATTGTCATTCAAAGCACTTCTCCCCAGTGCAAGATCCTCTTGGGAGTGGAGCAAAAGCAGCGTTCTGCTCTGTCCTGTGACACTTAGAGGGCTTTGGGGCATTCAAGATTTTGAAGGAGCAATCCAGCACCCCAGAAGATAAAATTTCAATGAAGAAAAGTTCAAAAGTAAAGGTAGCTCTGGGTTGAGTTTCAAGACGAAGTGGATAGATAACGAATGCAATATTTCCAGCAAATTGTGTGGGCATAGGCAAATGACAGGATGTGACTGGTGCCATACCAACCGCCACCACTGCAGCTGGCCGCCTGCGTGCTCTTAGTCCACCCATGGTGGCCTAAAATGTTCTTTCCCCCTTCATTGGAATTTCACCCATTTTTCTGCTTGCAAAAAAACTGTATAAAGACTTCCAAAACATTCATACTCCAAAATACACAGTGAGTATTTGATACGGGTTCATTGCAGCTATCTATAAGGAATTGGCCAAGATTGTTCTGTGCATTACTGGTTGTTCATTGTCAATGTGGGATGTTGGACACTGAAGGCACACGGTACCATTTTTGCAGATGGACTGTCTGTCTCTGGAACCAGCACTCTACTGTGGGGGCGAATCTGCAAACATTTATAATCTGAGTTAACTCATGAGACTTTCTAGAAATGTTCTTGAGAATTAGATCTTGCTAGTCTAAACAGTGCAGAAAGCAAACAGAGAAGATTATGAAAACCAATAAAGCAAACTTGTGGTTACACAGGCAGTTTGGATGACTGTTGATAAAAATGTCTCTTTTTATTACAATTAACTCTAATTCACACTTTAGCCACATTCAACAGAAGAGCAGTTATACAGACCTGTCAAACAGAAACATCTTTAAAACTTCCTTTATTTTGTGAAATAGACACTTTTGAAACTTAGCCATGTGATTTGTCGTTGTTGGCTAAATTCTTTTTGTATCCAAACTAATTTATTCTGTAAGTTATGGAAACCTACTGGCAACTGGAAAGTTACAATTTTTCTACAGCTGTTGTAAGAAAATGGAGACACATTTCTGATGGACAAATATGTTTGTAGGTTGGAGAGTATTTCTGTTACTGGTCTGTGGCTTATTTGCAAAAGATTTCATACAAGACTGAAATCCCCTTCTGTGCAGTGAAATTCGCAGGAAGGATTTTGCAAGGAAGTCAAAGTAGTAGCAGGGATTTTTTTTTTTTTAAGCTGATGGCTCCCAGTGTGAAATGGTCATTATACAAAGATCTGAGAATGGATTCTGATCTTTCAACTTTTACAGTTTTGTCATTGGAGGAATTAATATGAATAATAATGGAAGCGTTGAAGTAACATTTGAAAAAAACATTAGGTTGTTTACAGTGAAGTAATTATGAGGGCCTTATGTACACCCAAGTGATGTAAAATGCATCACAACCATGTATCAAGAGCTCCTAAGGTTTTTAGTATGTAAAAGTTGTAGCAGGATTAGATTGCTTTCTGTGGAGCAAATTCCAAGTTTACTGCTTGAGTGGATGGAAACTAATGACTTAATTCTGAAAGAAATTCAGATGGGTTTCCACTGTTTCTCCAAGGGGCTGGTTGATGAATTCTGATTAGCTGCAACTGAAAAGGTGTGGGTTTGCTCTGCTGCAGCCTTACAGCAAAGCTCGGTTTGATCAGACGGAGAAAGGATCAGATGGGAACTATTCAGGCCTGAGCTGGGGCCACTGGACAGGATGAGATAGGAATCCATTCACCTCTCTACTATAGAAATATGTGGGGTGATGTCTGCAGCTTGGTCTTACAAATTACCACGACAACCACTATATTTTATGAGGGATGGGTAGGAAAAGGTTATGGGCTGTAATTTGAACATCAGATGTAAAGATTTCATTGGGTGTCTAAACCAACTATGGCAGAAGGTCTGTTGCATGGAGGATCCATACGATCTGGCAAAGGGAAACAGAATGCCTGCTAAAGCTCAATGCTGACTAAGTAAGCTCAGTTGTGGCTCCAAAAAGACTGGCATGGCGGAAACTGTAATGCAAGTGTGAAGGGAAAGGCCAATGAACGTGGGCTAGTTAAGATGGAGTTCAAGTGTAAATACCTGCAAGTACAGGCAAAGTTGAAAGACCAGCTGCAGGGGGCCTGCAGACCAGTCTATGGTGAATTTCAACTTGGGAAAACCCAAGTACATGGAGAGAGGCTTTCTCTTTTCAGATTGCCACTTTCCCCTGGGCATGACAAGGTATTTGGAAATTGAAAAGTAAAGGCATTTCAGGAAACCTTTCTACTCCAAAAAGATTACAAGGTATTCCTTGAGATAAATGACAAGCTACATTTTCTGTACTCTGCACACACGCAGAAACAACACTTATTTGATTTACAGGATGGCCCATATTTTTTTTGCCAACAAGTCTTTGTGTCAGCAAAACAAGCAGTGAGACTTCACAGTTTAATTGATTTAGAGGCCTCCTTTTGCCTGTCTGGAAACTGGAGTGCTGACCACTTGCCCTATGTGAAGTAATCTGTGAAGTAACTCCACGCAGGTGTTACCTAAGTCATTGCACTGTGTGGCTGGAAACAGAGTAATTTCCTAAGAGCTAACTGCCTATTTGGCCAAGTACTGGGGAGAGTATGTGTGCATACTTGTTTTACATGGGTTTGTCCTTCTGTTGATATTCCATTTACTCTGAAGATGAATGAAAATCCTTTTTAGTTTCCAACCACTATGATAATGTTATAGTTTCCCCAGGTATGCCCACTCTGCACACTTTGTGTCCCCCATGCACACTCTGTTCAGAAAACAGCAGGTAGTAGGACAGTACCTAAGGTCTTTGCCGCAGATGCAGCACAGGATGGGAGCTGACGTGTGGCTGACATGGAATGGCAGAGGAAGAGCAAATGCTGCTTCACTGGAAGGATGGTGTTACCCAGCAGAGGCAAGGGACCAACTTGAAGAGGAGTTTGTTGAGGTGAGTTTCCACCATTCCCCAAGGAGAGGCCTCCTCCGTGCTGGGGAAAGCCTGGGGTTCAGGCAACCTGCATGTCGTTGAAAGTGGCAGGTACTTTCCTACTATCTGCTGGTCTTGCTCCTACCCGAATGCTGCTCGTGACCTGCATGGATTTAGGTTGCTAGCTGTTACTTGGGAAAGATCCTGCACGGAAAATTATTCACTTGCCATATAGCAATTAGGGGTCTGACAGTAGCCAGTATTCTTATTTATGGGTGTAGCAGCATGGATACGGTAACACAAGGAAAATGTACTGAGTTAAGATGTCTTGAAATGTGTGAGGCCACTGTGGATGGAAATGCTCACTTCACCTATTAGATACCTGTGCTAAACCAGGTAAAGTGTTCTGCAACAACTCTTTAGGCTTTAGAAACAACAACAGCCACTAGTATGGAGGAAAAACTCTTCCTGAACCCTTCATTGCCCTCTTCCATGGAAACTGAGATTCTTTTATTTAAAGAGAGGTAAGTGACAAGCCTATGGGGTGAAATATCTGACTCTTCCACTCCCAGCACTGATGAGTAGGTGTTGAGCAGTTTTATATCTTCACCTTTTCCTTCAGACCTTCTGTGCTGCAAAAGTGGGGGTGTGACCTTTTCCTTCACATGGTTCATTGATTTCCACACTTGATAATGCAGGTCTTTCCTCTGCCCTTTGACACCAAATTAAACTTTAATTCCGATGAAGGTGGAAGGACTGCTGAGTGGGGGTTCTGCTGAATGCTCAATCAGATCTTCTGGGAGTTAATTACACTGCAGGCCTCTTGTCCTTGCAGCTCATTAAATCCCCTCCCCCTCCCTGGGCTGCTATTTCCAGCTAAAGGCAGCTCCTTGTCCCCAAGGCTGCTATCTTTCCTAGATAATAACTGCAGCTTGCCTGCTCCTTTTGCTTTTTTACAGGGAAGGCCTCTCTTGCTGATAGCAGCTTGATTTGCATGCTAGAAGAAAAACTTATCAGCATTGCCATAGAGGACAGTAAAACAAACTGGTCAATTAGTCATGTACAGCTCATTTTGATTCTTGTGATGAGTTATTAACATAAGTAAACAGAAATCTGCTTCAAACTTTGTACTTTTAAAAGGCAAAATGAACAGCCTATTAGTACTTCACGGCAAATAAGAACAAGGAGATCAATGGCAGGCATGTAATTCATCACGTTAATTAAATGGGTTTAAATACTGTACTAATCTCAAGACCACTCAAGAAGCCCCTTCTTTTTTTAATATCAGGGGAAAATAGCAGGCAGTGGAGACAGTCCTTCCATCTCCAGAAAGGGAAACAGAAAGCGTTTCATCAGCTCAATTTTTTCTCCACAGCAGTTTTATTACATGCTGTCCTCTCACCCCTCTTGTCTAACCGCTGAAGCACTCAGTGCTAGAATCTCAATTTTCCTAGGTCAGCAGCTTCTGCGCTGCACAAATGAGCAGTGCCATAAGGGCCCTTGGTCTCACAAGCAGAAAGCAGTGATTCCCAGCTTTGTTAAATCTCAAGTGACCTTTCTGAGACACATTTTCTGCTTTGATGCAAGCACAGGGCTCCTAAGTGTTGGAGGTGAGCCTTCATTTACTGATTCTCTTCTGGGCTTTGCCTTAGACTTTGGTTCTGATGGCTCTGGGAGTTTGGTTCCTCATGCTGTGGAGATGAGAAGGACTCCAGTTATACATTTCTGAAATGAATTTTGTTCAAGTGTATTCTCTGTACAGTATGACTGACCACAAACATTGCACAACCACAAGCCAGGCTTTGAAAAATCATGAGACCTGCCTGAAAATCCTGACATTTCTTTTGTTTTTAAAGTGTTCTGAGGTCTTTTACTTGTCTTCCAGGAAATCAGTTGTCTTTCATGACAACATTTGCCAGACTGTTTTCCCACAGCATTGTCTTTTAAACAGAATTCTCCCAAAATCACATTGCTTCAGGAACCTTTAGGACAGGTACTAACTGTACTCATGAGAAAAGACATGGGAAGGAGGGATCTATGAACTGCAGTACTTTATCTCTAGGAGTAATCCTCTTATGAAGTCATTGCAAATCTGCATTTATAAATATAATATGTCATCCATTTTTTAGAGGATCCTAAAGAGGACAGTTCACACTGTGGATACCATTCAAAGGTTTGCCCTTTTCAACAAAGTAACAGGGTCGAGGTTCTTCCAGCTCTTCACAGCACCTAACATCCCTGTGCCCTAACCCTTCCCATCTCTGCTGCTCTGTAGTTGCACTCTGGATGCTGTCATTTTATACATATCATAAAAATGATATAATAGTCTAGGTTGGGAGTGATGTAGTGAGGTCTCTAGTCCATACACCTTCTGAAAGCAGGGCAAACTGCAATGTTATATCAAGTTGCTCAGGGTGTTTTCCTGCCAAATTTTGAAAATGTCCAAGGATGGAGAATGGAGATCCCATGATGTATCTGGGCAGTCTGTCCCAGTGATTAACCCCTGTCATGGTGAAGAACATTTTCCTTACAGCCAATTGGAATTTCCTTTGCTGCAAACTGTGATCACTATCCATTGGCCTTTGATTGTACATGTCTGAGAAGAGGCAAGATCTGTCTTCTCAACAGCCATCTTCTCTGTAGCACTCACTAGGTAGCTTAAGACAGTTATTAGTGTCCTTTGGTTTTCTCCCCACTTCCCTTAGCCTCTCAAACGTCATATGCTCCAGCACCTAACCATCTTAGTGGCCTCCCTCTGTACTCATTCCCAAAATGGAGCACTACCCCAGATGCAACCTCATGAGTGCCAAATAGAAGTGAATCATTGTTTCCCTTGATCTACTGGTGATACTCTTGCATTGCAGCAAGAACTTAGTGGTGATTCATATTCAACTTATTGCCCACCGGGACCCTCATGTCCTTGTCTGCAGAGCTAAGCTGCTAGAGAGCCTCCAGCCTGCACCACCACATGGGGTTGTTCCTTCCCATGTGCGGGATTTCACATTTCTTAGTTGAACTTCACAGCAACCCTTTTGGCCCATTCCTCCAGTTTGAAAGGCAGCCCTGCCCTCCTGCATCTTGACTGCTCATCCAATTTCATCAGAACTGCTGAGGATGGAGAATGCTGGCAGCAATCCTACTATCTCTTGCAAACACGCCAAATATTTCATCCCTCATTGATGCCTTCTTGCAATGCGTGGATCCCCGTACCTGCTGCCTATGATCACTGTCTTCCTCTGCAGAGCAAAACAGCTGAGGAAACATTTGATACCCATAGCAACCTGATGTACAAAGAAGCAACATCTTTCAGCCTCTGAGGATATTTTGGGACACCCTCCTCCCCTCCCCAAACGCAGCTTGCTGTAGCTCTTCTGTGCTGTTCAAGTGGCAAAGACTGATGAGTTTGCTGCCTGACTTTGTGTATGTGCGGAAGGCACACAGTGTCCGTTCAGAAGGCAGTCTATTAAACAGCAGGCAGCTTTGCTGTTACTTGCTCTTAAAGGGTAGGCAGGGAAGGGACACCTGCACACTACTTTAGCAGCTTTAACAAAATGGTTGTTTTTAATGAAATATCTTTTTTATGGAAATGTTAGCACAGAGTCACATGCCCTTTCCTATGGACTCCTGTCATCGATGAGGGTTCATTAAAAATAGCTGTAAGGACTGTTTTGATGGTGGTGCAAGGAAGAATACTTTTCCACATCTGCAAAGACAAAAAACACCTAGACTTTTCTTTGAGTCCACTACTGACACAGCTAGTGTCAGAGAGTAGTGCTTTATTATGCAAGTGACAATTAGGTGTTCAAGGGCAGGCTCCTGGGACCCATGGACAAAAGAACTTATGTTTCTAACAGATACAGTTCCCTTCTTGCCCTAATTTTATATCTGGAGCTGAATATGTGTTGCTGTGCCTTAGGCTGAAACGCTGTAGACCCCCAAATACCTGCCATGGGGAAGTTTAGCATCATTCTGGCTTCATGTGCACATGGACGGCTCCCCTTCCTGTGGGCTGGTGTGCAGTCCAAATCCAAACTGAGCCTCAGAAAGGAGCAGCCTCAAATTATAGACAAGTTAGAATTTGGATCTTGATAATTTTACAGTACTCCTGGATAAGACGATTGGGAGCCAATAAATAGCTCATTTTCTCTTTCCCCTGGCTGGGCAAAATCAGTTGAGGAGCGGGAATTCAGAAGCAGATACTTATGTACATTGAGATTTTTGAACATAATTTCTAGTCTTTAGCTTTAAAGCCTAAGGGAAGGCTGCCATGCATGGGAAGCAATATCACAGTAAGGAAAAAGTCAACAGAATTAATTCAGCTGAAGGAGTCATTTATCCTACAAAAACAAATGTTCATTTTTAATCCCTTGTTTTCTTCCTCATTAACACATGACTATTTCTTAGCCTTTACCCTGTAGCTAGGAAGAGAGACAAGAAGCTGCTTGTTTAGCTGTCAGAAATACCACTCCTTGGCCAGCTAGCAAGGTCTGATCATGCATGGGAATCTGTCTCTCTCCATCCAGAGAGTGATCAAAGGCAAACTGGTTTAGCCCCCTGCATCCACAGTCCAGCACTGTTTGCGCTCATCTTCCACAAACACCATCACTCAGCAGCAGCTGCAAGAAAATCATTAAAAGAGCTAAACTGAAAAGAATGACATAAAAAGCATGTTAGAGATTGTCCTTTTTGATAAAGATTAGGTTTCTTTTGGCTTCACTAAGCGTTGAGCAGGACCAGCTGTCACCGTGGCTATGGAAATGATCCTGCTCTTTGCATTCTGGCTGGTTTACATGCCATCTCCATGGTCCCAAAAAGGATGCAGTGGAGGCAGGCTTGAAGACCATCCATACTGAACTCTAGTTACCTCAGTTGCAGCAGTAAGCTTCAACCTGGTTGGTGGCTGCAAGAGGTGTAATGGGGTAAGCGGTTTCACACCAGTATTGTTGAGCAGTGGGAATAGTAGAGTGGCAGAGAACAACTCTGCTGCCCTGTGAAGTGTTCACCATGCAGTTCAACAGCAGTGTTAGGAGGACAACTACTTCTGGGTCTCCTGGGGGCTAGCACTGGGCAGACCTTGGCTTTCCTATACCTTTCAAGTCCTGTCGGAGATGAGATGTGGGAAGAAACCCCACCTCTCCATACCATGGACAGGCACATCTCTGACTAACAGAGGGACAAACATTTGAGAAAGGAGTGAAAGCACTACAAGTGGGGATGTGGCAAGGCAGAGGGCTTATCTGCCAAGTACAGTGTTCAGTGTGGCAGCCTTTTGGTGGAATAAGAGTGTCCAAATGGGGCACCATGCAACATGATCCAGCATCGAGGCTAGCCCTGGTTTCTAAAGGCCCCTGCAGGGTTCTCTATAAATCCTCAGTGTGGGCCCAGAAAGAAAGCCCAGGAAGCTATCTGACCACATGGTCCTCATGAGCTACACAGATCACTGAAACGAGCCACAGTCCAAAGGGCTGTGCACATGGCAGGAGCTTGGGGAAACTGGGTCTTTCTGCCCTGCGTAAGGACTTGGAGGAACCACTCAAACAAGGGCCCTTCAACTAACTTTTTTGCTCAGCTATTGTGTTTTGAGGTGAAGAATTACTCTGGCTCTTTGCCATGGACAGCCACACTCCCTCCCTTCCTCCCTCCCTTTCTGCAGTGTAGTCTGCCAGGGTGGCTGTACAAGTGGTAGAGCATTGATGCTGAAACAGAACCTGAACAGAGTGAGGTGGTATTGAGAGAAAGCAAAGATGAGGGAAAGGGAATTTGGAAAGAAACAGAGAAGATGGAGAAATGGAGGAACATACTGGAAGGACATATGAAATTGAGAAGATTGTGGATCTTGGAGAACATAGAGACTTGAAAGAAGCAGGAAGGAGAAGGCAAGTGATAATTACAGAAGTGAGAGAAAGGAGAATCTGAGGTACCTAAGGAAGGAGAGGAAGAGAATAGGAGAAATAAGGTGAAAGTAAGAGGGAAAAAAAGTGGAAGCCAGATGGGAAACAGTGGGTGAAAATAGTTGGAGAGGAAAAGTATGGGAAGCTGCAGAGAAAAACACCGTAAGGAGAGAAAAGCCTCTAGGTGGGTTGTGGTTGTTTGGAGGTGTTTGAGGGAAAAAAGAGAAGGAACAGCATGGCACAGCACAGATGCAACACTGTGGCTCTGGAGAGGAGAGGGTATCCTCTGGAGAGGATAAAAAAAGCACTCAGATGTCAAGCGAAAGGAAGAGAACATTGTGCAGAAACGCATGAAGAAAAGGGATGGCAGAGGAAGAGACAAAAAAAGAGAACATGAGACATGGAATGAAAATAAGGGAAGAGAAAGGAGAAATAGGGAAGAGAAAAACACCAGTCACAAAGTAAATGCTGGTTAGTTTTTTCTTATTGTGTCTCCATTGTCATTGTAGTCTGTGCTTAGGCAGAGCTCTCAGGAATGGGATATATTTCTTTTTAATCTTTAAGTGCCTTTTTCAATACAGTTAATCTTCTGTTTCTCTCAGGTTTCTTACAATGAGAACCTACTGTGCCTCTGGTTGCTTCTGGCTATCTCTCTAAACTGTTTCTTTGGAACAAGAAGTCTAGGTTTTTCAAATCCTAGGAGAATATGTTCAATCTTAAAAAACAAATACATTTTCAAGAAGAATACAGTCATTAGTGCTAATTATTTAATTGCACTACTTAGTGTGGAGGAAATGCTGTATGTATTATCTCTACACACAGGTGGCAATAAAATCTGCGTGTGGCTTAGAAAAACAATGCAAACGTTAGCTGTTCTAAATTGTTCAGGGATTGAATCTGACACTTAAAACAAAAGAGACTGTGATTGGGATCTAATTTACATGTATAAATCCATCATTTGAAATGTACTTTTTCTTTGTACTGACAAAAGCCTAGGTGGCACTGGAGCTACTTTTTGGGTTCTGCCAAGCTAGTACTGGAAAAGACTAATCTGATCGATTTCGACACTCTTACAAAAAAGGAATTACATTTAAGACAAATAGGAAAATTGAAACTCAGCAGGGCTCTGGACAACAATTAACCAAGTGCTTAAATTCAGGTTGTCACGATTAATCTTGCTGAGAAGGGCCTGATTCTAAGATGAAAGTTGAAAGTCCGTGGTGGAGCTCAAAGTGAGGGTATCAATTGTGCCAATACACCTGGTAGTAAAGCTGCACATATTTATGGAGCCAGCACAGCTGAAAAAGCCTGTGGGTTAGGACTCACTGTGATACACACCATGGTGAATCTGCAGAAGGACCACAAATAACCCAGTCATTGGTGATTTCAAGAAAGTGGTTAAAATGTTTTAGTTCCTAAATGTCTGATGAAGTCTAACCTAGTATTGTTTCTGGATGAAACGTGCAATATCCACAGGCTTTATCCCATGTGCTTTCTGGGTAGAGACTAACGCTAGTTCAAGACTCTCTGCCCTATCTTTCTGTTGCTTGGAGCAGAAGTCCTAAAATTGCATGACTGCCTTAGAGAAATGTACCCCTGTAAATCCCTAAAGGCAAGTAAAAAGAAATTATGATTATACATAATCTTCTGCAAGTCAATGTTAAAAGCCCCTTTTAAATCCCATGATGAATGAGATAACAGTTGTCCCAGATGGGCAAAGCTTTGATAAATACCATGGAGCAGAATTAGGGTACAAAAATACTTTCATCATTCTCTGATTCAAATATGATTATTTTCTACCCTCTTTGCATCCTTGGAAACTAGTGAGTCAGCTTGTTTAATATCAAATCAGACCAAATTCTGCTCAGAATTAATAACTGTCTGCCTCTTGGCAGCTTGCCTTCTGCATCTGATTGACTCTTTCACTCTTCACTCTGCAAATATATTTTCAGACCCGCTATTGATGACAAGTGGATTGAATTATAAATCAAGGCCACGCTCCTGGGCTCTAAGAAATCTAATAAAAGAGACAAAATGTGCAATAAAGGTGACTTTTGATGAGTGCAGATATTGATTCGGGAATTTACTCTGGTGGTATTTGTGATTACTTTTAACTGAAATATTTCCTGCTTCTCAGCGGCTTGTTATGATGGCACTTCCTTGTGGTTCAATGTGCCTTTGAATTTCCACATCCAGACATTTCCCCAGCAGCGTGGGGAAGGGACCTCTAGTTCTTCTTGCTGTCTGGAGCCATCTCATCTTGTGACAGTTTCATCTTTGAACACTGCATGAGCTGCCACAGAATGAGAGATCAGAAAGCCTCGGCAACAAAATAGAGCTCTGGGAAGACCCAGATCTGCTTCTGCTAAAGTCAATGACAAAAATCCTGTTCATCAATGTCCAGTCTTAGCAAATGATGCTCATTCATCAGTTGCATGCAGGCATATTTATCACATAATTGGCTATATATATTAACAATATATATATTATATACAAATTAACAATACATTTTCTTGCAAACATGAGTACATACCACCCACAAATTCTTCATTCTTTTTTAAGCTTAATTACTTCATAAGGTCAGAAGTGGTTAACTTAGTAGTGGTCAACAGGTCAATGTTTGGATGGAGATCAGTGATGACTGTTTTCCCTCAGGGATCGGTACTGGGACCAGTACTCTTTAATTACTTCATCAGTGACACAGACACAGTGACACAGAGGATTGGGTGCATCCTCAGCAAGTTTGCAGATGACACCAAGCTGAGTAGTGTGGTTGACATGCCTGAGGGACGGGATGCCATCCAAAGGGACCTGGAGAAGCTTGAGAAGTGGGCCCATGTGAACCTCATGAGGTTCAACAAGGCCAAGTGCAAGGTTCTGCACCTGGGTTGAGGCAGCCCCTGGTATCAATACAGGCTGGGGGATGAAGGGATTGAGAGCAGTCCTGCAGAGAAGGACTTGGGGGTACTGGTGAAGGACATGAACCAACAATGCTTGCTTGCAGCCCAGAAACTCCAACTGTGTCCTGGGCTGCAACAAAAGAAGCATGGCCAGCAGGTCGAGGGAAGTGATTCTGCTCTACTCTGCTCTTGTGAGACTCCACCTAGAGTACTGTGTCCATTTTTGGAGTCCTCAGCACAAGAAGGACATAAGCTGCTGGAGCAAATCCAGAGGATGAAAAATGATCAGAGGGATGGAACAGCTTGCCTATGAGGACAGCCTGAGAGAGTTGGGGTTGTTTAATCTGTAGTGATAGGACAAGGGCTAATGGCTTTAAACTAAAGTAGGGTAGATTCAGGCTACATACAAGGAAGAAATTTTTTATGATGAGGGTGGTGAAACACTGGCACAGGTTGCCCAGAGAGGTGGTAGATGCCCCATCACTGGAAATATTCAAGGTCAGGTTGGACGGAGCTCTGAGAAACCTGATCTAGTGGAATATGTCCCTGCTCATTGCAGGGGCGTTGGACTAGGTGATCTTTAAAGGTCCCTTCCAATCCAAACCATTCTATGCTTCTATGATTCTATGAACTTGCTTACCTGTGAATAACTTGGCAGGTATGCACTTACTAGATCCTGCCCACAGATCCTGATAGATCCTGATAGATGTTTTGTGAAGCAATAATGATCAATTTTGTTAATTTGGAAAATAGTTCCTACACACACACACACACACACACACGCACACACACATCGAAGCTGTGTGTGAGTTTAGCAGGGCCATGTTGAGCTCTTCCAGCCCCAGATCCCCAGTGTAATAAAAGATGTCCAATTTTTCTTCTGCCCTTACAGTGGTGGAGCCAGTAGGAGAGAGATACATCCTTCATCTACTTGACTCCATCGGGTAGATACTCTTTTCAACCGTTTCTTCACCTGGGCTCATCTACTGACAGAGACAATCCCCTGTCCCTGGTTTTCACCTGAGCAGAGTTCAGTATAAACTCACTTCCTTCATCCCAGGATGACTCCGATGGTATTACCTGTGACAGTGGCTAGTTTTGCCCTTCAAAGTCTTCCCAGAGGGTAGGTTCAGTGTGTGCAAAGCAACTGGGATGGAGCCATGTGGCTTCCAGTCTCTTCCTCCAAATGGAAATGTTCTCTGCCTGCCCTCTGGGAAAGAACACAGGGAAAAACTCTCTTGGTCTTGCATCCTTGGAGTTCTGCAAAACCATGTCATCGGTTTCAAACAATGGCATTTAGTAAGACTTACAGTGCATGCTGAGCTGTTGGTAAGCTTTGGTTCCACACTTATAGACCTATAGAGTGGCTATAGACCCTACAATCCCAGGCCAGGCCACAACCAAGCTGCAGGTAAAGAACTCTAGTGGTTGATTTACAGAGATCTCTGCCAATCAATTCAACCAGTCAACTCTTCTGACCTCCCTCCAACAGTGGTGTTTCTCCCATGAAACAAGACTGCATGTACTTATGTTCACAACATGGAGTAACACCTTGTAGGATAGGATAGGATGCATAAGCAGTGATTGCAATGGGCCTTGGTGGAGGTGTGGTGGAGAAAGGAAAACCAAACTGGCTGAGAGAAGACCAACTGTTGAATTGGGGCTAGTAATGCTAAAAAGAAAATAATCCGGCTAAGGTTTTTCAGTGAGAAGCACTTCCTGAACCAGTGAATATGGTTGCAGAAGGGTTTTGAGTCATATTTTTAGGAAACTGAGAAGTAAAACTTCAAAGAGATATGAGTGGCAATGATAACCCACACTCATGTGCTGGGAACTTGGACTAGAGCATTTCCGTTGCTCCCCAGTGAGTGTTCTCTTTCCCAACCGTGAGGACAACTGTGCTGTAGAGAATGGGCAGCTCTGGCATTCACTGCACCCAAGAAGCCTTCCTCCTGACCCTGGCAGTTGTTATTTCCAGTAGGAGCACAACTGATACCAACAATAGGAATTTTAAAGGCTTACACACAATTAAAGAGATTCATTTAGAGACATTTGGCCTATATTCACCACTTTTTGGACTGAAATGAATATTTATTCCTAAATGCTATTTCCCTACTGATTATTTTGCATTTTTTTGCTAGAACAGACTGTCACTTTTGCACCTTCTTGATACCCCTCTGTTGGACAAGAAAAATTCAGGTTAAGTTTTGGTTGGGGTTTTATACACTTTAGCTGTCACCCTGGTGACTCTCTCCAACAGAATGTCCAATTATTCAGTGAGTATTGAGGCTGAATCACTTTCTGGCCCCTGGAGTGAGTAATCCTATTAGGTCAGGAAGATGTGCAGGATTTAATGCTTGATGACCTGGGTGTTGCTACTATTTATCACAAGTTCTGGCTCACACGCTTTATATATGCTTCTCCCTCTTTTTTCAGGCCTCATGGTGACATTAAACTGATAAGAAAAGAGCTATATGTCAGGAAAGTCATAATCAAAGGAAGATAAAAGAAAAAGTGATAGGTTTTGGGTTTATCTTTCTACAGTAAAACAAATACTTTCAGCAAATAACATGTATTCTGACGTTTCAGGTGCCCTGGGATATCTGGAGGTGATTTCCCAACAGGATCCTTGTGGTTAGTCATCTTAGCAGCATGTTTATACAGTATTCAAATTATGTTTCTCTTTCAAATGGGCCAAATATAAATCCAGTGTCAAAGAAAGGACTGTGTCTAAATATAGTCCTGTAGGTGTGTTTTGGCTTTTTCTCATCAGAACTTTTTGTAAGTATTCATTAGGAGTGTCGAAAGAAAGAGGCCACTCAAGTATCTCATGGCCACCCTGTATGGGTAAACACACAGCACTTACATGTTCATCTTCAAATTATGTGTAATAGCATCCTGTACTGGAACAACAGTAACCTATCCTGTTTTCCTGACAAACATTCAGATTACACCTTGTCAGCCAGCCCTGAGAAAATGCTATGTCTATCTGCCAGTTTTAGCAGTTACTGCCTTTGATGATTTGGAATTGCCCACTGTCAGCAGTGTTGCTGCAATGATCTCTCTATGGAAGAAAGGTACTGGTGTCCATTCCTTCCGAGGCTTGGCACCTGATAATGGCAGTCTTTGGGCTGACCTTGTCCTTACTGGTGAGATTCTCGCTGTGCTTTGCCTAGATGGACAATTTCATAAGCATTCACTGGTTTTGAGAAAGAAATACAGTGTGTGATCATATGATTCCTAGAGTTCACAAGTTTGTCAAGACCTGACATGAAAGAAAACAAGTCTATCTTGACCAGGCAAAGTGTTAAGATATAATTGCAAACCAGCTTAGAACAAGAAAGTGTTTAACAGCATTACTTTTTATTTGATTTCCTCAATGTCACAGGATGTTTCGGCTGACAAACCAGGGGAGTGACTGAGCAGACTGGCCTCCTAAATGCCTCCTCTCAGAGCTCATCTTTCAGCTTCAGCTGGGATCTGTGACCACCACCTGCCCTGAGGAGCCTTCTAAGAACACTTCTTTCTCTCCTTTCTCAAAGGCAAACCCAGGTCTTGCTTTTCACCTTTCCCCCCTCCCCTGTTTTGATTCAAAACTTTCTTTGTTTAATTTATTCAACAGGAACATGTATTTGGGCTTGCACAGGGGATCTTATACAATACAGCTTCAAAAATTAAATGTTCGTACTTTAAACAAATATGTGTCCTTTTTGTTGAAAAATTCTTCTTGCTGATCCAGCACTTTGAACGTGATGATGGTGTATAATGCAATGTGTATCCTAAGAACATAATTATAAGACAATGTGTATCATAAAAATTTTTCACTGGACATGAATCGTACCAAGCGTGGTATCTCTAATTCACTTTCAGTTTTCCATGAAAGTCACACAGAATAGTAACAATAGCTTTAGAAACCAGAGTGCTCTGTCCTTTACACCAGCTTTTGCCAATTCTAGGTGCTCATGCTGTTGCATGAGTTCATTTTGGGAACTCCCTCTCGAGTTCCTGCTAATATAAGTTTACTCTTAATTTATGTCAGAGGCAGATTCCTCTTCTGTTATAAAACCCAATCAGTTAAATAGTAAGCAACAAGGATATTAGAGCAAAAGACTATCTGCTGAACTACAAGTCTCTTCCTTTCTACAGAAGCTAGCAGAGAATTAAATGGGGAATTATGTACTGCAGTGACTTGTCAGTCGGTATCACAGTACTTAGCATTTCCCTAAGACAGCAGGAAACTGTATATTTGACACATCAGTACAAGCACTGAGGCACCTATGAAATGATTTCACTATAAAGGTACCAGAAAATCATGGAAAATTTTCGCACAAGGTTGGTTGCTCTTTTCCCTGAGAACTCCTTTCTCCAATGCATAGACTAACCAAGTGCATTTTCAGGCAGACCTTTGATTTTGAGGAAAATGGAAAGATGACGAAATTCAGCTTTACTGTTGTGAAACACACCCACTGAGGTCTGTGGAACAATTTCCATAGATCTTGAAGTTTTGAAAGAGGGACCTGCAGAGAACGCACGTTGTGTCTGTTCACAGTGACCACCTGCGTCATGCTCTGGGCACGAGATGTCCCTGGTGTTACACAACAAGAAAGTGTGCTTAGAAATGCAAAGGTATAATTTGCAGAGAACTACAAAGGATCACTCCACCTAATAAAAGATCTTGAACCCACACCCATCTTAGCCCCATAATGAAGTTAATTTTCAACCATTTGATCAAGCACCTGAACCACATGCCAAGTAAATTTCTATGGTGGCCCAGTATAGAACTGTGTAGATGAAGCATATCAGAAATGCGGACATACCATTTTTTGTTTGTGCTGGCATGGCGTGTTCGCTTTGGGTTGGAATCCCTCCCTGCTCCATGGTTTCAAGCGTGTACAAACAATGTCATCTCCTTGACTTGTTGGGACTCGGCAGGCACAGCTTTTGTTTGTGTCATGTTATCTGTTTGTTTATTTATAGCAGTTAGGTCTTTCTTAAGTACATCGAAATGAGCAAATTTAATTTTACACGGCAAAGAGGCCTCGGGGGCAAGGAGGGGAGAAGGGGGCTCATTCTCAAAATGTTCATTAGAGTTATTTGGAACAAGTGATTGTCAAAGCAAAGGAGTGCAGGTTCTCCAGTTGATTCATATAAGAAACAATACTCAGTAGAGCTGTCTTGGGCACTTTCAGAACATAATTTATTGGAAATATGCTGCTCTGCTGAAACAAAACGTGTTTCTCAGAACTGCTGCAATACTGATAGGATTTCTGAGATCTAGTGCCTTGTCCTGCTCTGCTGAGGGAAGTAAAAAGGACATTTCTCTGAAAAATAAATTCAGTTTTCCCAGTAGCTGTAACTTGAATAGCTCGGGATTTGTTTAAAGCTTTTAAAAAATTTGGGTTTAGTGATAAAAGTAAGTTTACATCTTTTATGATTTATTTTGTCTGAGGTATCTGTATGAAACATGTTCACATCAGTTACTGAATATTTCAATAGGAACACACTATTAGGCTCAGCACTCCGAGGCTCTAAAATGTTACAGTAACCTTTCAAATCTGTTATTATGCTCAGTTTGTGGATCTAGCTCATTGATATCAGTGGTGCTACTCCTGGTTTACCTTGGTTTGAGAGACAGTATGAACACATCATCAAAAATCAGTTTTCTGTAAGTGAAATAAAGAAACACTTAGGGGATGGAACTCAGAAATTTTATATGTTGTTCCTCTTTAAGTATTTAGAAAACACAAGAATAAAGGAAGGTAAAATGACACAGAGATAAAAGTAAATCCTGGCATTCCCCAAAGTGCAAAAACTCTTTACCTGGCATCTGCTCTGTCCTTCATTTCTGTAGGTGGAAGCGTAGGTCTTTATTCTTGATTTCATTGGATCTAGCATCTGTGTCTCTGTTTACCTGCAAAGCTGTACCAGCTAAGACCAAAGATCTGTTTTGCAAGATGTCCCACCCATGGAAGTGGGAAATAGCAGGTGCTTAGGAAAAATGTAAGGCAAGCAGTGGGCACTGAGGAATGCTGCCCTTTTTGCCCTGTCCAAACTTACTGCGGTCTGTGGTTTAGGGGCTTCCTGAGTCAGAGGGTCTACCCAGTATTATGTATGTACTAGCTCCTGACTGATTTTTTGCATAAATATGTCCTATCACTTTTTGAACCCATGTGTAATTTTGGCAATGAGATTCACAGCTCAATAACGGCTGTTCACTTGGAGTACTGCATCCAGCTCTGGAGTCCTCAGCACACAAAAGACATGGACCTGTTGGAGCAGGCCCAGAGGACGACCACAAAAATGTTCAGAGGGTTGGAGCACCTCTCCTATGAGGAGAGGCTGAGAGAGTTGGCGTTGTTCAGCCAGGAGAAGAGAAGGCTCCAGGGAGACCTTATTGTAGTCTTTCAGTACTCAAAGGGAGCTTATAAGAAAGGTGGGGACAGGCTGCCCATAGTGACAGGGCACAGGATAATGGCTTTAATCTAAAGTAGGGTAGATTCAGACTGCATACAAGGATGAAATTTTTTATGATGAGGGTGGTGAAACACTGGAACAGGTTGCCCAGAGACGTGGTAGACGCCCCATCCCTGAAAACATTCAAGGTCCAGTTGGACAGGGCTCATCTAGTTGAAGATGTCCCTGGTCATTGCAAGGGGGTTGGACTAGATGATCATTAAAGGTCCCTTCCAACCCAAACCACTCTATGGTTCTATGATTCAGCAGCAGTTCCCAACCCACTTGCAGCTGGCTGTAGGCTAACAGAAGGTGTTTGGGTGGGCTGGCTTGCAGATTTGGAGTCATGCTGTGCATACATCATTAGCAGATTGACAGACTTCTGAATCACATCTATTCGGTTATTTATGTCAGTAATTGTGTGGGTACGAGAATCTGTCCAGACTGGCTGCTTGTGGGTGTGAGGTGAGGAGGGGAAGTGTCTGATGTCTGCAAAATGAGCCAGAGCCCCAGCATAATGTACTTCGGTGAGTCTAGGCCTGTGTTTGTGAGTATTAGAGGAGGAAATCAAATTCCCTTTTTACTTCAAAGAAGTAAGTTGAGATCACTGGGGAGTAAATATTTTGACAAATGTTGTTTGGAATGAGTTTTGTTTGTATAGATAAAGTGTAGTAATTTATAAACATATGATCAAATCAGTTCACATTATTTTGTAATCCCAGTCACAATCTTTCTTCTTTTTGTGCTAATTCCCCTGGTAAAACTTTGGTTTTCATTGCAAGACAGCTATTTGACCAACAATGGTAAGGTCGAGTATTGTTCAGGAAAAGGCTTCTGAGCTCATTTCCTTTCTGTTGTCTGTCAGTCATTGTAATTCTTTACTATAAATTAATGCCAAATCATCTCTTTAAATTTTATGAGCCTCTTCTTTAGGATGAACAGTGACTGATGCTACTCCACACCCCTTACCCTCTGGGAAAAAGAGGGAGAGAAGGAGCACTTGCAGAGTAGATAATGGAGCTCTGCATATTGTAAAAAAGTTATTGCCCATCTTTATTACCACAACATTACCCAATTGAAGTACCCTTTGCTAAACAGTTTATTCAACTGGGCTCATACAAAGTACTTGTTTAGCTAAAATGTCATATCTTCTCTATTGCCACTTTTGTATTAAAGCAATTGGAAGGCTCATCCAGTGACCCTGAGACACTCTCTTCCTGTTTCCTCACATAAAATATTTATACTCTGTATAAATATAGTGTTTCTTAATTGACCTTTCAGCATATATTATTATAATATACTGTAACCATTATCCCTTATTCATTTATTGCAGTGTGCATATATTTTTATCACTCATAATTCAATCATAGAAAAGTAGAGTACACTTAAAGTAGTGTTTTATTTTTCATTTTGATTGATTTGATGCACTTAAAGTTTACACAAAAACCTATGATGAAGAATTCTGGTCTTTGAAATGAGAATAGTTGGTCACCTTGGGACTGAAAAGTGGCCTAATTTTATAGAAATGGCTAAGTGATTTCAGTACCTCTCCAAAAAATGTTCCAAGATTTATCTAAGTTTGTCCTATTGCATGTGCTAGTGCCTTGCTGTGAACCTAGCTCTTAGTGGGGGAAAAGAAATTAATGGGAAGTTTCTGTGGCTGTTCACGTACTGTATTTTATTTGGTCAACAGTGATATGTGAAATCTGGAGTCAGATCTGGTTCTGAATTTGGGACAGGCCCTAAAAGAGAAGCATTCGAGGTAATTCAGATCTAGTGTTTTGTTTCAGATCTATCATATATTTATAACCTGGGGACAGGTTGATTGGGATGGAAAAACATTCTCTTACTATTATAAATAATGATGTCTTTTTCTAAATTCAGATGTCGTATAATTCATTCCCTGTAGTCCTTTTTACTGTGTTTGTAGGAACAGTTTTATCTTTAGTAGATCATGTTTTTCCAGCTGCTCTGAGAAGCAATCTATAGAAAACAGTTATATGTTTCAAATGATGGGATTTTTATCAGAGCATAATCTTTCTGCGCAAGCCTTTGCATTTTAAAAACAAATCAATGACTATGATGTCAGCATGTTTATCATTTCAGTCCTGGGAACATTTTCTTGGCATCTGGGTTTGATCTTCTAGGTGTGTCTAATTCTTATAAAGCCACAGCTGTGTGAAATAGATTTCCTAGGAGAGTCTGCCATATCAGGATTTCACTGGAATACAACTTCTGCCTCATTTCTCACCTTTGAATTGTTCTGAAGCCCAGAGCATTTTTATAATTGAATTATGAGTTTCACAGGAGAACGTAAAGAAACACTTCCTACAACCTCAAAGGCCAAATGTTTCCCCCCTCGGATTCCTACAGAATAACAAAGACAGTTCAAAGTTTGACTCATTATTTAAGCCCTGAAGCATGTTTATAGAGTACATTTTTAAAAAAGGACTTTTTTTTCGGTTTTGCATATAAAGTGCTAGTCTTACCTTTAGGTACTTGCATATGGGTATTAAAGTGAAATACAGCACTGCAGACTCAATGCTTTTTTGCCATTTGGGGTTTTATTTAGGTTTTATTTGTGGGGCCAGGGCAGTATACAGTAATCCACTTTTCTCAGAAACTGCCATTTCCAGCTGTATTTTTAATGGCTTAAACTTTGATCCCATTTTGATAATAAGCTGTCATTTTCAGATTAGATCAATATACGTATGGCCACTCCTGCTTTGTATACAAGCAGATGCCTATCTCCAGTATATGGGTATTGATTATTTGTTCCATTTTTATTTCAGTAAGGTTTCAATGTGAAATATCCAATATTAGTAAAATTTCCAGAACAAAAGTCAGGTAGTTTCATTAGACTGATAGGCCTCCCACCACGACGAGCAGTATGAGGTCCCTTTGCTTAAATGATTCAAAGTCAGGCTGGGGGTTAACAGCCCCAACCACCACCATCAGAAGGCAGAGCCTTTTTCTATCCATTGTCATGTTATAATGGTGACAGGGGGAGGCTGGCTGTTGATATTAATCCATGAAACGTTTTAACTCAAATTAAAGCATACTGTGTTGGCATAAGATTGAGTGAGGGACAGAGGATGTGGTGGTGACTCTTTTTCTAGGATACTTTTCTGCAGAATTAGATATGTTCCTCTCTCCTGCAACCAAATCTCCACTTAGGTTTTTGGTTCTTTCTGTTTGGAGATTCTCCCCACCAGTGTCAGAGAAGGGGTCTCTCTGTGCTCCTGGATTTCTGCTGGCGTCTTAGTGTCCATCTCAGCCAGTGTCATCACCTAGTTGAGTAGTTCAACCCAGCTGAGTTACTTCTGCAAAGGAGGTATTCAGTCAGGGATGATTAGTGACCTGGTGGAAGGTCTAGCACCTCAGTGCAGGACCAGAAATCACTCATGCAGACTTTGTCCCCTCCTCATGAGATCACCTTTCTCTCAGGCAGACAGCCGTTCAAGCTTTCCTACCATCAAGGTGTGGCAACAACACTTTGTTTGGCATTACTGTAGCTTGTGTCAATGGGCAAGCCAGCAGAATTTCATCTGCAGTTAATGAAACCAAGTTTAATGTGGCAGAACATTTGATTAAACTAAGAAGCAGGAGAGTTGAGATCTCTGTAGGATGTGGAACAAAATAATCAGCTTCTGCTTTCTGATCCAAGGTCCACATCTATTTTAGATAGAGCCAGCTCAATGCCAAGAAAAACAATTGCCAGCTTTGCTTATTTGATCTCTGAGGATCAGAGTTCAAATGAAAGTTTCTCACTGCATCCCATAGTGGCATTTTTTAATTTCCTTTCAGTTGTGGTACTTCTGGATCCTTAGACCCATAAATGATTCTGTGGAGATTTTTAGCAGGTGCTTATGTTTCAGACAGCAGCAGTGGGCTGTGTGAGTCATCTCATGCCACCAAGCATGTCATCAAATGGAGCAGTGTGTCATCTGGTCAGGAGCTACGTGAGTGAGGTGTTTAGCCTGGTGGAAGGAGTGCTGTGCTGGGGTGGCCATGGGCTGCTTGCGAGCTGTTGTGATTCCCTTCCTTTTACTGGGCCAGAGCTATGGTAGGATTGAGCCTAGAGTTCGTGGGAAGTGAGTCTCAGGTCTCAGCTGCTTATTGAGCCCAACCCTATGCTGCCTGTGAATCATCCCCAAAGGAACCCCACTCCTCTTCCAGCTCTCTAGATCAGATAACATGTGCCTTGAGCTTCTGGGCCATCTGAAGTTTTATGACACAGAGACCACCCCTGGATTAGCATGTGGGATTGTTAGTAGGCGTGACACACACACCAAAGCTGAGAAAAGCACTATTATAGACTGCTACAAGCATTGCCCAGCCAATAGCTCTCTCTGTATGTACAGCTGATGTACCAGGCCACTGTAAGGAGCAGCTTGTACCTCCTTTGTGACTTTGTATCAGGGCCCACAGTTATAAAGGCACCTGAATACAATAAGGCTTCTGTACAAGGCACGTTCTGGCTGGAGAGGGAGTTGCATTATCCTCCTGTTTCCGTTTGTCTTTGGATGGAAAGGGAGCCGTTCATCCAGCTGCACTACGTTGTCATGCAAAGAGTTTTGCAAATGAAGTGCATTCAGACTACGTAACAGCATTTTAGTCTTCAAAGACTGTGCTTCATTCTTATTACAGGGACTGTAAGAACTACAAGAAATCAGCCAGTTGTGTAGAGATGGAGCTCCAGGCACTCCAGTAAAAACAAATCAATTTGAGCTGAACTGTGAAGGTTTACATTGGGACAAAGGGTGAAAGATTACGTCAGCTGGGCTGCCATTGACATCCAACAGGATGCTGACCTCCGTTTTGTGCTTGTGCTGCTGCTGGCCCATGTTATTCATCAATCCATAGTTCCCGAGAAAAAAGCCCCATGAGCATCAAACCCACAGCATGGTAAACTCCTGAATTTTTCCAAAGCATACCAAAAAGATGAGGAAGGGACCAGCTGTGCCCATTGGTCAGTTAAGGTGGCTGGTGCTTGAATCCTAGCTGCACTGGTTCCACAGCTTCTCAAATCAGTGGACTTGCAGCAGAGGTGAACTCACCCTGCCATTTGTTGTGCTGATCTGCCCACTACCATTTGATAGCTCCAGAAGAAAAACAAATGCAAGCTATAATTTACATGCTGGCAACTCAGTAGGAGACTAGCTGTTACTTAAACTGTAAAAGAAAAACACCCAATATAGAACTTTTCATGAGGTTGGATGGGGAAGAAAAAGTAATATCAGATACGCTAGCTATCTTTAAGATACTTCACAAGCTTTTTAGCCTTATGATTTTCTTTGACTGTAGCAGGAGTAAGGCAACTAAATCCTTGCACACTGCTTTCTAAAGTTACCCTACTGGATTTAGACTTAGTCTTCAGTGGCCTTTCTGACATTTGTTGGCACTTATTCATAGAATCATAGAATCATAGAATCATAGGGTTGGAAGGGACCTCTGGAGATCACCTAGTGCAACCCCCCTGCCAGAGCAGGGTCACCTTAGAGCAGGTTGCACAGGAACACGTCCAGGCAGGTTTTGAATGTCTCCAGAGGTGGAAACTCCACCACCTCTCTGGGCAGCCTGTTCCAATGCTCTGCCACCCTCAAAGTAAAGAAGTTCCTCCTCGTGTTTAGGTGGAAATTCCTACACTCAAGTTTGTACCCATTACCTCTTGTCCTATTGCCGGGCACCATTGAAAAGAGCCTGGCCCCATCCTCCTGACACCCACCCTTTAAGTATTTGTATGCATTAATAAGGTCACCCCTCAGCCGTCTCTTTTCCAGACTAAACAGACCCAATTCCCTCAGTCTTTCCTCATAAGAGAGGTGTTCCAGTCCCCTATTCTAAACTTTATTTCTACAATAAGCTTCCATGGGCTGAGATACTTCCAGCAACTTCTTCCATGTGCTTCTTTTCTAGAAATGTGGAGTTTTTTCATATTTGGGTTGATACTGCAGTGATTAATGTCTGAGTAAAAGCCTTCTTTGACTGACTTTTTGTAATATTGTTGGCTATTTAAACTGCTGAAATCATGTCCTCCAAATCTAGGAGAGATTTCCAACTTCACTTTGCCTGATTATAGAAGGCAGATTAGTATCTTGTAGAGATGTTGATGAGGAATCACTACAGAAACCAAAGGAGTAGGAAAGGAAACCAGGCTGTGTTATTTAGACACAGAACTTAGAACATGCTGGATGATGCTAGAAGCAGAGGAAAAGCAAGCTACCATTGAAAAGGAAATAGATGCTGTATTTATTTCAAGGGCAGAGGGATCCCATAGTTTTGGTCAGAGCCACAAGAAATTCTGCAATTTCTTTGACTATTGTACTGACAGGCTAAAAGATGGAGGGGAGGCAGGAAGGAAATTCTACCTAGGGGTTTTTGTTTTTTTCTTCTTACTTTGCTAATTATTATACCAACTAAGAGATATAGTTACTGCTTAAATTTCATACTGGTGTTAGTAAGCTATACAGAAAGGGAGAGTCTTCTGCCAATGTTCTCCAACTACCTTGGCTTCTGTCTGAAAGGTAGCTGCATTTAAGTCCCATGAGTTTTTCTCCCCAGTATAACTCTTAGTTACCCAAATAGGTAACGCCATCCTTTATCTGGTAGGTATAAAGGTCAGTGGTCACATGTCTGGATTAACACTTGCTAGTGACATGGACACCACAGTAATCATCCTGGAAATATCCTGACAGCTCTGGAGTAGCCAGTAATGTCTTAGCTGTTTATATTTTGCTGCAATAAGTTCTGCTAATAAGCAAACCATGCAAGAGGACATAGCTCATAGCAATCTGGTTTGGCAATGGATGTAGCCAGCTAATTAGGGAAACAAGTTAATGATGTTGTTTTTAGCAGGCTGGGGGAAGAGTGGAAAACGAATAGTGACACTTAAATTATTTTGATTTGTAGGCAACAGATTGGAGATGAAGTTGAAACCACATTGTTTAAAATTGCTTGATGGCAATCAGAGTTTCTTAATGTTCCTCTGAAGTAAAATAAATTTTAAAAATCAGGGTAAAGCAGAGATACATTTCACTTTAGATAAAGTGAGGTAAATGTTGCTCCTGGAGCAGCCGAAGAGTTAGGGAAGTTAGACTTCCAACACATGGAGGGTTAACAAGTGACCTTAAATAGTGGCATATCTCCTGTCAAATATTATAAAATAAAGGTATCTTCAGTACATCCCAACAAAGACAAATACTTCTGCACATGAGGGGAGTCATTAAATATCTAAATCCCTAGTAACTCTCGGTTTAGGATCCTAAATGGGAGGTAGACACCTGCCAAGTTTCAGATCTGGGCTCACTATAATCTATCCACACTTGATTCCAATATTTATTTTAAACAGAGAATGGATATGGAAAAGCGAGGGTGCATATATTGTACATATGTACGTATACTTGTGTGTTCAGTCCACTTCAGGTCTTGTTTGAGGCAATTGCATCTTTCTATCTCTTATGCTTCTGCACCTAACCTTTTATTCATAGGACCAAATTTCACAGCATTAGTAAATAGCTCTAGTGAGGCAGGTAGAAAAGTGAGGGAGGACACAGGGAGTAGTCAAAGAAAGAGAGAAGGATCTGGCAGTTATTGTGGTGGTGGCAGGTGGACAGGAAGAGTCATCTAATCATGCAACAAAGCTAAAACCAACAACCTTGCCCTTGACTGACTGTCACAGTGAAGGAAGATTCAGCAATAAGTGGTGCCATCATCAATATTTTCTTCACTTCAGAGTAGTTTCAGGCAGATTTGGAGGCAAATGTTGCCAAGAAGAATGGCAGGTGCCTTTCAGGGAGGTAAATAAAATATTTTTATGGTGCTGTTGGTTTTTGCCTTACAGTAGTTCAACTTTTGCTTGTCAAAAGAATGTAAATGTCGACATATTGGGCTCGAACAGAGGTCTGTCTTGTCCAGCATCCCACCTCTGTTGACAGTGGTCGGTTACAGATGCCTAGTATATGCAAAAGGCACGTACAGGCTAAACCTTCCCGGCACATTCTCCCAGCTTCCAGCAGCTGGTGGCTCAGAGACTTCCTCCACATTCTTGGTCTTCACAGCCATTTGACTGTTTTGGTTGAGTTTGCTTCTTTTGAGGGGAAATTTTGCCCCAACCCCCTTTGTCGCTGTGGACATCTTCTTCTGATTCAGAATAAGAGAGGACACAAGCTAGGATCTGAACCTCTGCCCAGGTGTCTTGCCAACTGGAACCTCTGTTCTCTTGTCATTTTCAGTTGCGCAAATAATCTGTAGATGGGTATTACAGGGAAAATTAAGACCGGTTTTTTGAGTGTGGTGAATAAAATGGAGTATGGAATATGCCATTATTATTTATTATAGCTATTGACAAATTGAAAAAAGAGCTATTTAAAACTTGCAGTAATATCTATTAAACCTTCTGATCAACTTTGGACAGTTCATTTTTGTAACATTTTAAAACTGAGTAACATGAGTGTACTTGAAGTTAAATTATATGTGTATCTGAATATACACATATACATACATACATACACACATGTATGCTTACATATTTAAAGACACAGAAAATGTACTCTTTTGGCTTGGAATTGTTAGTATTTTAAGATTCAAGAGCAGTGTAATAATAAATAAAACCTAGATTTGATTTTGAGGTGTTAACCTAATTGAAATACCATCCATTCCTCTTTTAAGAAAAAATAGATAGTATCTCATTGGATGTGTGATATGCAGTACACTATCAGCTAAGTCTGGGTGGTTAGAAATTGCTAGCTGTGTTACTCCTGTAATTATTGGCAAGAAAAAAACAAAATTTACCCTGCCAGTACCACCTTGGTTTCCTCAAGAAAAATGATACTGTTTTATTTTACTTAAAATAAAATACCAGTCCTCCCTTTTGGTTTGTGATCACTCTATAATATCTCCTGTCAGTTTGAAACAAATGGGATGGCATCTGTACAAACTGGAACAAGAGTAATGAGATAATAGCTCATCCTTTACCATCACTTGTCTCCCTGGAACTGGCCTTCATTCAGAAGGCTCAGTGTTCTATGATTTAATGTGAAAGCTGTACAAGTTGGCTAGAACCTGAAGCCCTCTTGGTTTCTCAGGCATTATTAACAGCTTTCTTTGTAGGTTCTTATTCACATGACTTGCTTTTAATGAACTTCAGATACCCATTCTGCTCATGTCAGTCTCCATGGCTAAAGAAATACTAGAGTTTCAACTACAGAGAGCCTAAAAACTTCCAGGAAAAGAGAATGAAACTGAAAGAGATTTTTTTTAAAAACACTCTGAAGAAAGTAGATTGATGAATTTGGCACTGGGGAACTAAAGTAGGACCTTGAAATATAGCTGTTAAACATTAGCCCTTGAGCTATGTCCTGGGGTCTGCAATGCATAAAGCTGAAGGCATTTATTTCAACACTCCTCACTGTGGTAAGAGTTCAGAAAATGGTCAAAAAAACTCAAAGGAAAGTTTGACCTTAAGAATAGACCTCTGTACACAGTTTCCACCAGGCAGAGGAGATGTCTTTCTAGCCTTAGACATGTCTGTTATCTGGTAGACTTACAGTTACAGAATTCACGATTGTGAATTTGAGCTGAGACAAAAAGATTGTCTAACAATAAATAATTTAGCTCTTTGGGAGACAGTTACCATTGCAACTGGATAAATTCCATTCAGCCTGCTGCTCACAGATTGTCTTTATGGTATTTTTATTATGCAGGCAGTCTGTTGTGGTCATCTTGGTAAAAAAAAGGCCCGTGAAAATACAGTTTCTATTTTTTTGCTCAGCGGTTTAAATAATAGCAATGTCACTTGCAATGCTGTACATGTGTAATTTTTCAGCATTGTTTAATTAATTGCCTTATTAGGTGATTTTGGGGAATTCTTCTTGGAAAGCTCTAACATCTCCATGCCATAGTTGAGGGATATGAAGTTTCAGGAGGCATGGCATTTGGGCTAAGGAAGTCCCCAGATTCAGCTGTACAGCGGGCAGGAGGTATACCTGTGGGAATGGGAAGACTGTCTGTGCCCCAGCTCTTCCACATTTTCACAATCTGGATGTCATCTCCTTCTTCCTTAACATCCAGGTCCTGCCAGTTCTGTCCTGGGGCATATAAAGCTGAGAGGACCCTTGCCTGGAGGAGCTGCCGCTGCCCATGCCACTGTGTTGGGCCATGTACAAGTAGTGGGCTGGCAGACTCCAGCACAGGCGGTTCTACCCTTTCTTCCAACCCTTTCTTCCAACACCTGTCTCTCTCCCTCCTGTCTCTCTGGTTACACTTTTGCCCATAGTTTCTGCTGCTTCTCTCCTCTCCTAATGCATTTTCCTCCTCTGCAGATAATCTCAGTCTTGTTCTCTTCTGCTCCATACAATGGGTAAAATAATTTCCTTTGCCTGTGACTTTTACTTAGTAATTTATCTTTTAATTGACATCCTCTGGATCAAATTTCAGATGACACCCCTCATTTCCAAGATCTCTGCCCAGTCTCATCTTCTGTTTTCCATCTCTCTTATACTCCACTGTTCTTCTGCATGTTTCGGTCCGTTGATCACGTCTCCCCCCCCTAAAGCTCTACACTATCAGTAATTAACAGCAATGAAGTCATCCTTTCTCTCCCACTCACCAAATCCCAAGACCCAGCATTTGATCTGCCAAGAGTTTGGTGTAATCCAGCCAGGTGAGAGAAAGAAATCTGCCTTTGCTGATCCCCACAGGCAATGACGGAACTGACAATCTGTTATGCTCAACTCTTGTCGGGAGTTTACGTCCTTGATTTCTCCCTTGTGGCTGCCATCCAGAGCAAAACTGATAGATACTTTGAAAAACACAGAGCAGAAAGTCTGGCCACGGTGAGACCAATTTCATCCGAAGCACTGGGGCAATGATGGGACCACAACTCTTTGTACTAGAAAGAAAGGAAAATTATTGCAACATATGATAAGATTTTCAAAGTGGAATAGAATGTAGGAGGAAGCATGGAAATAGGCCAGTAATTTACACATCAGTATTTCCCATGAAAGAAGAGACACAGAAAATTGTTTAAAATAATCTGTAATGCTTTCTTCTTTGACTTCTTATGGACCTTTCTTGCTTCCAGTTTTAATGGCTGGCTCCAGGGCTTAATGTCTATTGGGGTGCAATCTGTGATCTCACAATTTATTGCCCTTTTAACTCATGACCACCAGGAGCGAAAGAACACCTTAGTAAAGTCCATACCAAGTGGTAATGGTGTTATGTAGTAAGTGGTAAATCATAGCCTTGTCATCTTCTGACACCTCTCTCATCAACACATACGTAAAATTAGTGACTGCCTCTTCTTCCTACTTCTGTTTTCCTGAAGGAAAAAGCTTAGATCAAACTAGTAGCGTCATAAACAGCCTGCAAAAGGGGTACTTTTGCATGCATATGTGTGCATGCATTCATGTATGGGTGTCTGTATGTCAGTATAGCTTTAATCATTGTGCTGATCACTGTATTCACCAGGAAAGAGAATGAGCTCATTATTTAATTAAAATACCTTTTATTTCTATCAAAACCACACGGATCTTATTTGCATGTGGCTTTATATCCCCCACCCTGGATGTTTCTGTAATAGTAGCTGTGGAAAAGAATTTCTGTCATTTTGTATTGATGACTAAAGGGTTAGCAGCCATCTAGGGGGAGAAAAAGGGGGGAATTATCTGGGTAGGCTTACACTAGCCAGTTGACATAACAGCTACTTGGGTGGTATGAGGTTTCTGGGATGTATATGGTCGTTTAGTGCTTTCTTTTGCCAAAACATCTGGAATCCAAAATCCAGTCGTTAGACAGCCGCACATGTTAACAAAACAACCGGACAGAGAAAAAAGGCTGAAGGAAAAAAAAAACATGATAAGGCATCATTGTTACCACTAGGAAATTAGACATTTAAGGTTGTACTTCAAAGCAAGTATTTTTATTATAGCATACATGCACGGTTTGATTTATTGTGCAGCAGAGCAAGACTGTAGCAGATCCTCCTGCCTCACGGGGGAAAATACCTTCATTGTCCAAGGAAGCTGCATGCTAAGTAGTTTTAAATGCAATGTGCAGATAAGAAGAGAACCTTGTTCCTCCCTGCAGCACCTCTCCTTACACACATAAAGCACTGGGAGAGGCTGTTTTTAGGAGCACAAAGTATAATTTCTGCTTTCTGATACTACACCATTTTGGACTTGAAAGCAAGTAAAAGATAGCATGGTTTTCACTGCGGGGCTATAAAAATGAGAACAAAATATAATGCCTCTGGCCTCTGCAGGGATGATTTTACCCAAGGAGGTAAGTGGAAAAGGCAGCTTTCTCTACCATTAGTTCTGGCCCATATTGCACATAGTTTGGTAATTGTTCAGGCAGCCTTCATCACATCCTAGCAGACTGGACTTATGATGACCCAGTCAGCACTGGCCCAGCAAACCCAGGGGCTTCACACAGCTCTCACCTCCAAGCCTCTGCTGAAATGAGAGGAGATGCAGAGAGTGGGCTTTGAGGAGATGGAGCCATAGGATACCCTTGCCCCTGCTGCTTCCAAAATCTCGTCACTCGGCAATTACTATGCTTTAGCCGTAATCTTAAAAAATGTTTGGAAAATGTTCGTAAACATGTTTCTGAGTCGCTTTGTGTAGTTGAAACACTTTTATAAGATTAAAACGTGGGGAAAGCTGGCACAAAGATTGTTTAAACAAGTGTGCTTGTGATTTCTTTTCCTAAGGTAAGTACGTGTAAGATTAGGAGACTTAACAACTGTGCTGGTGAGTTCTGAGTGTTGTTTGTTTGAGAACATGAACATGCTGCTTGCAAAGCCAGGAACTTTGGGAGACTGAAAAATTGGGATCTGAGACAAAATGAACTGAGAGGAATTGAAAAACATAGGTGGTGCCGTAGAGGAAACCTGAGGCAGAGCATGTTTTCTGAAGGCTAGCACAGCAGACTTGCGATGCTCTGCTTCATTTCGTCCTTCCGCTGCTGACACTCTCTGACCTTTGGATGAATCAATTAGCTTCTCTCTACTTCACTTAACATTTTTTTAAAAGGTGACTTCCTGCTTCACAGCAGGGGAAGAAGAGAAAAGGAGGTGGGAAATGAGATTTAATTATTTTGGAAAGGAAAAAAAAAAAAGATCCTTAGAGAAATGTGTCCTTGTTTTAAAAGCATTATTATAATACCAGTGCAAATGAAAGATAGCTTAGAACATTAATTTTTATCCCAAATCAGAAAACAGAAAAAAGCCCCTTGCTCCAAACCGTGCCCAGAGAGATGTTTGTCTGTGCACGCTTCTGCCCCTGCGGAGAGAGTGAAGGAGCAAGAAGCATGTGGAAGCTTAGTCCAGCTGGTGCTCACGCTGCTGGGGGAGGCTCGGAGACTACAGTCTTACAGTCCTGGTGTAAGAGAGCCTGTCCAGGGAGAAAGAGCAGAGTGCCCTTCACTTCAAAACGCACTGTGCTGGCAGCACAAAGACAGAAGCCTTTTTTTTTTGAAGGCTAGAAACTTCTTCAGCTCCACTTCGTCAGAAGTATCAAAAGGTCACCAGCATGTCTCGTGTTACTTTGCGGGGAAATGGGGACTGATCAGCTTTGGGGTGGTATGTTTATAGAATCTGACCCTCAGTTTCAAAAATCAAAGGCATTCCTCTTAGCCCATGCATCAGAGAGAGATTTCCTTGGAGTCAAAAGTTTCATCGTATGGCAAGAGGACCTGTGAAGGATTGTTTTATTACAAGAAGGACAGGGAGAAAAAGTAGGTGATTTATTTAAGTAGCAGGCAGGCAGTCTCCGAGAAGAGAGAGCCTATCTTACCCTCCGCATTCTCAGCTAATGAATGAGCCTGGGAAACTGGAGCAAGATCAAAGTTGCTTTACGACAAAATTGCTGACATTCCTGAAATAACTGAGAGTTCCTCTATTCACACTAAGTATGAATCAAGTTCACTGACACACAAAGTGCTTACGATGGGACCGTCCGTTGCATTGTTACCTTGACTCTCAGCTTATCGCCCTGCCTGACCTCTGCCTAAAGCAGTTAAGAAATCACTGCTCCTTCACCCATTGTTCTCTTCCAAATGAAGATGTCAAAGGTCAAGATGTGTAGCCACAAAAAAGGAGAAACCTTCAAAATGCTAACTCAAGAATATGGGGTACAATGTTTAGGTTGCTGTAGCCTGACAGGGTAAATGATCTTAAAAGACAAAAGTAGCCCCAGAGGACTTCCAAATCTAATGTGTTCTCCAACACAGGCACGCCAGCAAGGTGAGATTAATTTCTGAAAGGGACTGCTACTAATCTTAGGTCCATTGATTTAATACAGGAAGCTGCAAGCTGATAGACAACCCCCTTCGAAGGAAGACCCTGTCCCAGCTGCCAGTCAGTGGTCCCATGGCCTGATGTGTCAATAAGGTTCAACCCAGGACCGAGGTGAATGGGTCCAAGTGCAGACTAAGGCTTTAAAATATGCCGCTTATGCACACGGTAGTAGGACAGAGATATTGCCAACTAGAGGAGTTTTGCATAATGCTTTCCACTACTGCATTTTAAAAAAATAATTCTGAAAAGCATAAATTTTTTAAAAAATAATTACAGTGTAACTTTGAGTGTTTTAGGGATGTTCAGAATTTTATAAAACAGAGAAAGAGAAAAAAACGCACCTAACTGAAGGGCCTGTAGCGATGTTATCCTTTGTGCTGACAGGCTGGGTACGTGGTTCTGACCTCGTCTGTCCCAGGTTGGCAAGACTTGCCGGTCACCACACTTAATCGATATTAGGATTTTTCCCAACAATAACTTGAGCCTTGATGACTCAGACAAGTAGCAACTAATTTTAATGGGACTCTTGAGGCTGATGGCAGCAACACCAACCGACCCAATTCTCCACTGGATCATAGCAGGAGTAGGTTGTGTGAGCAGGACCCACCTTTCCAGGTGCTGCAGACCTTCCCCCCCTGCACACTTAATGCCTCCTCAGTAGGGGTAATAAAACTTTGCAAATTCACTCTGAGCTGATTTACCTCCAGCTCTTGGCAGACTGATTATTTCCAGGTAAAAAAGGAGTATTTTAATGAAATAAATGATTATGTACTTAGTATTTTGAAAGGATGTGTTTTCACTAGAAAAAGAAAAATCTAAGCTGCAAAGCTGCTTCAGGAACAAACTTGTGAATTTGGACCTCAGCAATTATGATTAGTCTCACAAGTGCTCTGTCACTTACTCCTCTTCCTCTGTCCCCTTCTCTTTAAGCTTGTCACAAGAGGGAAGTTAAACTGCATTAGAAACACCTTGCAACATCACTTCATCAGTCCAAATCCATCTGAATGAAGAAGTGGCTTTCCTTTTACTCCCAGGCATTGCTCAAAGGCAATTCCTTCCAAGGACTTTGTTGTGCATTGTGGACAGGAGACCTTCCTTACACTCTGGCCATGCTCGATGAGGTATGTAACTATGTCAAAAGTTCTGTTGTTGGGTACGTAACTCATTAAACCTCTAGATGTTAATGGTGGATTTCAGTGTGTGGAGCTCTGCGTTCATATAGGCATAAATGACAGTCTTATCACTAATGCCCTCCAGCTGGCCTCAGAGTTCATCGTTGGGAAGTATTACTTATCTGCTGTGCTCCAAGGTCTGGTAAATGTAGTTTGTCCACATAGTTTGTCCCACATTGTAGTAGGTTTCTTAATGCTGAGGCAGAGTGCTGTGGAAAATCTGCTGTGTTACAATTTTCACCTGTGTTCCCATAATAGCTTTTTGTGGCACAGCTAATGTAGATAATGACGGTGTTAGCTTTCATCCTTTTATCATTATCCTATGATGACTTTACATATCTCCTATTGCCATGGGTAGTGAAGCATATCCCAAGACACTTGGAAAAATACTGTCTAATTAGTGCCTTAGGTTACTCAAAGCTGGCTGTGAGGTATACCTTTGAGACACTGAAAGGTCACATAGCAAAATGCACAGGAGCAGTGATCTGATCTTGCCTTGAAAGAAAATTATGTGCTGTGTGCTGCACAGCATCTGCATGACCCAGGGGGAAGGTCCTGAGCACTGTCTGGAAGGGGTACAGATGCTGGGAGGGCAGACCATGCACTAGGTGAGGTACTCGCTTCTACACAGCATATTCAAGAGCAATGGTGCATAAGTACTGGCATCCTTGTTGGCTGTGAAGCTGCGATATCAACCTACTGAGATGCATCATTTTAGAGGGAATGCCTGAGTCTGGACACTGATGGGGATGGCTGCAAAGGGAGAGAAATAAGAGGCAGTTACTGCTCACTGATCTGTTTTCATATCAGCAAACTAATATAATGCTATTTTTTTCTCTTCTCCTTACAGTTTTGATCAGTAGCCTGTGCAGCCTGAGAGGCTTTGAGGGTGATAAATGCCTTCTGTTTTCCTGCCATGTGCCTTGCCGCACTGATGCATGGAAATGGGGATCCTCAGAGATAGTAGCTGGTGGTACTAGCAGTTGCTATGATACACTGAATGTCTCACTTTGAGAAGGGTTTGGGTCCTGAACTGTGTTTAACAGTTGAAGATGATGAGGAAGATGAGGGTCATTGGTGGCTGGGTCCTATTGAAGGCATCAAAAATATGTGCGATGAAAAGGCAAGGGAACTTTTGCGTTATATCATGGGATTGTACATTTGGGTCTGCCGCTGACTTTATGCTTGACTTCTTACAAATCTGTCAGATTCCCTGTTTGCTGTCTCTTTTCTTGAGGAAAAGGGTCCTCATGTGTTTCTCTGTACAGCAGCCAGCCCAAAGGGGTCCTGATAATATCCGAGACCTCTGTGAGTCCCTGCCCTACAAACACAGAAGAAAGAGTTTGGGAAGTATGAGGAAGGTGACTTTTGTATATCATACATGCTGCCTTCTAGGTAGGCGCCAACATTTCTACGTGCCCTGAGTGCTACAATACTGATTTCACAAGTCATTATCTTGAAGCCCTGACATGTGAACAGTAAAAGGAAATGTGTTGTCAGAGCAGCAGGACTTTCAAGATCTTTGGTGCTAGAAGGAAATTCCCAGCCTATGAAGTCTGAGTGGGATAGGCAGCAATTTTCATTTTAGAGCTGGATGACACTAATTGTGTCAGCAAAGAATAATTTTCTTTCCAGCAATTGATAAAAGCTTGAAAGAGATGTTGTGTAGCAGCTGTGGTATGTTACCGCATTATCGCAGGAATGTCCTACAATGAAGTATGTAGTGGCAGGATGTAGACAGCTGTATTTGGGAATAACCTCGATGAGGAGACTCACATCCAGAACCCAAGCCAAACAGCCTTGGCATCAGGGAGAGCCTGTCTAGTACACTACTGAACACCGTCCAGCTATGCACACAGTATAAGCAGACCAAAGGCCTTGTGTACTTCAGCTAGACAAACTTCCTTCTTGGCGAAGAGTCATCTGTCATTCAAGAGATGCTGTGTATGGGGTGGCATGTTGATCCTACACATAACAGCCTCCATGACTTTTGTGACAGACTCCTTACAACCGTCTTTTCTTATAGTGGAAGCATATGCTTTTGAAATGACAGCTATTTCCATACAGCATCACTCTATTGTGTCCTTCCAAATACATCCCCAGCTGCGCGGTGCAACTGCTGGGGTTCGACTGCATTGATGGCCTCCGATGCCCCACCAGCCCCCTGAGTGAAGCGTACTGTGATCACTCTCCCATAGCAAAATGCCACATGGGACTTCAAGGGCTCCTCCCCAGAAGAAAACATTTTTCATGTGTTGAAAGGCAGTTGGGAGGATCTGCAAAACAATCCTAGCACTGTCTTGAAATTCATATCCCACTGCATTGCGTCAGTCTTTCAAAGAACAGTATCACTTTTACTTTTTCGGGTTGAAATAAATCAAATGTGTAATTCAGGGTCTGGTCTGAATCTTGCTGAGGTCAATGGAAAGACTCGATGTCGCTTTTTTTTAAACTTTGGTAGGTTCTGCACTCCTGCCCAGATGGCATTCTCTCCTTATAGTGGCTCTATATGTGTCTCAGTGGGAATTTCACTTTGCAGCCCTTTGTCTCCCTGCGCCAGTCCATCTTCTGTCACAAACATGGCCCTGCACTGGAAAAGGAGGATTGCCTCTCCTTATATTCTGCTTTAGTTTGTTGACTTCTATTTCAATCCCCTAGTTGGCTTTGCATAGGCAGACCTTTGCAACAACAATTCCACTGATAAAAAGAAAGGGATTTGCATGCTAGGAAAACCATCAGGGCTTTTCCTGTACTTTTTCTATACTTGCCTAAGGTAGCACTGTGGACTTTGATACTGCAAACAATTATGCATGTGGATAATTCCACCTATGTCAAAAGTTTAATTGATTTTAATGGCACAACTACCAGGTAAAGCTGCTCTACAAATGCTCTTCATGGGCAGACCTCCATGGGCCTCAACATATGTTATGGAAAATGACGAATCTTGCTGTAGGGAGAAGTATGTGGGGCTGGGACTCTTGTTTCCTCTTGTGTTTGCAGAGGTTAGGGCCTGAGTCTTTTTACTTTAATATCAATTTTTAAAATAAGCTTTAATATACTGAAAAAAAATTTAGTAACTGTAAATTAGATGTAAATTTACATGTGAACATCAGGGACAAACCGCTGCTTGTTCAGTGCTATTGCTCACCCAGAGAGGCAAGGAGATGGAGCAGCCGAGCCTGGAGCCCAGCCTGTTGGGCAGAGAGCTGCGCTCCGGAAAACACTCATTCTCTGTCTGCACTTGTACTGGAGCCAGCCTCAATTCCTCCCTGGTGCTTTGCTAGGAGAGCAGGGCGTATCTAAGCATGGGAGTATTCAGCAGGACTGTGGAGGTGTTACTTTTCTACGGAGCGGAAGGCTGTGTCCAATCTGATGGCTGCTTTTCAGGACAGCACTGAAAATTTAGGAAGGGACCACAAATGATCAATAAGATGCCATAAGGTCTGGCAGGACCGCTTTACTGTGCAAAACGTAGGTCTACGTAGCTGATCAAGCAGAGGGAGCAAATTAACACATGACTTATTGCAGTTGATGCATACCTACACAGAAAAACAGTTTTCTGATAGGAGAGAGAGAGGTCTTCAATCTAGTAGGCAGACATAACAAGATTCGATGGTGGGTGGCTGCTGCTGGATAAATTCACTAGTGGATAATACCCATGAGAGTGATTGGCTGCTGGTCCTGTTCATCTGGGGACATGATGGATTCTCAGCTACTTCAAAGTCGTTGCTTGAAGAATGTGTGGTATTGCAGAAATTGCATTGTATTTCAGCCACAAGACACAGACATGACAGAGGAATTACAAGTAAATATTCTTGGACTTTGTTAATCATAATGGTTTTTTGCTGTCCTGAAATCCTCTAAGTTTATGAAAATTGATAAGAATTTTAATAAGGGCACTTTTTTTTGTTCCATTTGACAGATCCACCAATGTGATACAGAGCACCAGATTCCACTATGTTGGATGGCAAATATTTTCTATTCTACCAGCTTCAGTAAAGACCTAATAAAACAAAACATAACCCCTTTACCACGAAAGCTGCTGACATTTTCTATTAGCTCACCTAATGGAACTAGCAGGGCATTTTGCCTGCAGCTTTTTCCCACTTTGCCCAATTATTAGAAAGAGACACTGGCAGCTCCTACAGCCTTTCTCACAATTATCTTTTTTGCTTGAGGCAAAAGCTTGTAACCCTGGCCCTGTTCTCCTGTGGGACAGCTGCAAAATTGAGGGCTACAGCGCAAGTTATTTTTAGATACTTCATAATACATCTCACTACAAACAGAGCAGGAAATCTGCAAATGAAAAATACAAAAACACCTTTAGATTAGTTCTGAAGCAGCCGATTGAGAGATGATCTAAGAATTGAGGCAAGTCTCCTCTTATTAGTTAAATTGTATTTCTTACTTCAGTGTTGATCAGGTCCGAGACTGCTGAAATGCTTCAAAGAGAGATCTGCTGCTGCTGGTTATGGCTGCTTGGGTGGGTCATCTCTGTTACTAAACATCTCAGTTAACCCACTCCCCAGGCAAGGGATGTGCTTGTGATCTCCTGTTCTACAGAAATGTATGTATATCTATATTTTCTATGCTGCTTTGTACAAGGTATAGATATAGGGAATCAATTGTGGGAAAAGAACTGCATGATTCTTGAAGGCCTGCACACTGACCCATCTTTCCTTCTGCACTTCTGCCACTATGTAGAAATGACAGGAAAACGTATATTGCTTACAGGACACCGTCGGGGAAGGAGAAAGGGAAAGGAAATTTGTAGTGCTCTGTCCTGACAGAATGCAAAAGCAATAAAGGAGAGTGAGGGTGAGCAGGGACTTAAAGCTTGTGTGTGTGAAATAGCATTTCACAGCGTGTGTATTCAGCTGTGAGGCACCTGCCCCTGTAGGAATGTCTGTAGGATGTGGCATTTTTGTCTGGTTCAGTAAAAGGTAAGAGAACACATGCTTTCATTTGCAAAGAGGCAGCATTTTTTTCTCTTGTCACCTTTACTATTTCTCTCCAGGCTGAGTTATTAAGCCAATTATGACAGTGTTTTAACTCATGGGAAAAAGTAATGTTGAAGCAAGGAGTAAGCATTTGCAAATATATAGCAAAATTTGCCCACAAGTAGAAAAATATTCAATATATTGGGTATGAGGTCACCATGTACCAGTAGCATACAGATTTCTCACTACACTACAGTGGAGGAAAAACATTGTCCTCTAAAACTATTTTTCCTCCTGATCCACCTCTAAATCAGCTTAAACATTTTCCGGCTGAGTGGCCGTGTATTGTGATTGCAAGAGCTTCTCTGGAGTGCTGAGTATGTGCAACCTCTCTTACTGTGGAGTTCAAATCATCATTTTCAAAATGAGACCCTGCGGTAGGGATGGGTAGAGGTGCCTCAGCAGAAGTGTCTGCTATCTGATCCCCATTAAGAAGAACATGATTAAAGTAAGTGTAGAAGACCTGAGGCTCCTTGACTCTGAGGAAACAGTGAACAAACCATGATGTCAGCAGTAAAATAAATGAAGGAAATCCTCTGAACAGAAAATGGAGCTCTTAAAAGGTAGAGCAGACCTGCTGGAAATTTGGAGGCAAGCTAGCTAGGGGTGTTTCACTGTTCATTTGTAAGCAAGACAATGCAAAAAAGAACCTAGTGGGGCATAAGGAGGTATCAGGCCTTGGTATCATAAAGAAAATACACTTGCTGGATGGTAGGGGTCAAAACACCAGAGGAAGAATTCGAGGATGTTTCCAGAAAAATAGCCTATGATTAGTGCATTAATTCTCTCATTCTCAAACAAGGCTGGAAATCCTCATTATTCTTTTAAAATATATGTTATTTTCAGTATTTAATGCATAACTGGGGGTAGTTTTTTGAAGAATGTAACACCTTTTTAGCAAGTGATTTGCCAAGTGATGACAATCTCAGTAGATTTACGGAAAATAAATATTGGAAATTTTTGTGCTGATTATGACAGTTTTTATAAGCTCCCAAATATACCATCTTGCAAGAAATTTTAAGATAGAATCAATCTATTTGGCACATCCAAAGGTGTTTATTTATTTCAGAGTTTTTGCAAGCCTAGTTTCCCTTACTTCTCACTGAAATGATAATATAAAAATGTACTGTGAAGATTATCTGAGAGGAATTATTCAGGTTTTTTCAATTGTTCAAAATGGTTTTATATCTCTTTTGTTTCCATTTCCAGTGCCTCCTGTAGCCAATAGAAGTAGTTTCAAAACTATTGCCAGAACAGCAAAATTTAAGCAGGCATTGTAGACTTAAGGTACAAAGTAGAAATCCAATTCAGGATTATGAGTATCTGCAGAAGAAAACACACTGAAAAAGTTCTGTTTACCCAGTCAGAGCACAGAAACAATGTGGCTTAGGAAACTGAGTCCTGAATATATTCAATATTCATATCTAATGGCTTTTGCACATCCTGTAGGATGAAATTTGTCTTACAGAAATGTTCTGAAATTATTTTCAAGCAGTGACTAAATTCTAGAAGACTGTGATTAAAAGAGGCTTTAAAAATCACATTATTAGTAACTTGGCCAGCTCTGGAAATTTCAAGATCCCTGATAATGAATTATGCAAAGTAAACATCCAGGTTTCCTTGATGCTTCAGTTGGAGCTGTAACATTCAAGTTTAAAGAAGTATTATCTGCAATCTGCCACTACATCTGTCTCGGGATCATGAATTTCTAATCTGAGTTGCCATCACCGAGATGAGGCAAAGTCCCTTTTCCAGAACTTTGGAAATATTTCCTTAGTATTTGTAGCATGGGATCTGCAATTTCTGTTAGAAAAACTTAGTGAAACCAAAGTTAACCTCATATTAATGACTTGGAAGGAAAACAATTTTTTAACACACTTCAGTTGCCTTCTTGGAAGTGGTAGAAAAAGGTTTCTGTAAGCTATTCAATAGCAAGGAAGAAATGTCTGGAAATCCAGAGAAGGAACAGATTTGCTACTGGTAGAGGCAGCATTAGGCATTGGCTAAGTATGCGGTCGCCTGGAATACCACAACTGAAGAAGTACATCAGTATTAGAAGAGACGTGGTTACTCAGTAATGACCCTGTTGAGTCACTGTTCTTTTCTTTTAGAGGCATTTGCTGTTATTTCACTATGCAATGGAACAGGAATGGGAAAAATCTATCTAAAAGTAGAAATGCAATAGAGAGGGAACTGGGTAGATGGATGAGCAAAGTCTGGTGTATGGTATTATTAATTAAGATGATAATGCACGCCTTAAGCTGATTCCATACATGTTTAACTTCAAAATCAACAGACTGAAGCCCTTATAGTTCCTGAATTAACCTAATTTGTCTGGGATATATGTCTTTTTATGGGTCTTTTTAGGTCTTGCCCCCGCAACTGTCAGCTTCTTGTCCCATGGGTTTCTCTGCCAAAAAAAGCCCCCTCTGCTGCAGAGCCCTGCTGCTCCCAGTGACAGCTTCTGCAAGCTGTGCACCCCTTGAGCACTTGTGGTTCTCGTCTCTCAGGACCAGCAAGGCCAGTGCCCCAGCTGCTGCTGGAAAACAGGGTACGATTTGCTCTGAACAAACTCTTTCAGGTCTGAATCAAAATAGTAAAACACCTATGAGGCAGGGCAAAGTTAGTTATGAGAGGTAGTGGGTTTTGGTCACAGAAAGCAGACAAGCTTGGAGGCACATAAACCTTCCTGCATATTTGCCACCTTCTGGCACCATCTATTTTCCATGTGGAGACCCAGGTAGGTGAGGGATATCTGAGGACAGCCCACAAAGCCTATTTTGTTTCTCTCAGTCTCATGCTTCCCAGCTCTTGACAGCCCTTCTTTCTTTCTCTTTCCATAAACACATGCACACAAGACCCATGTCTCGTTAAACCTTTTGAAAAAGGCGAAACCAGACTGTGTGAGCCTTGCCAGAGGGTGAAACTTTAAAAAGGTTGTGATTTGCCTCGTTTCATTTTTAGGGACCTAAATCAAGCACCCACCAGCGCCTTCAGTTCCTACAGGAAGCTTTATCTTGTGCATTTACCAGGAACTAAATCACAAACTTATGTGAATACACAGAACAAGGATAATGCTGTTATCTTAGATTATTTTCATGATTATTTAGTGTGTCAGTGTAGCTTTATTAGTCACACAGTCCCTGAGAAGTGTGAATATCTTAAACAAAATCATGAGCACTTAGGGAGAGAATGCAAAATAAGGCAGGAATGATACAATCTGGTTTCAATAGGAGACAAAAGGTGGGTTTTAACTACAGAGTTGCAGACTCGGAGGTGAAAGCTGGAGCTGTGAGATGCTGCAACAGCACAGCCCCAGTTGCCTCACATTTTTGTCAGCCTCTTCTAGAAATTTCAGTTCTGGCCTGTCAGGGGGTGTCCAGAGCCAACATCACATCCGATGAAATCAGGGTGTCACCAGAAAGACTTGAGAACACTGTTTGCATTTTGATAGTCCTAAGTATTTTAGATGAGTTTTCCCACTCTTTCTTCTTTTTTGTTCTAGTTGGTCACTACCCAATGGGGCAGAGGCAGCTGCATTTTCATGGCACTTCACGTATGTACCTTGTGCCAACCTTTGAGAGCCATGGGAGGGGCTGGCTACAGAAATGTGAACAACTCTTGCTAACAGCATCAGCAGGAAAGAAGTCCATGCCCCAGGTGTCCTGCTGTTGGTTGTATCTATGCTTTTTTCCCTTGCATTTATTTTGTAAACTTTCGAGGTGTTTTAGTAGTTGTGGCACAGTTGCCACAGCACACTAGACTCATGCTATAGCCAGTATGTTGCACAGACCAAATGTCTCTCCCTGTGTCACAGATACACTACAGGCATCTGGAGAAAAACAGAGTGCAGATAATTAGAAAGTGCTATGAAGCAAATCCAAGAATTATGGCATTGCACAGATTGATTAGCATTCCCAAACCAGAGCTGGAGTCAGTCTAAAACCAGTATGTCTTGTTATTGTGCAGGTGTGTGCAGGTTCATGACCATAAGTTTTTCTATTGAAATAAGCCTTATTCTTCATCTAGACCGTGATCCTGTAACTGAATATCTGTTAATAACTTTGAATAATAATTTCACTTGTATGAGCTTCTAAGTAGGAATGGCAGCCAAGGCACAAAGCTCCTTCTTTGTCATACTTCAGCTGGTCGCTTGGGACACCTGCACAGAAAAGAGTTTCTGTAGCAAACCTCAAGATAATAAGAACATCCTGGGTCCACTTATTAACATCTGCAAGTTCAAAAAGTGAAACGTCTGGGATATGAACCTAGTGTTTTTAAAAAAGACTGAACAGTTTTAAAGATGAGCTAGTAAGGAGCTGAGAAGCCTTTCATAAAGTTTTTTTTCAAAAAGTTTTCCTGTGGGAACCAAGCTGGAATTTGAGAAATGAGGTCTGTGTGAGAAGAGGAGCACAACCAGTCACACTTAGCCTTCTTGCCATATCACCCTGAAGTGCAAATGGGAGAACATCTGGAGGCATTAACAGGCACTGGGAACCCAGCATTTGCATTTCTTCCTAGTAAATGAGATTACATTTAGGTTTGTGAGAGAAGATGGAAAATTATTACATGGGATGGATGAGGAAAGAAAGATGTTGAGGCTGGGTGTACTCTAGGTTAAGTGTGGGATGATTTAAGGAAGAACATTCACACAAACCCATCCCTGTTCTGTAGAGCAGAACCTAAATGGCTTTTGACACCATTTCCTACATGATTCTCCTGGAGAAGCTGGCTGCTCATGGCTTGGACAGGCATAGTCTTTGCTGGGTAAAAAACTGTCTGGATGGCTAGGTCCAAAGAATTGTGGTGAATGGAGTTAAATGCAGTTGGCGGCTGATGACAAGTGGTGTTCCCCAGGGCTCAGTATTGGGGCCAGTTCTGTTTAATGTCTTTATCAATGATCTGGACGAGGGGGTCAAGTGCACCCTCAGTAAGTTTGCAGATGACAGCAAGTTGGGCGGGAGTGCTGGTCTGCCTCAAGCAGGTATAAAAGCTCTACAGAGGGATCTGGACAGGCTAGAACAATGGGCCAAGGCCAATTGCATAAGGTTCAACATGGCTGAGTGCCAGGTTCTGCACTTGGGTCACAACAACCCCATGCAACACTACAGGCTTGAGGAACACTATGAGCCAGTAGTGTGCCCAGGTGGGCAAGAAGGCCAACAGCATCCTGGCTTGTATCAAAACCAGTGTGGCCAGCAGGACTAGGGAGGTGGTTGTATCTCTGTACTCGTCACTAGTGAGGCCAGACCTCAAATACTGTGTTCAGTTTTGGGTTCCTCGCTGCATAAAAGTCATTGAGGTGCTGGAACATGTCCAAAGAAGAACAATGAAGTTAGTGAAGGGTCTGGAGAAAAAGTTTTATGAGTAGTGGCTGAGGGAACTGGGGTTGTTTAGCCTGCAGAAAAGAAGGCTGGAGGGAGACCTTATTGGTCTCTACAACTACATGAAAGGAGGTTGTAGTGAGGTGGGTGTCGCTCTCTTCTCCCAAGTAACAAGTGATAAGACAAGAGGAAATGGCCTCAGGCTGAGCCAGGGGACGATTAGATTAGACATCAGGAAAAATTTCTTCACCGAAAGGGTTATCCAACATTGGAACAGGCTGCCCAGGGAAGTGGTTGAATCACCATCCCTGAAGGTATTTAAAAGAGATGTGGATGTGGTGCTTAGGGACATGGTTTAGTGGTGGTCTTGACACTATTAGGTTAATGGTTTGACTTGATAATCTTAAAGGTCTTTTCCAACCTAAATGATTCTATGATTCTATGTTAACTGGTAAACCTGCTGCCTTCTAAGAGGAAGGGCCAGAGGTCACTTTGGGCAACAGGCATCTTGTTAAGACCATTGACCATGCCACCTCTCCTAATCCTCTGGGGACTGACTGCCATTGTTCACACAGGTGGCACTTGCACCTGGGAGTCATCAGTGATATGGGCTGTAACCAGTCTTTTCCCTGACTGATCAGGATGACGAGGACGTGCAATGCCCTCCACTCACTGTCTTGGGATTTGACTCTGACAGCAAGAAGTCTTGTTAAAGATCAAAATATTTTTGTCAATGCTTTTGCTCCACCTGTTTTGTTGAAATAAAAAGAAGATTTTTTTTTTAAATGGTGACACATATGAGAAGATTACTAGCTAATGATACTTCAACTGAGGTGTGTGAAGAGGAAAAAAAAATATGTATATTTACATAATAAACAGCTGATGACAGTCTGGAAACATCTGGTTATGCAGATGTTTGATGTACCTGGTCATGTGTTTTTTTTTCCTGTTATCCTTCTCCTCCTACCATTTACTTTTCCCTGAGATGATGTGAGAATTTTTTCTTTGCTTATACTTTTAAGTATTTTGCCACTTTAAGCTTTAAGTGAGGCTACTGATCTGAGGTTCATGGCATGATCCGCAGTAATAGAGTTCCTACAGAGCATTCACTCATACTTCGTATGGTGTTGCAGACTTCCCACATCTCTGGGCTCTTGATCTGGAGCACAGCTTCTACGCATGCCTCCGCTACATGAATAAATAACCTGAATTATAACAAATTGGAGCCTATGTGATTCTTCTTCCTCTCACAGAAGTCACAATGGTGTTCAATCTCATGAATAAACGTAGTAATGATGATTAATTCTTTGCCTTTTTGAAAATACAGTCTTTAAGAGGTAACGTTATGATTGAAACAATAACACCATAAGACATTTCTGAGACTGACTATGTAGATGTTTAGGATTGCTAGGTCTTCTGTATCAATGACTAAATAAATGTCTTTCACAATCTCTATTGATGTAGAATATTCATGTTGTTACAATGCATTATCTGTGTATGCTCTGTGCAAGAAATACTGGACTTGATGTTGTCCATAGGGCAGTGGCACAAAGAGCTCCAGGGTCTCCAACTGGGACTCCTGTGAGTCTCTCCAAAGCAGTATCCACAGCACATCACAGGCTTCAGCCTAGCTTCAGTGAAGGCTGAGCTGGTGCTTCAAAATGGAGCATTGGCACAGAAGTGTGCATTAGTGTCCGGATACACTACAGAAAATAGCTGATGAATGCGCATTCTCTAAGAGAATTTAGTCTGAGGAGTCTGTGAAGATGCTGCTTGGAATTTATATGCATGGTATTAAAATGCACTGAGAAGAAAGGTTTTTGTTGAGTAGGCAAGGTAAAGAGGGAATGGATGGGCTGAATTAAATAAGAATATGATGCTAAATAATGTTAAGATGGTGATCTGTGTTAATAAAAAGCAGGTGGGAAGACTTTAGCTTGATATTCTAGTGTGAATTTATTTTCCTTCTCAGTTAGTGTCATTACCTCATGTTGTATTTATATAAAATACTTCATTGTGATGGAAGGTGAGGACATATATTACAGAAAAAAATAGCACATGGTAAGCACTGTTTTCTCTTGAGGAAATATTTAGAGTCTTCCTTAGAAAGGTTACCAACTGTGAGCTCAGTTACATGGGCATAAATCTTCAGTAACACTTTTGAAATCAATGTAATTATAATGGATTTATAGGGGTATAATCTGCCTTTTACAGATTATTTACCTGATAAATGCTAATGACTCCTTGGAGGTGAAAGTGGAGGGAATTTGGGATTCTACCCAAGGAATACAGAATGGGAATTTAATGTATAAATCTTCCTTAACTTTTGAATTGTTGCCAGCAGATGAATTCTTCCTAAGGAAATGCTAACGAAAATCTTTTCTGAATTTTATGTGTTAACAGTAACAATGAAGCAAAACTCCACAGTGTTCTCAAGTTGCACCAGAGACAAATTTGGCCCATGGTAAATGCAAAAAAAAAACCAAACCCTTGCACCTCTTTTTAATATTTTCCCATTTCTTCATGGCAGCAATGTGGAGGATTCCAGGTACAAGTGTGTGCACACAATTTGCTTCCTGCTGTGCTGCAACACAGCTCAGCAATCCTCTCACTCTGCTCAGGGCTGAAGCAGTCTCCGGCCTCCTGCTTATCTCTGAGGTACAAGAGTTGTTAACTTTCACTTTATCGCCATTTCCTGCGGATGGCCAGAAGTCCATTTTCCTCAATAATTTGAGATTTGTAGAAAACTCTGAGATTTCTACAAAATTTGCTCCATTTTACAATTAGTTTTGTGTTCTAGTCTCAGATATTCACGTGTTAGTGAATGGCAGCATTGCCCAGTCTTATTTTAGGTCAAAATCTGTATCTATGAGCAAACTAAGTGCAGAAAGGCAGGAAGGGTAAGGGTTGTACATCCATTCTCCACATTCCTTTCTAGAAGAAAATTCAGAAATTGATCTCTCCAGATGAATTGCATAATTGAAAATACAATTGTATGTTTATCAATGAATAATGCACATTGAATGCATGAAATAATGAAGGCACATTGTGTTTTTTTAATTGGTTAGTTCTAAAAAATACTTTAGGGAAAAAAGGCATCTATATTAAAGAGGTAGCTTGATAAATACAGAGGAAATAATAAAACTCCAGAGAAGGGAAATGTAACAAATAGAGTCGTTTTATCTCCTGCAGGGTCAAATCATCAGGCCCTTCAAAAATAAAAAATCCTCGAAGCTTAATTTTCAGCATGAAATAAATCTTGCTTAAGCATTCTGCAGCTTCATGATAACAAAAAAAAAACCAAACCAAAACAACTAACTTCTTATCTCAAACACTTCCTTTCCTTCACACTCACAAAAACAAAGCAAGGGAGGGAGAGCACCCAGCTCTCCCCGAAGACATATTCACCCAGTGTTGATTCGACGGGCAGCTTTTTTCCAAGAGCTTCCTCTGTGTATGATGGCATCCTTATCATGAGTAATGACCTGCTGATAGCCTCCGGTACAGCCCCGGACACCCACCGAGTGGGAAAAGGGTGTGCTCAGCCCCCAGCCAAGCCAGCCCCCAGCCTGCACGGAGGTCTCCCTCGGCAGTCGCTGAAGTTGCTCTGAGCTTCCCTACAGGGGGCTTGGGATCAGGCTTTAAACGAACCCTGTGATGTTCCCCCTTAGCTCCTGATTTCTGTGAATTTAGAAGCCTGAAATGCCAGTTCTATACTTTAAGAAAAAACAAACAAACAAACAAACAAAAAACAACGAAACAAGAAAAAGAAGCAAGACCCCTTGCCATCCCCAAAGAGGTTAAAAAGATGGTGCACTGGGTGTTCCTTGCATTTGCCATTGGGCTTAATGTTTTCAAGTTTTTTCTTCAGTGAGGTTTAGAAGTCCATTTTAAATGTAAAAACAGATGTTTGAGTAATGATGGGACTTTTGGAGCAGCAATAGTAAAAATCATTAGGTTTTCAAGCTAGGAACTAACTGACATCTTCAAATAGTACCCCTCAAGGACTGTCTTCTTTGGGCATGGTTCCTGATGTAGAAATTGTCAGCAAGTTTTTAAACAGTTTTTCCATCTCGGCAAATATTCCTGTGGAGATGCAGATAAAACGGTCATAAAATATTCTTCTGATATTCTGTAGCGTGCTTATATTTGTTGTTTGGCAATCGTACTGGTAATGTGCACGTGTCCGTAACAGTACAGAAATCGTCTACCCGGTAAGCATTTAGGGATCACTGATAAACAGGAAGTTTGGAGCTCTGAATGCCGCTGCCCTGAACGTGAATGACCAGCCCAGTGCAGCAAGAGCCTCTCTGCAACACGGCACGCTCCAGCTTGCCTTTGCAAGAGACCAGTTCCCCACAGCTACCTACACTGGTGCTAAATGGGGATCAGTCTCGTTCCCCGAGTCTTTCAGTTTACAGGTAGCACTGTGTTCTTCTGACACTTTTTCATTAGCTTTAAAAGTTTGAAAGTACCACTAATTAGTGGTGATAAACCTAAATCTGTATTTTGGTGCAAATTACTTTCAGTGATATCAACTGCATTGCGGCCTGTTGTCAGATGTTACTGTGCTTGGTATGTCAGGGTGAGTTAAAAAGAATATGGTTGCCTGTTTGGCTGCAGTAACTTCTAGGAAGGCCATGCTAGGGAAATAAGAGTAACAACTGAAACAGCAGCAGCAACAACAATAATAACAATAATAATACATTGTAATTATTATTAATGTAATAAATACAAATTACAAGAAGATTTACACATAATTCTTTTTCTTTTGCCATCTTCATGGGTTCTTTTGGAGGGAGTCGTACTGTATTGTTGGCATAAGCAAAGTTTTTAAATAATATTGAATTGCTTTAATGTCGCTGTTGATTTTTCAACAGCCTCTGGTCTTTTAGAATTATCATTCCTTAATGGCTTTCATATACCTCTTTTTAATACATTCAGGATTCTCCATTCAAGCTTCTTTAAAAATCCACATGTACTGTTCAGGCCTCATCGCCAAAGTACAGTAAGGGGCTACAATATGGCACTGGCAGCTTTGTGCCAAAGCCTGAATTACCTTTCCTGTTATCTCAAACTCATTAGTGATACTGGCAATCAGATTCCACATTTTGCATACAAGTGGAGAGGGTTGGTTTTGGTTATTTTTTTCTAGAAGGCTTGGCACATCCGTGATCAATGCCTGGAAGTTCTGCAAAATGATTGGGAGTTTGCCTGCCACCACCAAATCTCACCCAGGCTTACTCAATTTGTAAAACATACATTTGTAGCTGAAAAAGCAATCTCCGTATTCTCCAGGAGGTATTTGTCAGGCCTATCTTGGCAATAGCAGTACGTGGTTTATGGTCAGTTTCAGCTAACAGTGGTGTCCCATAAATAAAGGAATTTTTTTTACAGCCATGGCTTGAGGCCAAAGCCTCCTTCATTCTTTCGGCATATTTACATTCAGTGTTTGTTAGTGGCCATGATGCATTAGCCACTTGTCTCCAGCTTCAACTGTGTTATTGAAAGAGTATTGTGCCAATACTCTCCTGGGATGCATCCATGGACAAGTTACTTTTGTGCTTTTTGTCATAGTATTTCAGGACTGGGGCCTCTTTAATTAAATCCTTCAGTTTCTCAAGCGCTCTCTTAAGGTTTGCATCTGTTGTTCTTTGAATGTTTTTGAGCAGTCATGCTCCAAGGCTTCTGGTTCAGACAACTACATTAGTTATAAATTTCTCTATGTAAAGCACAGTTCCAAGAAATCATCACACCCTTTCTTTCTTTGTTCAAGAAATTACGCAGTGATGGCCATAGCATTATTACGATCTTTGCTAGGTTTCCTTCCCTCCCATCCGTGCCCTATGCATGACACTTGCTTATCATCTGTATTTGTTTAGCTTTTGCCTCACAGCACCAAATCTCTCCAAAGCTGTCCAATGCCTGTGATCAAGGTCTTCTGTTGTGTTATCAAAATCTGAGTCTGGGTCCCCTGGGAGCTTTGGTTTGAATTGTCAGTTCTGTTCCAGATCGCCATCTACTCTCTTCTCAGCGATACAGCCCTGAAATATAGGGAAATCTAGCCCTAAAATCTAACCCTGCATCTAGGGATGCAGCCCTAGATTTGCGAGAGTGGCTCAGTGACCTCAAACCCTTTTGTGCTTTTTTGACCTCAAGCAATTTCTGTGCTTCTGCTTAAAAACAATGTGTTCCTCTATTTCACTTCAGTGCTACTGAAATTTCTGGACTACAGTTCCATAGTTGCTTTTTTCTGCCTGAAACCAACAATATTGAAAACATCATGGCCACCACTGTTATCACCAACAAAGGTATTTGCCAGCTCCCTTCCTCTCAGCTGCCACCCGTCATCTGCAGGTGCCTGCACGAAGGTGGAAATTTCTGTGCTTTCTTGTGTGCTTCCCAGGAGCTGTTGGTTACCACAGCTCAGCAGTGTTGTGCTAAATTTGTTGAGTTTTGTTAAGCTAATGAAGTGACTGAACACACAGAATGAAGAGCCCGTGGCTTGAAATAGCTTTCTGTGTCTCTGCATCTTGAACTCTGGTGGGTCTTTTACCATCTCCGTCTTCTTCCCAGGGTTTCTGCGTCTTCCTCAGCCTCTGGGGCTATGCTTCATTCATTGTTCTTGTGGACCCTGATAGAGGGATGCTTCATTCAAAATGAGATTTCAACAGCCTCCCACTGGCCTCTGCACAACAGTAATCTGTTTAACCAGCTCTTCTAAGAATGTTTCAAGGATACATGTGCTAGAGCAGTCTAGCTACATAGCTTTGCTGTGTAACTACTTCATCCTAGCATAAACCCATCTTAGGACTCTAATAATGTTCGCAGTAGTGGTTGACTTGGTAGTAGTGGTTTCATGAAATTCAAATGGGCATACATTCACTTACATGCAAACACAATCTCTTGTGTCTCTGTTTTCCTTTTCTGAGCGTTCAGTTCTTGACTGAACCGCACTCCCAATATAGCAAAATGCAAAGAAAATTTGAAAAGCTGTTTTCTTTTAGCTGAAAAATGCTCTTGATACTGAAAAATGCTTGTTCTATGAGACCAGAACACTGTAAATCTGGGAGGGTTTTTTGTTAGCTAATGGCAAAGGAGTCTGTATTAATAATAAGCCTTTTTAGGCAAAATCCTAGAAACTTTATCAGTTTTAACCTCAGTAGCTAAACTATGCTCTGTAATTACTGATAGAATACCTTCTGCAAAGAACTTCAGTTCAGTGCCTTCAATTCAGGCAGACAGTCCAAGACATGTCAAGGCATAGTCTTTGGGGATTCAGGTTTGTTATAGAGTGTCATCTGTGCTTGGCATATTGTTGAGGTATGGTATGAAGGCCAGGAACAATGAAATGACTTGCTTTCCTCAGTGTTGATCATTTTAGCATAGTTGTCTTTAAGTTGATCTTTTGTTGATCATCAATTACTGAATTATTAGTGTTTTATTCAGATAGAAAAGTCAATTGTATGCAAGTATCATACAAGCTACTTGGACCTTTTCTAAATTATTAACCAGCTGGACTCTTTAAATTAACTTCGAATGTAGAGAAACCCTGCAGACAGTTTGCTTATTGTGCTGCCTCAGTCAAGTGTCATTTTGGAAGGTTTGTTACTTTACACTCCTCTTTTTCTATTTTAAGGCAAAATCCTCTGGGCCTTAACTTGGGAAAAGCTCTCACTGATTTCACAGTATACTTTCCAGCATGAAATTATCATGATTTGGCTTGTTTTGCGTAACAATTGTTTTTTTCTCAAATATAATTAAAGAAAGAAGATATTAAAAAAAACAGTTCTCTAAATGTCTTGGAAAATGTAGGCTATGGATCAGAATTAGGGAATTTTCCCATACATTATGCAGCAACATCCAGTTTTCAGCCCATGAATCAGATTTGGCACAGTGGCAAAGGGGTCGGGGGCACACACTGTCACCTGTCTTGCCTTCCCAAGGATGTCAAATTGTGCTATGGCAAAGGTCTACCATGGCAAAGGTCTACCATAGCAAAGGTCTACCACAGCAGTAATTCCCTTCTGTCCACCTGTCTCTTCAGCTCCCTGGGCAAAAAGAGAAAAAGTTGCCAAAGGAGCGATGGAGCTGGTTTGTTGAGCTGTGGAAAGCTGCCACCACCTCCCCTTCCTTTCCGTGCCACAATAGCCCTCACCACTGCATGTTGTCACCTCCATGACAAGCCAGTAGGACCTGGGCATGCACCCCTTGATCCTCTCACCCATGAGCCAAATGCAATTACTTTACTTTCCAGAGAAATACCTATATCCCCATGGCCAACAAGACACCAGGAGAATTTTCACTGATTTTCCCACTAGACCACACAAATGCCCTGACATTGGCATTTAACCCCCAGCATTTGCAAGACTGAACCTCCATCTAAGAGTTTTGAGGGAGCTGGTTGTGAAACACTGAACAACTTCCCTTCTGAATAAAAAAAAATCAGCTTTGTTTTGTCTGTATGCCTTCAACTTCTCACTCTAAACAGTGTTCATATTCTTAAGACTTGTTGCAGAAAATAGTTTATTCCAAGTAAATACAGGAAATTCCTTTTTGGTATTCCAATATGTCTTGGACAAACCCACTACTGCTGTGGGTTGAGGTATTTGTGCTCAGATCAGTGATCTAATAATATCCCTTCATTAAAGAACAACTAAATATGCTTGGTTTTTGTCTGGAACCAGATGAGTGAAGCAACAGGGCAGTTACACTGAAAGCCCAAGCAACTGTCCCTACTCAAAACAAAGGAACTTGCAAAGCATATGTGGGCATTGTAACTTTCCTAGGTATTTTGGTGGAAGACATGATTAGAGAGTCTGCTTATCAGTGTGAGAGTATCAGAAGAAACAGCTGGAACAGGCCTGGGCTGCTTCCAATCAGCCTATTATGTCGTTGGACCAAAACCAAATTTAAGTGGAAAACTTTTCTCTCTACTGGAAACCCAGGTTGCAGTCAAACAACAGTGGGGTCGAGAGAGCGAGCTTTGGTCCATGATGCTGACCACAACCATCTCCAGCTGCTCTGACTCCTGACGATGACCAAACGACTGCCTGGGGAGGGGAGGAAAGGGTCGTCAAGACGAGTGGCATTCTGCTGTACATAGGAATTTAATTACATTGAAATGCATTTTCGGGGTCAATGTTTGATAGCTTAGTCTACCCTACTACTTTTTAGCTGGATGGTTTCAGCTTTTCTAGCCCAAATCTTGTTTTGAACTGTTATAAATTGGAAGTAGTAGCCTCGAAGTTATGGAGCTACAGAAACATATGATCCCAACAGAAAAAAGGATCAGGCTCTTTTAAGCAATATACTTTATGCTAGGGACCTTACCGTGAACTCATATGGTGAAATACTTGCATGTTGGTCTGTTCAAAAGTTGAAAGATCTTTTTGTAAACCGCCTCTATTGTACATGAGGGCTTTATTATGTACCAATGTGTATTTAATCTTTTGTCTAAGGAATGGTTTGCATTAGTGTTCCTCTCTGCACATCCAATTTAGATTTAATAAGATAGTGCTTGTCCGTTAATAAAATAACAATAATTAAAAACATATTTCTTGCCATTCAAATTCTATGCAATCAATATATTTTCTTTGCCTCTTAAAGTATGTTTTTAATGATCAGCTGGAATTACTTTTATGCAGGAAAACTGTTTTTAATAAATGAAAATTAAGGATACATTTGTAAACTTTAATTTTATAAGAGAAAAGGGAATAAACAAACCCTACATAGTTTGAGTGTAAGCAACAAGCTACAAGCAGATTAAATTTTCAAACACTACAATATGAAAAATAATTTATTGACAGAGTTAAAGATGATCCTTTTAAAATATCTCTATTTTCACTTATTTCAGTGTGTGAGATGATTAGTTATTTCTCTTTCACATAGCAGTTAGACTTCTAAAAGAGAGGGCTCTCTCCTCGTTTCAAAGGCCCTTTTTTTCCCAGCCCACCAACAGGCTGAAGCTGTTGGCTCTACCCTTGCAGCCCCACTCTGCCTGTGCATCAGGAACCCACAAAGTCCGATGCGGGACTTTCCCATCTTTGGCCATCCATCCCACGTCCCAGCTGGAGTTTGGGAACGGTCTGTGGGTCACCTTCTCAACCTGCTGCCATTCTGCATGGTAACACCCCACCAGGGGTTTCAGGCCAGATCAAAAATGGAGCAGGGGAGTACGGAGGCAGAGGTGTGGATGTGATGTACCTCCCATTCCTCCTGCCTGAGAGGCCATGAGGACAGCTGGTGACACAAACTTCTTGACTCACACATCACTATGTCCCAGGTTGCCCTGAAGAACTTTTATTTTCATGGCTCTTGGCACAGAGACACGTTGGAAGCTCAATTGGGGATGAAGGAAGATACATAAATTTTGCAGGTAATTCCAACTGGGTCCAGCTGTGGATCTGCCCTGAAATGTCTGGGATCTAATCACTAGCCCCATTTGTCAAGGGTCAGGGAGCCAAAAATCATGGACAGAAATAGTGTATGGCCTCTTTCCTCCCTGCACAATAAACCTTTTTCTCTGTTCCCAGCAGAGTGTACCCATAAACTGAAGATCAAGACGTTGTCTTGCAGATATTTTGAAACTAATAAGAAATGATGACTATGTCAAGCAAAATACTTGCAAGGAGCTTTTGTTATGGGGGGGATCAAAGGACAGATGAAAGAGGCTTTTATTTATAAACTACTTTTATTCTTTAACCCACTGGGGGCTGTCATAATATAAAAGACAACCCTTTCTTTGACCTTTCTGTTCAGATTTATAAAAAAATAAGCACAAGACAAGTTTATAAAAGCATTACTTGAATTCTAGAAATAAAAAACTCATTGTACTCAGCACCACAAAGCTACACACACGATTAGCATCATGTGCAAAATGTAAAAATAACTTGATGATTAGTTTATCTTAAAACTATTAAGAGCTTCACCATATTGTAATCTCCTCACAGAAAGAGTATAAAATATGTAAAAAATTTTATCTCTTTTACCCAAGCTACATTTTAATGCAAGATTTTTGTGTCAAGTATCCAAGATTTTTCTGACTCTCAAAAATACCCATATTTGTACTTTTACTGGTAGAATATGACTGTCTCACTCACAAGACATGCCTTTTTTATTGTTGCTCTAAACCATATGCTTTGCATTTTCATTAATACCTACAGTAGCATCACCAGCATAATTAAAATATAATTCAAAAAATATTTGCTGTCTGTTAACATTTCTTTGGCTACGTATAGTTGCTAAATCCTGCTCTGAACTGAAATCACCTTTCTCTCAGTGTATGTCTGATATGCAAATTTAAATTAATCTCTTTCTAGGCACCAGTAGCTACATTCACAGAGACTGACACTTTAATTGTCTGTGTCCAAAATTTTGATCCTTCAGCCTCCTGTTCAGCTGCTGCCTAACTTGAGAAGAAGCCAAATTTCCTTTGCTTTTTTATTTCTCCCAGTAAAATTCCCAGGGTGCTTACTTGTTTGCCACGCAGTGGGTATATGTGCAATCAGTGGGTCCTGCAGGGTAGCTCACAAGGTGTCCCGCTCTTGCCATGCCGGCAAGTCAGTGTCTTTGAAACTTGCCTACTAAACTGGCTCTTGCACAAAATATCCAGGCTGCGCTGCCCATGCAGGAACAGAAAATGCAGCTGAGAGCAGGAGAGAGAAACCAGGGCCCATAGTCCTACTGCACATAGTCAGTGCAGGATTTCAACCAAGTTTCCCAGAGCAAGAGCATTAAGCCACCAGGAAAGTGGTCCCAGCAGCAGGAGTGAGGCTCCAGCCAAGACTTTTCTCATGTTTGTGGGCTGAAAAGGACCAGACTGGTCTGGGCTCCAGCGAGAGCTCCCAGCTCTGAATCCAAATGGAAAGGGTCGGGTACCAATTGTTTTTGAGGCATTAGTGTCAGACTGTGTTCCTCACCTTGCTATTTCCTGCTTAGCTTAGGAGATCCCTGACCTCTGGGGCTGCCCCCTTACGCATTCCTTTATATCGGGGTCAGGCTTCTAATTGAAGGCTGAGAAGTCTGCAAATGACAAGTGGCTTGGGAATAACCACCAACTTGCAGAAGCCAGGCTCCTTTAGTAGGTATAGTACTACATCTTGCTTGGCCCATTCTACTATTTTGTTAACTTCTCCTCACCTGCCTGAAATCCCCAGTCACGATGACGAGCCAGGCTAGATTCTGTTTAAAGACACGAGCCTGTACCTTGGCAGTCAAATCTCCACTCCTGACTGATTGAAGTTAAGATGTTCAGGCCTGGAGGAACAATTGATAAGATCAGGCGTTTATGCTTCAGTCTTGTAAACAGCTTTTATGTAAATAATGTCTTGAGTCCAATGGGGAGTCTTGCCTGAGTAAAATAAGACTATAGGCAAGCCTTATTTTGCATGCCTCTTGTGACTTGGAAAATGGAGGTCAGCTGCTCCATTTTAGCATCTCAGGGCATCTTTGCCATTTTGGAGGTGGGAAGTGGAAATGCTGAACTGCCCCACGGGAGACAATTGTCTTCCTATATTTCTTTCAGACTCCTGCCAAACCATATTCATGCAAACTTGCTCTTCTGAGATTTCTAGTCCAATTTGCAAATCTGTACATTCTGACAAAGTCTGGAGAAATTTGTACTTTGCCTGCGTCTCTGAGCCGGACAAAACCTTCTGAGATCCACACAACGTGTCTTCGGGCTATAAGCCAGGGCCAACACCACACTTAGTTCATCTCACTGAACTGAAATGAAATTGCATTTAAGGTATGTCTTGAGATCCATTTGTTAGCAATGACAAACATTGCTGAACAGTTTTCTGCTGACGGATCCATTTATTGGAGATCTGAATTAGTGAGGGATTACACAACAGGCATGGCTACTTGGTATTTCTGGGCTTAACTCTGACCAGAAGAGTTTTATGAAGAAACAGGGTTAAATTAAAGAAAGAAAGAATAAACTTAGTCACAATAGGATTCTGGAATCACCTTCTTTCAGAGACATATGTTTCTTCTTAATCTTGAACTCTCCTTAATACCACTGCTTCAGATCTGAAGACGATTTGTGCTGATATCAACAGGAAACTCTGTTATCATGCCAATGAATGTATCATGACTGAAATTTAACCTGACGTCTGTTCAACAGCGGGTGATTTTGTGTTTGGTTTCACGTACTCATAATCAAAGACTTTCTGCTTCAAGATAAAGTTCACGCAAAATTTCCATGGAAATCAATACCATTTACCTGAACAAGACCTGTAGGACTAGCCTAGCATAATACACAGATCTAAGATATAATTTAATATAACTGGAACAGAGGAATATAGTCAATGTCAAGACTAAAAATTATGTCAGTGTTCTGTGTTGATTTCCATCTTACATTCATAACAGTCACAGTGAACTAGTTCTACCATCCCTCTCACACTCTGAGTCTTACTCAGCCGCCAGAGACAAAAGTGCTATCTATCAGCATTCACAAGGGCAGGCGTTGCACTGGAAAACTCAGATTGCCCACAGGACTGAACCAGAATTAGTTCTTGCAGTTCTGATCAAACATATTATTTTTCCATGAATAACATGTTGGTGCCTTTCTTCTATTTTGAATACACCTTTCATGCTTTCTTACAATAAACAATTTTGCTAATTTTATGTTGGAAAAGAAGAAGCTGTGGATTTTTTACAGTGAATGGTTCAGGTACAAGTTAAGCAGTCGCAATGCACAGTAGGGGCAAAATCTTCCACTCACTTCCAATTCCAATGAGAATGAACAATCCTGTAAAAGGACTGGTGGCTCAAAATCTGTTATTTTTTTCTCAGCTACATCTGGTGACTTGATAGAAATCATCACCTCTTCCCACAGGCTTTGCCTGACAGTAATATATAGCAGGCACTGGACAGGTCTCACGGTGCTTTGCAAGAGAGGTGGATGGATGTCCAGCAAGTGGGGTCCAAAGAAGGGCCACAAAGACTCTCAAAGGACTGGGAAGCCAGCCAGGAAAGGCTGAGAGAACTGGTTTTGTTCAGCCTTGGGAAAAGAAGGCTTAGGGGAGATCTTATCGCCATGTTCCAGTATTTAAACGGTGGCTACAAAGAAAATGGAGACTCCCTTTTTACAAGGAGCACATGGAAAAGACAAAGGGTAATGGGTACGAGTTACTCCAGGGGAGATTCCTATTAGACACAAGAGGAGAATTGTTCACAATGAGAAAAATCAGCCATCAGAATCATTTCCCCAGGGAAGTGATGGATTCCCCAACATTGAACACTGTTAAGATTCAGCTGGACCGGGCGCTGGGCCAGTGGTTTTCCAAGAGGAGTTGGACCAGATGATCCTTGAGGTCCCTTCCAACCCGGTATTCTATGATTTTATGAAGTCAGAGAGAGGAAAAGGCAGGTCTCCTGAGTGTAGAGCCCTTCCGTGCTGTGGCTTTTCCCAGCCTGCTCCAGTACTGCTCTAAACCACATGATACTTCAGGTGGTGGTCTCCTTATTGACTTTGATCAGAAGCAGACCCTTCTCAATGGAATCCAGTGAAAGCGGAAGAGCAACAGGCACTAACTGAAATACAGAAAATTGCATTTCAGTGTAAGAAAAAGAAACCCTTTTTTTAACTGTGAGAGTAGTCAAACACTGGAACAGGTTGTCCAGAGAGGTGGTGGAGTCTGTCCTTAAAGATAGTCAAAACCCAATTGTACATAGCCATGAGCAACCTGTTCTAATTGACCCTCCTTTGAGCAGGGGGATTGGATGAGATGATCTCCAGAGGTCCGTGCCAACCTCAACAACTCTGTGGTTTGTAATCTGCCCTGGGCACTTACCTAACTGAGCGAATTCTTCTCATTAATGGTTGTGCATCAGAAGCGTTTGTTTTCAGTTTTGCTTCCAAGGAAACTGCATGTTTGGGAGAGAGCTATTTCATACAACAACTAGGTCTACTAATGTCAGGATAATTAGAACCCAGCACTGACTCTTTAGCAATTAAGAGTATTTTGTTGACTTTGCTTAGGTGAAAACAAACATGAATGGATGATTTCAGACTAGTTATATACTCTGAGATGTATACACAGAATTTAGTCTGTGGTTAATCTTGTAAATCTCCTGCATCTGTAGGGACGTATGCTGTCCCCTCTGCCGGGCTACCTCCTGGCTTCCTGGCGTAAATAACTAGGTTTCTCAATAGTTTCCAAACAAATTTTCTTCCTGTTTAGACACAAGGCCTACATTCACCAAGCAGCTGGATATTGCATTAATTTTTGATGGTGGACACAAACGGTACTCACCACCTTGGGCAGAAACCAAACAGAAACCAATACAGTGCTGGGGGCCCTACTTGATTTTCCTGTGTTATAAAGCTGGGGGAGAAGGAGGGAGAGGAGAACTGGCCCTCAGCATGTAGCCCAAGGGCCCTAGTTCCCTGGGACCACATGCATCCCCCTCCCATCCTGCCCCTGCTACAGAGACACTGACAGTTGCAGATGGGTTAGATCATGTCCAGTTGAATCCTCAGTTAAATCCAGCAAAGAAGGTGAGTCAGAGCCTCTGCATTCACAAGAGAACTGACCTTGAACCAAGAACTAATTGGAACCATTGTTTTTCAAATTGAACCTAAACTGAAAACTACTTCAGCGCAAACCCCAGCCTGACTTGTGTTTTGGTACCATTTCAAACAGTATCCATCTTGGCTTGAAAACTTCAGGCTAGACCTGCACAGTGCAAAGCACATCTGAGTGGAGAGGCTTCCATCCCTGAGGACTAGCCAGGCTCAGCAGTGGGGGCAGAACGACTGCGAGAACCAGGAGAAACCACGCTGCTGAACCTTAGTTCAGAGTCACGTCAATGCTCTGCAGCACCTGAAGGTGCATCCTGGCCTGGCATTGAGACATAAAAATGAGGTGATGTGCACAGAGCTCCTGTAGGAATGCCTGGCAGGATCTGCGCTGAACCAGGTAAGCCTGCCCTCAGAGGAGTGCTTCAGTGTTAATCACCCTTACTGTCAAAAATGCTTATTTTTCATCTTTTGCAACCATGACAAGCTTCCCACCCTGAAATCATGTTCTGCCTTCTTCTGCTTTGCTGAAGAATCCTCTGCTATCAGCAGACTTTTCCCTTTTGATTTGCTTTCAGATAAAGCAGACAGATTGAGTGTATTGAGTTTCCCACCACCAGGCGTGCTTTACGGATCATTCATTCACTGAGTCATGTAGCTCTTTTGAACTATTCTCCATTTTTCAACATGTGGGAACACAAGATTTGGACATACTACTGCATTTGTTCATGTCAAGTTACAACAATAACTGGGCTAGCTTGAGTAGTTTAGAGATAAAATATCTGCTTTTTCCCTATGTTCATGTTCAGTCTAACCAAACTAATGATCCTGGCTGAAAGAGTAAGACTGTAACTGCTACTTAATTCACTTATTTTTATTTACCAAAGAACTCGTCCAACTTCTAGACACCTGTATAACTAAGACTTGAGAAAAAGATAAATGTTCTGGTTTCATTTGTTCTGGCTGAAAAAAAGCTCATTCTCCATTGAGAAAAAAATGTAAATGAGTGTTGTAGTTTGCTCTGCAAATCCGGAAATCTTAATTGGCGAGGTGAGGTCAGGGACATGGGATCTTCCCTGGTGACTTTCCCTTTTAGTGCTGCTTGAAGAATTCTGTTTTCAAGTGGAAGGAATTACTGCCTTCAGAGCTTGCTTTCATCGCAAACACAACCGCATTGCAAAGGAGAAAGTGCATGATGTGTTATGATCAGCGGAAGCGACTGAACTGTTGAGTGGCAGAGAGTCACCTAAATTTCTTATGTCGCTGCAGGAAGACCGATTAATGCAGTTATTTGAGTCACCAAGACCTGGAGGGAAACTTACACTGAGATATTTTGCTTCAGTCTTTTGTTGCTATAGCGTCTCACCGCACTTCAGTCTCACACAAACATACCACTCCTGGGGACAGAGAACAGGTCAGCTCTGTTGCTTAGGGTCTAAGAAAGCCAATATTTTACCATGTAGGTGGTTTCTGTTCACTTCTTGCCAAAAAAATTAATACATAAAAAAACTTCCTGTTGGGGGTTTTGGGGGTTTTGGTTTGGTTTGGGTTTGTTTTGTTTTGTTTTGTTTTTCTCCCTCTGGCAGTGCAGCAAGTCTGTTTACCCCTATTTTCCATTGTTAAGGCTTTTAAAAGAAGTGGGTGGTAGAGGATTTTTAAATATGGAGCAAGTTATTGTGCGTGTGTTACCTATTACAGAGTCCCCAGCCAGCAAGTGATGTGTACCTCCATTCATCAGATACATCTTGCATAAATCAATTTCTGCAAAGTGGGGAAACGAGTTTTGTCTCTCTGCAGGGCTGTACACCTGCTTCTGCTCAGTGTGTTAGTTACATTTCTCCTCCTGTCTGTCTTTCCTACAACATCCCCCTTGTAGTTATTTCACTACCTCTGAGAGGTTAAAAGCAGCAAAATCTATGTGATCACCTAGTCTATCACCCTGTCAGTCTAAATTGCTGCCTCCAGCATATCTTCTCATGTTTTGTCTGTCTGGGGTTTCTCTTCCAACTGGAGGCTAGAGATGATCATGAGGCCCCAGAGAACAACTTTTTCACCTTTCATGTACTTCAGAAAAGTAATCTGTTCTGAAGCAAAAGATGGTTGTGTATAAATATATGTAGATATACATATATATGAATATATCTGTCTCTATACCATGACATTTCGGGTTTCTTGCATTTATTTGCAAAAAGAAAAGAGCCAAAGGCAGACTAGTTCTTAATTAATAAAAGGTATGCCTGACAGAAGTTCACAAAAACATCTGTTATTGCATTTTGAGAAATGCCAAGTCTGCAGTATGAATGGCATCCTGGCCTGCTTCCAGCCTGGGTAATTGCATTCTTCCTACCTGTGAATGTTCCTGCCATTTCAATTGGATGTAGCATTTCTTCCACCCTCCTTTGCCAAATTATTCTGTGCTACTGCTGCGTATCCTTAAATGGCTGCCATGTTTCAACACAGAGATGGCTCCCTATCTGCTCGTAAGCAGTATCTGAAGCTTTGACAGCTCAAGGGAGGATTCAGCCTGCTGGAATCCCTGCAGATATAAAGGATGTCATTGTCAAATCTTTGCTTTGGGGCTCTGAGGCTGAAAAATTTAGAAGACGTGACGATATGTCCAGCTACAGACAGCCATTCATCTGAGCTGTAAATTTCACTTTTCAGAGATATTTAGAAACAATGGTCATGCTAATACGCAGTAAGAAGTATTGATGTAAAGACGGGTCATGCCTATCTGTACTGCATCCTGAGCAGGGCTGAATGGGGCCCTGCTGGCTTTGCACATGGGCAGAAACACCCCATGGACCTGTGCCGGGCCATGGGCAGCCTTATCTACTGCAGGGTTTTCCATCAGGAGTCTTCCCACAGGAGTGGGGTGAAACAGAGACAATGGTGAGAAGGGGTTTTCCAGGTTCACGCAGGGCAAAAGTTGGCATGTGGGTATAAGTGGGTTTTGTTGCAGTTGTTGAAAAGGTTGAAACTTGAAAGGCACATTAGCAAATAAAAGCATAAAAGGTCTCAAATCTTCCTCATACCTCTCTACTGTTCAGGTTCCAGGCTCCCGGTGGGCAGGTTCTGGAGCCTCTTGGCACTCAGTACTCTGCATAGCACACAGGCATTATGCATCCAAAATGGCACGAATGCTTTTTCCTGGTAATGGTTTTGAGATACAAAGTGTTGGAAACAAAGAAAAACCTTTTTGCAAGAAAGTCTGAATATTCCTCAGCCTTCATCTTTGACAGTTACTTTAATTTGTGTACAGTAAATAGTATAAAAATGGATTTGGTAACATTTCACTAATTTTGGCTGAAAGTTTCCGTTTTATGGAAATTCTCAGGGGAAATATTTACTGTTAGCTTAAAAAGTGAAAGTAGGAAGGATCATTTCCCACAAAAATTATTTAAAAAGTCACTCAAAGTTCTTTTCAAAAGGAGAATAAACTTGGAATTCCCTAGGCTCTGATGCCCCAGCTTCACCATGATTCCCAGAGGTGAGAAGATTTCTGATCTGATGGCTCCAAACAAGAAACATGGAAGTTTTGGGAGTCCTATTGACCCCAGCTTTCAATAGCTCCCATAGAAAGGTTATTTCAGAGCTGCAGACTCTGGAAGCCCTGTGATGTCCTTTGCCTGCTGCACAGAGGCTCAGGCTCACCAGCGTTGTTAGAGCAGTGGTCGCATGGCGGATGGTAGCACAGAGCTCCAAGATGGACAGTTAACCCAGGCGCTGCTGCAGCCAGGCTGCTTCAAGTATCAGAGCCATTGTCTGTCCAGCTAGCTTGGGTATCACTGCATTTTACATGACCATGATGGTGGAGCTGCTCTGCGGCATACATCCTGCGCAGGCGTAAGCTTCATGAGGTGAAAACTGAAATCTGCTCGGGGCTTGTTGGAAATCTATCGGAGCTGCCTGTTCTCACAAAAACTTTCTCTGTCAAAAATTCTCACCAGTTTTCTTTGACTTTCCCTTTTCACAGGGCTGAGTGACAGTATGTGCTGCCAGAGCAAGGTCAACCAGCTCCTCTTAAAGCCCTAGCTAATTCCATTGAAGTCTCTGGGGTTGCCTCTCCTTTTCCACCAGGAACATCAGAACACAGGTGGGCTCTTTCAAACTCTTTTCAGTCATTTTAAGCCCAGGAAGTAGAAAAAGGACAACTGCATTGCTACAGCTTACAAAAATGCATGAATTGGAAGTTATCAGTGTTTGAAGGGAGACTGCTAATCACAAAACTTATTTTCCCTGTGAATCAAGGATACTTTTGAAAAGTGACTGTGTTTATTCCAAAATTTTATTCCATCTGAAAGAAAGAACAATTGATCTTCTGATTTCTCAGAATGTGACATATTTCTTTTCTATTGTTATTCTCTATAGCGCACAAACTGAAAGAAAAAAAAAGCTAATCTAGTGGTCTTTCCTTCTTTATTTAGTTATTAGAGTGATGTAAAATGTGATGGGGATTATCTATGTAGATTCCTTTTAGATTCCCAGCTTCAAATCCAGAAACATGAATGACAATGAAGTGGCTTCTAATTAGTCACTAAGCAAGGTTTATTAATGGACAGACTGTGGGAAAGGTAAACTTTAGAAAAGTTAAGTACTTAAGAAAGGTGGAAAGCTAACAAACAGAAAAAAATCCAATTTTACAATGAGGTGACAAGTTAGTCACTTAAATGACATGAAATTGATTTTTTTTTTTTCCCTGCTGGAATTGTATGTTGTTTTTTCTGACATACATAATAAGGGCCTGAAAGTGTATTTCATTTTTGGTTTTAACTTTTCTTTTTTCATGTGGATAGTTTTTATAGTTTTCTACCTGAGTTATCACGTGAGTGACCTAAATATTAACAATGATGCTCTTCCTTCATAGCTTTGTGAATTACTGGACATTTCCTGTGTATACACATGTAACTATACGTAGTGCTTTCCATAAATGAAGGATACTACTTCCAAAGCACTTGAGTGACTTGGGTTGTCTTATACAGGCAGAAATGCACAGGTCTGAAGTCTTCTGCCTCTACTCTGCATTGGTGTGAGAAGATGCGCATAGCCATGCTGGTGGTGTGTCAGTGGAACTTTATCACAGCTGGTACCCAGGCAGGCTGCTGATGCCTATTTTGGCACCTCTGCTCAGCACTGCAGTGGGCAGCATAAACAGGTTCTGAATCCCCAAAACCAGTCAAAAATGAGATTTAGATTCACAGCCAGCTAAATCTTAAACATGTTTTTCCCTTTAGACCTCTCTCCAGATCTTTCCTTCAGTCCTGTCTTTATAATGTGCCCTCACTAACTTTCCACCTCTATAGTGTTTACACAGGAAAAGAAAGCGTGGGTTTCTAATGCAAAAATTTTGCAGACGAACTCCTTTCTGGCTTTCTTCATTCATCATAAATAAGAAAGACGATGAAAATTGCCATCTGCCCTGTAAAGCTGTGTTCTGGGCAAGCTAGGTGCTTTGGACACAGAGGAAGGGCAGATGCAGTGAGACATTAGTACTTCTTTTCTTTTTGCTTTTGATATTCTGTTTACCAACACACACTTCCTCCTCCAAATCTCTTGTAATTTGAGTCAGGAAGAAGTAGAGTCAATGTGAATGTGCTTGAAATAAAAGCTTCTCATCGAACACCTGAAGTAAGTGCAAAGGTACACAAAGTTTGTTTAGCTTACAGCAGAGAGGGTACATTTGGAAATAGCCCTTCAAGACAGCAAATATAGTTTGGTTTACATTTTGCCTCCCTCCTTACATGCAAATGTGGACATTATAGTGGCTGTTTTGCTTTGCTATTATCAATGACAGCATGGTCAATTGGGCCCTATCCTTTCCAGAATCAGCTATTCTTTTATGAACATGGCTGTTTTCTCACTCTTGTAGGCATATTGGCGTATTGCAATGACTTCTGAAACATGCCTGCTTGCCCACCTGCAGCTGCATCCCAAAAATCCCTGTGCCTGGGTATATGGAGGGCCAGTGCTGCAGAAGTAGAAACTATCACAACCAATAGTTTAGGTTAAGCATGAGCTAAGGTCAAATGGCTTGAACAGCCTGAATCTAGCCATACAGCTAAAAGCAGGTCCCAGGTAATCTTGTGCATGGCTGTAGATGCCCAGTCAGGGATGCAATAATTTAACCCTTCAAAATGCAGGCTATAAAAATTAATACTTGCTAAAAAGAGAAAATCTGTTGGGAGATATGGATTCTGTGAACAAGAGAGTCATATTTTCTCACTGCCTAGTAAAACAAGTGGAAATAACTGCAGATGACTGCTTTTCTTTGCTGTCCTGTTGAAGGAGGCATTAGCCTGGTTGTCCCCTCACGTCAGCTCTCAGCATTGCTTCCTGGATGCTTCCCCTCCCAGTAAGCTGCTTCTCCCTGGGTTCCCACTGATGCCACTCCAGTGCAGACGGGGAACGCTATCAGCTGTCCCAGTAACCTTTCGCCTGCTGCTCCGACCCTCTCTGGCCTCCAGTTTTCCCAGCGTCTTGGAAATGAAAATGCCACCGGGCCACCACAGATCTTGGCCCATGCATTCACTTACTGCCCCATTCTCCATTACTGCCCCATCATGTGACTCACAGCACCAATGCTCCTCTGGCCACTGGCCTCCACTTTTCCTGTTTAGGCTATGTAGTAACTTTGATGTTTTGCCAGGAATATGAAATTATGACCCTTGCAGTTTCTAATCAAGCATACCATAGATTATATAATGAGTGTTGAGGCTAAGACAGTATTTTCTCTTAATCATTCACACTTCCCAGTACTTAAAAGTAACGCACATAATTTTCAGGAACAGATTTTCCCTGTTCCTCCCAGTCTGCTAACAAAGTTTTGCTGCAGATAGTTCAACCAGTAGAAGAGCAAAGACTCTTGCCACCCTTTTTAGGTCAGGCTTTAGTGCAAGAGGTGCACTAGATAAACACCTTCTTTGTGGGGTGAAAATTATTGTTGGATAGTGATCTGGAGAAACGCTGGTTGTGGGAGTCACCATTCGCAGTATTTAGTGTTACATCATGGCTGGGTCACTGACCTTTTCAACTTGGCTGGGAATCCACTGAGAAACAGCTGTGGTGTTTTTTCTCTTGAAATGCAAAAAGGAAATTCCTTGCCTTAATGTCTAGCATTGTTAGCATCACTGCAGTAAACTTCTGGGGGATTTTGTAGAACACTTGGTGTTGTTTTTTAACTGTGAAATGCTGATTTGTTTGTCATTTATAGGGGTTACCCCAGGGTGAGCCAACACAGTTTAGTCTTGAGTTACTTTGGTCCTTGAGCCTATAAAAATGTTGCAGACCTTTAAAACCGCGATGGGAAACAGATTACACAAAGACATATTTTACTCCCAGATGCTAAAGAGGTTTGGGCAGAGTCAACTGATCGCAGTATTTGGATACTGCAATTTTTCTGTTCTCATGCTAACTCTGATAAAACATTTGCTAAAGTCAATCACTGATATACCAGGGAAATACCTACTATTTTCCAAGTAACAAAGTTACAATACTTGCCAGAGTCTGAGAGGTCAAAATGTAAAATGGAAGAAATGTGAAAAAGCAGTAAAGTCTCCAGGGTGGGACTGGAGACATCCAGAGATTTAAAGGAATTAAGGAATGATGTGACTGAACTTCTAGCAATAACATTTGCAATGGGTAGATTATCATAATGTTCAGTGATAAGCAACTTTGCTCTGCTGAAGTCTAAAAGATTTTCAGAATTTACTCCAACGGCAGAAATAGGTTATAGCGTGTAATTTGAAAAATCCTCACCAAGACCTCACTGAAATCAGGGCTTATTCTGGAGACCTGAATGGCAATGTATATTTTATTTGTCACATTGAATAAAAAGATCAGGTCTGTGTTGCTCCTTACCATACCCATGCAAAGAGTTGCTCCTTAACTACCCCTGTTGCCAGCTGGGTAGTCCTATTTGGGAATACCCACCTGGAGCAGTACCTGCGCTCTTGAGAGGCAGAGGCAAAGGCTGCTGTGAAGAGTCAGAGAGTATGGAGAGGAGCTCGGGGTAGTGAAGCAGTGCCGGGAGCTGGATTTTGCTTTGGCATTGCTTCCCCTCTTGCCTTATAAACTAAGCGAGTGAGACGTACAGTGGGCTGCTTACAGTGGGAGGGACAAAGCCATTTTATCTCTTTTCATTTTGGCAAATCAAAGTCAAGGAAAAACAGATAAACTCTAGTTGCATGTCTCAGAAGGGAGCAAGCCCAGCTGGACCTGTAAAATGCAAGTGATGGGCAGTTTCCCTCCTCTCTCACCACTCTCCTCCCTGCTTATCACCACATACGGTTTTGTCTCTTGTTTCTGCATCTCCGCCATGGGTCTCTAAGTTTCTGTGTGACCACAATTCCTGTTCACAATATAAAACATTTGTCTCTTTATATTTAATACTGCTACATTCACAATAGTCCTGTGGACTTTGTAGCTCTGAGAGTGACATCCTTCCTGGCAATCCTGCGTGAGGTTTTTTCCAGATCCTGCCGTCTCTCTCCTGCTGGGGAACAAAGGTCTTCCCCCCTGTTTTGAGGAACAGGGTGGGAAAAGTCTCATCCTTATAAGAAAAACAGCACCAAAGTCTAAAACTCCATGGGCTGAAGCAAGATAGGATTTGTCAATGTACCACTATTTCTTAATTTGTGCTGGCTGTTGTTTCTCTTTCGGTCTACTTTCAGGAAAAAGGCTGTCACAGGAAGTTAGTGTGTCTGTGGCACTGCATGAGGTGCTTCTGCTAATACAGACAATTTCAAAGAAACTGTGAAATAGGGACAAAATTTCTGCTTTTCAAGAAATAAAAGAGCCTCACTAGGAAAGATCTTAGAAAACAAACGACACAGTAAGGAGGTAAGATTTGGAAATTACATGGACATAGATAAGATAGCCCAAGTGAGATGAGCCTGTGAGGAACTTCTGGCAGAGTAGAGAAAGCTAGGTGGCTTGATGGCAGATTAAATTCCTTGCAGACAAAGGCAAATTAATGCAAGTTGGAAGGAAAAATCAGAATGACATATTTCTTGGCTCTAAATTAATCACAACCATACAGAAAAAAAGTGTCACAGCAGACATCTTAGCCAAACCATCTGCTCTGTGTGCAGCAAAAGTGTTGGCAAACTGATAGAATGTAGCAGGAAAAGGATAGAAAACAATACTGAAAATAATATAATTATATAAACCAGTGACATGTCCTCTCTGTTCCTTCCTGGTCACCCAGCTTGAAAACAATACTGCAGAAATACTAATGGTCCAGGGAAATACATGACAAAAATGGCTGGAGGAATAGAAATGGGTTTTTTATGTAAGGAAAGCATGGAAAGTGTAGAGATGCTTAGATTAGAAAGGAAAAAGAAGTGACAGCATGACAGAAGTGTACAAAATAATTAATGCTGCAAGGAAGATTGCCTTTCCCACAAAACAAAAGCATGTGACATGAAACTGAATAACAAGACGTTTACAACCAATAAAACAACCTCATTTTTATAATGTATAATGGGTAAGTTAGACATCTACATGAGCAACGGGAACAGAAAGATTTTGTTGGAGAAGAAAAGAAATAGAAAAGGGCTTACAACTGTGTGATTGGAGGCATAAACCAAATGACAGTGTAAAGGAGAAATTTACCTCTACGGACAGATTACACTCCTAATGTCCTTTATGAACAATTTTTCTGGGAAGGATCTCGGCACAGTTTGCAGCAGGGTACCATAATGAATCAGTTCCCACACTGAAGGCAGCTGTGTTCCCACCACATGCTATGGTGGGGAATAACAAGACCTACACCATATATAAGCAATATAAATAAGGCACTGGAAGAAGCCGAGGTACCAAGGTACCATATCTGGGATTCCCATGGCAGAAACACCTATGGATGTGCATGGTGAGTCCAGTGCTGTCTAGAGGCATTTGCTTTACTGTGCCTGTCCCGCTTGGGGAAATAACTAATAGGCTATCCATGCATCATAGGCAGTAGGTTCAGTCTCCAACATTTTTGCTTTGTGGTGTCCTGTGCTCCAACCAGGCACCCAAAAACCTAGAGAAAAACATTATTTCTGAATGGAAAAGGGAGTCACCTCTGGAAAAGCTGGATGCATGGTAGCCTTATCTAGTCTTGGCTGCATAGAGAGTTGTGTGGGCTGAAATACTCTACTGAGAGCAGACATCTGTGGAGAGGCATCCTGAGAGTTTTCTGAGTAAGGACAAAAATTTCTAGCAGATGTAGTGCAGCAAGTAATTGTTCAAGATCACTTTACCATGTCTGACATTCTTGTATAAACTACACACACTTGTTTATATTAAAAACCTAGAAGCATTTCTTGATGACGTGCTGGTGGACTAATTTTGTTCAATAACTGGAGATGATGTCTATCTTTTGTCTTACTCCAGACAGGAAGTTAAACAGTTACTTGTCAATCTTATCATCTTCTTTTCTGTGGTGCAGTTATATGTTAACTGGAACAGCTTAGAATATTTTTCCCCCAACAAAATTTTGGAAAATATTTCCATAAATCTTCCGTCTGGAATATTTATAAAATGCCAAATTAAATGTGTTATACCTGCGTTCTCCAGAGCATTGCTATTGTCTACAGGAGATAGAACCCAAACTTTGATCTGCCTGAGATGTAACATTTCATTCTACTTCCAACCCAAATCAAGGGGTATCTCCTGTGTCCTCATTAGCCCGAGGTGCTGCAGAATGGCTGTGCACACAGCCAGCAGTTTCATTTTCACTTCAGTATGGAAACCACATTTAAAAAATCACAAATTTGACAAAGAAATGGAATAATAGTTCTATGGGCACTCTGGACTATCTGTCACAATTTAACACAGGGTTCAATATCTATATTGAACTTCTTCCTGTCTGGTCTACTCAATTTGCCACCTGGCAGAACTCTTTTCCCAAAACTCAGCCTTTTACAAGAGAAACTCATCGATCAGTTGCTCAGCCTCTTGGACAAGCAAGACCAGAGATGCCCACCTGTGCTAGTGGTGATGCAGCTACTGAATTTGCAAGGGTTCATAAAATGGTTGAGGTTGGAAGGGACCTTTGGAGATCATCTAGTCCAGCCCCCTGAGGTCTTTTCTGCCCAGCTGCTTTCCAGCTGGTCAGCCCTCAGCATGTACTGGTGCATGGGATTATGCTTCCTTAGGTGCAGGACTTCAGACTGCCCTTTGTTGAACTTCATGAGGCTCCTGTCAGCACATTTCTCCAGCCTGTTGAGGTCTCTCTGTATGGTAGCAGAACTGTCTGGTGTATCAGCTACTCCTCACGGTTTTCTTGTAGCTGTAGTAGTGTCCGTAGTGCTTCTTCTCAAAAAGCCAAGGGACAAAAGTGAGGAAAGAAGGCTTTTCGCAAACTGATCAGAGAGGCCAGGGCCAGGCTCACTAGCCCACTGTCTAAGCCTTAACTCTCTGAAATTGAGGGTGAAATCTTGGTGATATTGAAATCAGAGACAGTTTTACCATTGCCTTCTACTATACCAAGCTTTTAGGTTTTCTTTTCAAAATCATGCTTGCCTTTTGCTTTTGTCACACATATCTTAAACTCTTTTTGTTTGACAGTTGGAGAGAGGACTTTTATCCCTGAGAAAAGGACACTGAGTCAGATCCCTGTTGTGGTTGTACATCCTTGGATGTAGTACTGTTGAGATCAATGTCTTTCTCCCAGGGCTTTGCCTACCTATTATAATTTCCATGGAGGGTCTGAGAAATTATTTTCATTCCCATTTAGGTTACCCATATATTTCTAGGATGCAGGTGAACAGCTTAATCGGAAACATCTTCTGTCACCTAAAACCAAAAAATTTCCTGGCTTGAAAAAAAGAGATTTCTTCATCAATAACAAAGCAGACAATTGCTGCAATAGTGCCTGTTTTCATGTATGCTTTAATGAATTTGTTTAGATTGTGGTCAATGAATAAATTTCCTACAAAGCAGAGAGAGCCCCAAATCAAAACTTTGCTTTGTGAAATGGTTCTCCAAAATGTTTAGCTCTCTCCAGACTCCTTTAGCTATCAGAAAATCTGGGCAAAAGCTTTGTCTGAAATCAAGAAGAGAGAGCTGGAGTTCTTACCTCTGTCACTCTCTCCCTCTCTCTGTCTACACACACAAAGAACAAATTTTAATAGATATCATATGCTGTTAGCCGAGCCTTTGTTCCTGCCCCAGCAGAGTCAATGCACTGCCAAGTCTCACTGAGTTTCAGTGTGTCTCCCCATTTTTGGCTTGAGTTTCCTGAAATCTGAAGCAGTCTCACATAAAACTCTGAAGATTCACAGTACATTTAAATGGAAAATATTAGCCATCACTCAGAGAGTACATTTTTCAAATCTGACTCCTTTCAGTGACCAAAACTTGGCAGGTTTGCCTACAGTCTGATAAGGATGGATGAGAGACGATTGAGTCTCCTCCCTGTCTCCATACAAAACCTTATGCAATTGGAAAGTGACAAGTCTCATGAAATTAATGAGTACGCTGTAGAATCCTCTGTTTTTGTTTTTTGTTGTTGTCGTTTCTGTTTAGTTTTTTTTTTAAACAATATTTCAGTATTGAAGATATTAGACCTGCTGTCAGGTGTAGGATATTAAAAAGGTGTCTAGTCTGTGGTCTTAGAAAGATCTTAGGTATGTGGAAAGATACAGTGCCTTTCCCTCAATGGCTGGGTAATTCTTTAACCTGCCTCCTCCAGGGGAATTTCCCAGATGAAAAATTGTCTGATTCTTCTATATTTGGCCTGTTACAATTTGTTATTCTGTCCCTTTCTTTTTGAAAAGTCCTTTCCTTTGATTCTCTCTGATTAATTGTTGGAGAATTACACAGGCTTTTAGCTTTATGCCTATTACTAAAGGTCAGATTGATTAAGTCATAGTGTACTGATAAAACTTCATGAAATACTGTGAAAATGTGGACTCTAGAGATTGTAACCGGGGATGGGCTGGTCCTGAAAATACCAAGAGCCTGCTTTTTATCTCTTCAGTGTAGAGGAGGAACATTTGTAACAGCATGGTTTGCTAGTGAGGGGTTTTTTTTAATATCAGAAGTTTCCTACCTGGTGGAGAGCAATGCTGCATGGTACATGTTGTTTGCAAAGTCTATTTGAGACAGGCTGAGAAAGATTTTGCCTTGAATCTGATTAATGGAGTATATTTGGAAAGCCTCCAATAAACTTTTATCATTGTGAACTGTAGCTGGCACGTCAAATGGGTGTGAACTTACACACAGACATGTATAATGGCTTGGGAAATGCCCTGCTAGACTAGCAGGATTTTGCAGTCTAATGAATTAAATACCTAAATGATCTTGAAATAATGTTAAGGAAACACAGTTGACAGAAGCTGAGAAGAGACATTCAAGGTTGGGGTTGGCATTCCATCCCCAAGACATCACAGTGCTCTGTGAAGAACAACAAAAACGCAGAGGTTTGAGTAAGGAAATGTCAGTTTCTTTATTTTTTTGTGTCCTGGACTCACACTCTCACTACGCTTGCTTTTATAAGACCAAAATTACAAGCCAGCTGAGTAAAAGTTAGCAACTGCACCAGTTACTAAGGACTGTATTCTGAGATTATTTTCAGCAGGCACAAGTATTTTGAGAGGCCCATGACAGATCACCTGAGCTTGATACTCTGTACTAATTAGGACTGTTGATAACTTCGTGATCTGAGGTCCTCTCCAATCTCACAGAAGAAGGTCTTGGGGCACACAAGCCATTTCTGGCTCTTCTTTCTGGGTGGCCCTGCATGTGGACTTGGATTGCATCGCCTGTTTTGACTTCCCATCAGTGATACGTGTGTGTGCAATATCAGCATAGTGTGGTAGAAACTGCTGCTACAGCTAATGAATCTGCAGCATGGATCACAGGGCAGCCCTGCCTAAGGTGTTAGTTCCATAACTACAAAAAAAAAAAATTATGATCGAAAGAGAAGGTTGGGTTTTGTTGTATCTTCCTCCCTACCAGAACATAATCAGACTTGTGGCAGCAACACTGGTAGCCTCAGTAAGTCAAGTTTCTTTCTCCCAGTGAGCCAGAATGTCACCTGCACAAGATGCCCTCAGGTGTGGCTCTCCCTGGTCACCTGCTTCTGGGAGCAATGCTATGTTCTGGACTTTTCCCGCAGAGCAAGAATCAGAGGCTTGGTCCTTGGTGAACAGAGTCAAGCCCAGCTTTGCTATTGTGGCATAAGAATGATTCATTGCCTTTGTGCCACTGCAAGCACGTGTGGGGAAACCTAATAAGTAGCCCCATTCAGACAAGATAATGGGGAGAATTAAATTGGTTGGCACTTGGATCAAAGCTCATTAGCCTTGCATCTAACACTTGACAACCAGAGATAATATCAGAAAGGGGGTTTTCTTATGCCATTCACTGCATGCGCTGCAGTGATTGTTCATGTGTAATGAGATCATATCTTAGCAAAGAATGAGAAATAGCATTTTTGCCGGTTGTCAAGACCTATCTGAACATAAAGTTTATTTAAACACATTTTTTTGCTATGAGGTCATATTAAATCTCAGCAAGTTTATCCATCTCTAATTTAGTTATATGGTCATTACATGGAAAATCCACTTCAGATAAAGCAAGGCATTTTCATCCTCTAGTTACACAAGTATCAGGTCACAGCAATTACGTGCAAATGTCAGATACTTACTACGCCACTGCAGGCTTAAGTTGTACATGTTCTGCACAAATAATGAGGAAATTATTCTGCACAACAATGTAGTGAATGTGACATTGCATCAACGGGATGAAGGAGGTGGACAAGCCTAGTGAATGAGCTGAGACTCTACAAAGTCTTTGACAGAGTGCTCCCAGTCTGATAAATATCCCAAATGACTCCTTCCCCGTGGATGGCCTTCTCAGGCAGCAAAAGCAACAGTACAACACAATATCTGGTGTAAACCTCCCGCAGTGTGTTTGACTGTCCTTACCCCACTGAGCTTCAATCCTTTTGTGTGGATTCTCAACCCACCTTCTGTGAGACGATGAAGTGAGCGAGCCACACCTGCTACAGCATTTTCGTCTTCTAGCCTTCCCTTTCCATCCCTGCAGCCAAACCACTCACACACACCTCATCACTTTCCTCTTCAGCTACTGCAGTCTTCCTCACAGGACTGCTTTCTCCCTTTGCTGGGCTGTCACAACGTTGCTGCCAAAGTCATCTTTCTTATTCTGGCTGTGGCATCTGCCTCTCTGAATGTTCGCAGTTTCCTCAGTGCTCTCTAAAGAGGTCTAATGTCCTAGTCTTGCAGATCTTCTGCTTTGCAGCTCCTCTTGCTAAATCTCACCTGGTTTCTCTGCCCTGCTGTTTCCACTCAGTCATGCTGGCCACCTCCCTCGTTCCACAAAAGCCTCCATCCCCTTTTTCCCTGTCCTCAGCAAAGCTGCTCCTACAGCCACTTCCTTCTGTCACTTTCAGCATTCAACAGAGTAAAGAAAAACAATGAAAAGGGCTGTCAATATGCCTTGCTATTGCTATTCTTATTATTGTCATCTTTGTGCTTTCTGTTCCCCATCTAGTCTGCCTGCCCGTGACCTTCACTTGCTGCATATATGCTAGACATATTCATTTGCCTGAGGAGATAGACAATATTCTCCGGTCTGCTGCGTTCACTGGCCAAAGACTCGCACAGGAGAACTCCTGTCATATAGCAATATTCTACTACAGTACAGAGCTCCAGCATGAGACAAGCGCTTTGGTTATGGTGAGACATGACCAGATATATGTAGGAGGTTCTTTTAAACTATTACGTTAGAGTCCTCTTAGCTGAAAACTCAAAGGAAATGGTAAAGCCGGCAAATTTAAAGCAAATCAAATTTTGTAATAAGAGTGGATCGGAAAATGCCTTCCTTTGAATCTGTAGAAATTAATCTTGACTTTTTTTCTGGAGCAATTTAAAAAAAAAAATACGTGGTCAACCAGGTATTGTCATCTGGACCCACCATGTGAGTATGTTGAACTCCAGTGAAGATGCGTCTTTGAAGAATTTGACAGTGCAAATGCCAACTGACCATTAGCAAAATCAGTGTGATCACAATTCTATTGTTATTTGTCTCTGCAGCCCTGTTTAGAAAAAAGTACAAGCTGTGCCAGACAGAGAGTGAGGAAATAGCGAGCTGCAGTCTGTAGCCACAGCGAAAGCCAGTGTTCTCACTATGCTGACAATAATCAAGGCCATCAATCACTTCTCTAACGTATTCTTCCTGGCTCCAGCCACATCCATATTTACCAGATCAATCAAAATCTGCCTTTTGTTTCCTTTTTTCCCCCTCAGTGGCTTGAAGAAAACAAAACAAAAAAGCAGCCAAAATCTAATAATTTATAAGATGTATTCTTATTCACTCCCTATGATGAAATCACTCTGAGAGTGTTGTTACAGTCTCCTATCTGAAGATCCCAAGGAAAAAGTGATTCATGCCATGATTCAGTCCATACATTTGTTATTGTAAAATGGATCTATTTCACCAATTTTTTCTCTCTGTGTGTGTGCGTGCCATGAAAAAGGCTCATACAGCAAAGCATTTACACGGTACCGATGTCACAGTCTTACCGGTGACCTCACAGAGGCAGGGAAAAGAGCTTCTCACTGTTTGTACGTGCAAGCACCTTCATTAAGTATGTGATCGCTCTCATCATCCTTATGGTTAGTGTGCCTAGTCCACAGGCCTGTCTATAACTTGATACAGAAAAACAACTTAAGGAACAAAGAGAAACCCCGAGCAAGAAGAACATGAAGTCCTGTGTTTTAGTCATGGCACCCCTTCCATGAAGGTCATCATCACACAAGGACTGAAATTCAGTGGACATGCTGTAAAAAAGGGTGTTGTGAGCTGGAAGGTAGACAGTCTCCCTCCCTAAACAGAGGAATGGACCCCTGCAGGGAGGGGGCAATATCACAGTGTTTCCAGAGTCCTTCTTCCCTTTCCAGCATCAGCCTTACATGAGCTCAGCGAACTTCCTAGATCCTCGCTTAAATAGAGGGCCGCAAAGCCCAGGTCTGTTGTCTGCAGGACCACCATCAGGGTCCTGACAGGGACGGGTTTCTTGGAAGCATCATGAGCATAAATGTCAGCCCTTATCTAGGCCACACGCTACTCAGAGTTTCTCTGCATTTAAGGCTTCCTATTCACAGACCCAAAATATTTGTAGCAACATAAAAATCATATTGCTATAACATTTTTCATCTGTAAAAGCATATTTAAATAGTTTTCAGCCTTTAATATATACATTGAAACCACTTTTCCATCTCAGACCCTCATGCTTCTCAAACCAGCCCTGCTACTTTATGTTGTCTCTTCCCAACCCATTATGTTTGGTATCTGACCATCTTCTGGGTGGCCTTGGGTAAGCCACTCCACTCCTTCTTTGCATGAATTTGCTTCTGTATCTCTAAGTTAGACTAATAATATTTACCAGCTTCACTGTGACTCCTTTTCACAGAGCACTCCAGAGACGTAAAGGACTATGGAAAAATTAAATGCCACTGCCTTTACACAAACTTTATTTTTCAAATTCTGTCATCACGGCTGATTTTCAAGGGACTCTCAGAATGGAACCTAAACCTTTTCAAATGCCTTCAGAATTTTTCTATTTTTGTGCAGCACATATATTTTTTCCCATTAGCAGTAAGCTCTAAAACAGAGTTATCCACTTGTTGGTGGTTGGCAGGAGCTCAACATTCCAATGTAAAGTGATCTTTTTTTGTCTGCCAATAATGCAATATTAACAAATTTGTCTTGATATTTATCTGTTGTTATGTCTGTTGTTAGACTGTATGAAGAAAACAAAACTTGGAACACTGCAGCAACCATTGTTTTAAGATATCTGATATGGCACTGACGACTTTCATTCAGGAATTACCAGTTTTGAGGCAATGCAGAATCATATCATGTAAGAAGTTCCCTCGCATGTTTTCCATCACTGGCCATTTCAAAATGCACCTTCTTTCATGGTCCCAAGAGCTCAGATATAATTTCTGCCGGTTGGAAACTTAGCTTTGTCATGTTATTTCTGGTAGGTTTAACATAAAATACAGGACCAACTGAACCAGCTGGTAAGATATCCATATCACAACCAATATTTAAATTTTCACGATAAGAGTATTTGGAGTTTGTCCTCTAGTGATCACAGTATCAAGTCTCCACATATCTGTACTGGAGAAAAAGTGTGAAGAATAGCATAGTTTGTCAAACCTTGTGCTTAGCACTAAGAAAGACACCAGACAGAGGTGTGAATGGCCAATAAGGTCTTAGGTTAGGATAAAAAGAAGCTAATTAAAATCAGCCTTGAATTTGCAGTCAAAACACAGGCAACGCTGAGCAAAAGGTCCTGCAATACTTTTGTCAATTTTAAGTTAGGTAACAAGCTATGCTTGTTCTAAAAATGCAAACTAGCCATTATCAGCCTGATAATTAAGAACCAAGAGCTTATAAGTTAAGTAAAAACCAGGCTTAGTTGAAAGCAGTGGGTTTACAGAAAATTCTTGAACTAGGATTTCAGAATTCAATATTCTTCTCAACTATTCAATTCCTCTCTGCAAGAGTAACTACAGCTCCCTTTCTCTATCTCTTATTTTACTGCCAGGTATTTGTTTGGGGCAGGATGCTGCATGGCTTCCAAAAACAATCAGAGTGCAAATAAAAGCACACAAAAGGAAAGGGTGACAGAGCATCAACTTATTAGTTACAACTTGATCAGATCAGTGGGCTGGAACTGAAGAGAAATGGTGATTTTCATCCGGATTGATGACTATTTTTATTGTAATATTGATGATCAGCAGAGACTCAGTAATAGTTGTAACAGATGTGGCCTCCCTAATGCTGCACATAGGAGTCCTCTTGCTTGAGAGGGAATAGTAATTATCCGCTGTTTTTCAAAACCTCCAGCCTGCAATTGAGTTGTCACAGTCTCCCAGACACTGCTCCAGGCACCGCAGATGGTACCAGCTGACACACTTGGGGCATATCATTATGAGCATGTGTAAACCACATGATTTTGCCTACTTTCCTGATACCTAATGCATGACAGCGTGTCAAAAAGAGACGCCTTTCAGGAGGAAATATGGGCTCCACGGAGCTGCAATATGATTGAGGAGAATGTTCAAGTGAGGACACATCTGAAAGAAATTGCTAGCATGAGTTACAGCAGGGAACGATCAGCTTCTGTAACAAAACGCTTGCTTCCAGCCTGAAGTATCCAAATTGTTTTTATACGAGGCCCAAGTCAATGCTTTCGAAGGCTTTTTCTGTTTATTTTTAATGCTTCATCTATTGGATTTGCTGAAGAACATTGCTTAAGCTGAGGGTGAATGCATTAACAAACACATTTAGCAGCCCATTACAAATTATTTGTGTGCCAGGGGAATAATGGGCTTGTGCAACTAATAAAAAGAAAACAATTGCAAATGTTCACTTGGAATTTACAAGACTTTGTTTTTAGATAATTCAGTTTGAGGCAATTCGTTTCCTAAGTGTGAAGGTAACATACATCACAGCTTGAAGATCACTGCAAGTAAAATTAAGTCAGATTAGTGAGAAATAGGAAATTCAGTAAGTGTGATTGATAATATACAATCTTTTGGAAAAACAGCTTCAAAGTAATTTATGGTAGTTAGAAATCAACTTTTAGTGCTGAATGTCTGATAGCAGCCATGCAAGTATTCATGAAAAGGAGCTGAATGCAAAAATGATTCCACAAAACTGTATTTCACCTTTCTTTCTGTCCACAAACCATTTGTAAACCATATCAAATTCAGCCATTTTTTTTTTTTTTAAATTGTCCACACTACTTTTGGAAAATTGGTTTTTCTATGCAAACTTTGTATGAGCAATTCACTGCAAAAGAAAAAAAAAGGTAACAAGAATATGAAAAATATGCTGTGTTGCCTATTTGTACTATGAGTTTTTTGGAGAAGTGATTGCCTGACAAAAGCAAATAAGCAGTTTCTGTGAAAACTGGCTCCAGATCCTGACACTACTGTGATTGAAATAATATGCAAATAAACTAGGTACATGCATTTTGTGGTTTCTTTGAACTGAAGGATTCAAATGGAAGAAATGAGCAAAGGTGTTACACCTGTACATAAACTTAATTGATATTCAACGTCTTGCAAACCTTTAAGTGTACAAGATTAGAAGTAATGCTTGTGAATATTTCAACTCACGAGGTTTCAGAGCTTAAAAGATAGAAGATGGAAAATGGACTTGGAAAGGTGAGAACCTTGGCCAAGTTAGCCATCACTCCTGTGTCCCACTGGCTGCTTTTTTGGTTTTATCCTGTGTTTTCATTCCTGTTTAGGCCAGAATCAGTGCGACTAATACATTCCTTTGATATCCTCCATGCCATTTACATAAGCAAATGCATTGCCTACTAGGATTTCATGAAAATTCAAGAAGCCTTCTAAGAAGTGCTATAAGAGACACTGGTCCACATTTTAGGTTGTTTTACGTTCTGGCTAATCCTATATAAATTAAAGGGATTTCCTGTATATAAAATCTGCATTGTATTAATTTATCATACAAAGTGGTTAGAAAAAGGATGGGAGTAGTAAATTAGTATAACTGGCATAAACATGAATTAGACATCGTATAACTGAGAAAACTCTAAAACAGATGAAGGGCCTCTTTGATTAGATTTGACCTATCATTTTTTGACACACCAGCTTCAAGCTTAAGCTTCTGCTCTACAGCTGGAGTGTAAGAGATCTCTGAGTCGAAGAACCCTCTCAGGACCAGGATCCAGGTGTTCTGTCAGTCAGAAGGCCATGCCTTGGGCTGCTGGGGACAGCAGGGAAAGAACCCATCACCTTTTCTGTTGCAATTGTTCTGCTCTGTATAAAGAGCTTATGGAAAAATGGATTCCTTTCTGCTGAGTGCCCTAGCTGCTGGATCATTGACAGTGTGAGCTTCTCTCAGCACAGATATTCAAAGAACAGTTCAACAAAATGGCTTTTCTGCTCTCCAATGTGTAACGCATGGCACAATTTATGTAGAATCTTGAATTATTTTGTATTAAAAATCTCAGATTAGGTAAAATCACCTTATATGCTGAATATATGGATCGACATAGCATCACAGCGTTGTGTTACTGTAGTCTCCAGTTTCAACACACACATTTTAAGTAATCCTTTCTATCAGACAAGATAGATATTTCCCTGTAAGGTCTTGGAAAGTGCAGTGCCCTTGTCATTAAATGCTATAGGTGAACAAAAACCTGATGGTCTTCTTTTAAAAAGAAAAATAATTTGACCTTCCAAAATCTAAGTTTCTACATCATCAACAAAGACTCTCACTTTCAGATTACTTCTCTGCTTTAAGATTGCATTCTCTTAAAAAGAGGGAACAGTTGCTCAGATGACCACAATTACTTAAATACTTGACTGGCAGCTTCAGATGACTAATCATTTTGAACTTCATATTTAGGCATGGCAAATTGATATCCACTTCTTCTTCAGATATAGGCTGTCTCTCAAAGGTGTTGGTTATGACCTGTTTGGAAACAGACTGCTGTCAGAGGCATGTGAGTTTGCCATGAAGGAGATTGGCATCTAGGAAGAGCTGTGGAAATATTGCAGCTTTCAATTTTGGCCAAAGAGACTACTGCTCTGCAATCCCCCGCTTTTTTAGACTCATTAGAATACTGACCGTCTCAGGTCCTAGTTATTTTTTCAATGTTTCAGGTTTCCTGTTTGAGCCCAAACAATAAATCATGGTGGGCAGCCATTTCACAGTAGAGTGCTCTTTAAATGAGGACAGTATGCTGGGATGAAGTTCAAATAGGATTGTTTTCCACTCTTCAGTCTCTATCTCAAAAATGACTTAAGTTGCCTGAAGAGCTGAAACAGATCTCTGAAAATTTTTACCACTTTTTTTTCCTTGTTATGTGTATGGGGACTTGCTAGTCATGACCAGAAGTAGCTGTGGTATGAAATGGGCTATCCTTATTTTTTGATTTACTGGACATAATGAGCGAGCATATTTTAAGGCTTGTAGCACTGTGTCTGAATCTGAGGAAACGTACCTGAATTTCAGGTAACTTTTTCTGCCCTATGTTGCACTCTGATCTTACTGTCTTTAATCATGTCATTTAGAGGTTTACCATGTCCAAAGACCTTGCTGTTCTTTAATACCTCCCATTTGTTGACTCAAAGCTTTGATGATTTGGGTTTAAAAGCGACAAGATCCAAATTATTTCCAATTCCAAGATTGTTAAGGCACTACTTTTTTCAAAACTACCACAGTGGTTTGTGCACTGTTATAAAGCTAAAACCTCGTATATGAGCCACTCTGAACTTTTATTCACTGTCCATAGTGAAATCCAGATCTGAAGTTTCCCTGCTTTGAGATCTGATTTTACTAAAAAACAAAACTAAAATCAGGACTTTTCACCTCATGTAGTGAGTCCTACTTAGAATAAAATAAACAAAAATCACTCTCTTCATTCTTGTCTAATATGGTGAGCATTCACACTAATGGTTGCAGTGGGAATTTTAGTTAGTCCAAGTGAATTCTTCACATTGATAGCAGGTTTTTGGCTCAGCCACACTCTGCATATGATAGATCACCATGAGACTTTCAGTGATAACAAGTTCTCAAATCTTAGCTTCAGTCTCCATTGAAAGTCCATCTCTTTCAAAAGATGAAAAATAACAATATTTCCCTACTGTTCATGTGGAAAAAATCTAGCGCTCTAATCCATGTGTGTGCCTATTTTGAATCCTACTATGTACATCACTTTTAAATGACTTTGCTTCTAGGAAAATCATTTATCCATGCTTGTACATCTGGATAATCTTATCTTTCCATAGGCCTGTGAGGATATACACACGTATATAACCCTTTCCTGCACTATCTACCTGTTCCCTCACAACTCAGGCAAGACAACATGTTGAAATCCAGAGTGATAAGTAATGGCACAATTTTATATGAAATGTGAATTTTCAGTTCTGTATTTTATTCTGTCAGGCAGTCCTGACACAACATCACAACAGGAGAGCCAGAGACTATGGTCTCCATTTTCCAGCTTTTTGTGGTAGACATAAATCTCAGTGTGATGTTGAAGTCATTTGGCATTTCAGGTGGGAATTTAGTGCCTGTTTTTTATTATCGTTTTCTTTACATTGCATATTCTGTGATTGTAGGAGCTCTGTCACAGAAACACTATTGTAATTAGACGGTGCTGAAAGACTCTTACCTGGAAGCAGTAATTAAGAAACAAGCTCTGTTCTCCTGCAGCAAACAACAGGGTAAAGCACAATCTTCACAGAGTTCTGGTGGGATAACAAGCTGGGGGGGTAGGAAATCCTAAACCAGACGCTCAGCTGCTCAGAGATCTTCCCACCAAGAGCTAAGACTAAACCAGACAGATTCACAGAATTAGATGTGTCAGAAGGAAACAGAAAGGGAAAAAAAAAAATCTGCTGGAAATGAGCCTGACATCTTCAGTCAAAATAGAAAACACTTCCCAGAAAGTGCACTGTCAGCAATGCAACACTGTCAAATGAGAACAGGCTTTTGCTCAGAAGGAAAAGGGAAACTTTTCTAAGCTGTTATCTATCTCGGTTGAGGTAGCTGGGTGACGAAGAGGTCAGGGTGTGAAGACACTCAGCCTAGTGTGACGCTCCAGACAGATTTATGCACCTACTGCAGTGTTTAAGTTCAGGACAATAGTGAGCAATTTAGCCTTCATACACTCCAAAACTGCCAAACCCTGACTTCTTACACCGCCATTGAGAAAAGCAAGTCTTTTGTAGGAATACAGATCCCTTCACTCCCTGAAAAGCAGAGTGGCTGCATTTTGGAAAGTTTATATTCATTTTCTTTGGGATTCCACAGTATTAATTGTGCAAGTGATTGAATTAATCCTGAGATGAGTTTTCAGGAGGACCTTGTGCAAGGTCCAGGTAAAGATCTCATGATTTGGCTCACAGTGCATAGAGGAACAAGTTGTCTGGGCAAGAACAATGTTTTGTCCTTTAGCAAGCTGCTTGGTCACCCTAATCCATGTTCTTGTTTTAAAGAAGAATAAATTTTCTGTCTCATGACTGAATGTTGTTTTTAGGACCTGCTGAGCTTTTCTAGGGCATGTGACACACATTGAAGAGGGAATCGAAACACATTAGATATTTCTGGGTAAAAGTCCCTCACTACCAATGTTTGGATTTCACACCAGTCTGTTTCAAGTGTCCTGTGCTGACGTAATGAGCCCACCTTGTGTCCTGCATTTGGTAGCGTATTACAAACAAGTTCCTGAGACTTGAGACGTATTGGAAATCAATCTTTTCATGTTTGGATTATGTGATTTTGGTTTAACATACGATATTGTTTGCTCCAAGTGAAAAAGTAAAAGCCTCTTTTGGGATGCATTTTTTACTGCAGAGAAGTGAATTTAGCCATTGCTCAGCAGAGGAGGGAGGGCCTGTGTCTCAATACATAGCATTCACTCACAGGCAAATAGTCTGCTCTGTTTTGCAGACAGAGTGGAGGGGGAAAAAAAATGGCAGGTGGGAGACCATCTCAGGAGCAAGGGCTGGGGACATACAGAAACTGTAGATTGACTTATGGTAGGAGCAGAGTGTGCTCATTGCACTCATCCTGCTTCCCTGCCCACCAGCATCACTTACCAGAAAGCAAGGGGAGGAAGCCTGAGAAGACCTGCTGAAAGCACAGCTCCCACCTCATTCCCTCTCACAAGGCCATGGAAGATCTTGGCCTGTTGAGAAAGAAAGTTTCTCTGTTAAAGGGTCCCTACATTCTATCCTCCTGGGAGCTGAAATGAATTTGCCTGAGAAATGGTCAGTGCCTTGCGGTGCCTAGTGGGACATTGTTTATAAAGTGGCTACTTTAATGAGCACCTCCAGGATTTCCCTGCTCCATTAATGCCCAGTTAATGGATTAGTTAATTCAGAGCTGCCTGAGGGGGCAGAACAGACTGGGAACTGTAACTTCGCAGTATACAGGACTAGATGCCTAGATTGTAGGTACAGACACATGAACAGGTTGTAGGGGTAAAAAGAAACTGCATGAACAGAGCATCAGGACAAACCCATTAACTGTCAGTGTGCGGGCTTCTATACCATGGTAAAAACAGGTAATTGCAGGTTCCTTATCTTTCATTGGAAGAGAAGCATGCCTCCCTCATGTTTGAGGAGTAAGAGCTGGTACGCAAGCAATTACAGTGGGTCAGCAGATACGCCGTAAGTTCACCTAATTCACCCTGCAATGACTCATTCACGTGCCTACACCTTGCGTTTTTACCAAAAGCCCTTCAGCTTGCTTTAGCTCCTCTGTTTCAGTTCCTGCTAGTGTTAAAGACTGTTTCCCTCGTTAAAGGCTCAGCTGCTGCAGAGCTTCACTACTGTATCCCTCAGCAGCTTTAGCTTGGAGCCAGGGTCAGCAAGACCAGCAGATGTCATTCTGAGACCTTGGTGGGAATGGCCAGTAGACAAGTTTAGAAATTTCCAGTTTTCTCATTTTTCACTTTTTATGAGGTATTTCCTTTTCCTCTTTTACAGCTTTCCGCTTTCCCCTATTGATTTCTTCCTTCTTTGCTTAAGGAAGGAAATGAAGACTCCTTAATGTACATGTCCTGATGGAAAACCTTGGCAAAACCATCTACTGAACTTACTCTTGCAGACCAGACAAGACTGCCATGAGTATTGAGACTACCATGCTCTGATTAGATATTATCTAATTGCTTAGGTAGCACCCAAGGTCCAATTGCTGTCAGAAACATAACACTGTAAATTGGATTAACATAACATCAGAATACAAACCCATATCTTTTTTAATATTTTTCAGGCACTGTTAACTGAAACAGGGACCATGTCACATTTTTGTCATCTGTTCCCAAATCTAACTACCAGCTGCAGCTGAAGGTTTGTTTAGGTACCAAACAATATTTTATTTTCTAAAAGAGATTCAATAAGCAAAAAGTAATGGAAAAGGGAAATCACAGGTGATCTGCCCATTCCACCTGGATCCAATTGCATCTAATCAATTGTTTTGGGTGGAAATTGCTGAATTATGGGCATTTGGTATGAGATGACTAACGTCCTTTAGGTAGACTCAAGTTCTGACTCTGGGGACAGAGATCTGTTGAAGTAAAATCTGACATTTTGCCCTAAAAGTGTAAAGGAGTTTTTGAGATTACAAATGCTTTTACTTGAAATGTTCTCAGCTTCCTCAGAACAGATGGGTCTCACTAAGAACAGAGCGAAAGCAGGCTGCCAGTGTAACTCATCTTTTTTAATACAGGGCCAGGTAACTTCTCATTTTCCCTTCACTCACTAAGTTTTCTGTCGGCCAGCATGGTTTCTGCAGTTGCTTGGTGTGGCTGTAGAAGTTGGAGTGACTAAGATTAACCGAGTGAGCCTTACCAATTTTCTAATTTACAGACAATATCCTTTTGAACATGTGAACTCCATCAGGAGTCAAAGAGAAGCCTAAGAAATGCTTGCAGTGAAATAGCTTTCAGTGCTGAATTCACAATTTCCTGCTCTGACTCGGACCTTACCAGCTGCTATTCGGGGAGCCAGGAGAAGAGGGTGTCCCCAGGAGCACAGGAGGGCAGAGCTTCTGCTGGCTGCCCATTGCCTTTTCCACTACAATCATAGTGAAAGACAAGAGGTGAAACAAACTTTGCCCCACTAGGTATGTAGCACTAATAAAACCTCTACCCAGGGCACTGAACGCAACAGCATACAGTGCTGAGTGAAACTTAAAAGGTTTTCTTGTACAGCTTGACTGCTTTTCTGATGTGCAGCCAAACTGTAAGTATCTCTTGAGCATACAGAATAGGCTGGAAACTGCGTGCACACAATCCTACTTCTATAAGGCTTCTACCTTCTGTTGCATATGGAAACATCACAGTAATATCCTTGTGATGGTGTGTCTGGGTTTCCAATTTCAGTCGTAGCCAGTTTTAAGAAAGCGATAACTAAGATTGGCGTAATTTTTAACCCCTCTCCCTCCCACTCCCTACCTCTGAAGAATTTGCTTGGAGCTTTGTGAAAATCATCATTGCTTTTACATTTGTTCCAGTCATTTCACTCCTAGGGAATATGATACTTCAGCACAGGCCAGACCCCGTTCTTGCTGGAGTTCATGCTCTGTTTGCCATGACTGCCGACGGCTGGGTCTCCCTGCTGTCTGTGGGCAGTTCACAAAAGCCAGAGTACCCTCTTCCTGCCTTTGAAGGCTTTTTAGGCAGCCTGAACTGTAGCCTTGCTACATTTCGCCTTTCTGATACATTATTTTGGCAAGTATTCTTCCAACACTCTAGTAAAGGGCTTTGAATTCCTCACGGCTGTTCATCCCATCTGTGGTCGCACATCCTCTTTCTACGACCCGATCCCAGCTCCCGTTTCTGCCTGCTGGCTGCTGCTCCCCATGGCAGCTGGAAGTTCCTGGCCCCTCCTGCGCATCCAGCAAGCTGAAGCCTCAACATTTCAGCCCGTGCAAGCTGGATTAGCACAAGCCTGCTAATTGCGCCATGCACTTCGTTGTGACTGGAGGCAGAGCTGACACCTGCAGCTTGGCCGGCTGCTCCGAGGAGGGGAGGAGAAGGGGGGACCTGCCCAAGAGCATGGTCTCCTGCTTGCCCTGTGCTGCCCAGGGAAGGGTGCCTGGGTCAGAGTCTTGGCCCATGTTCAAACACTTAGCCTGTGTGGGCTTGTGGAGAGGAGCAGAGGGTTTAAATAACAAACAAATTAACTCTTCTCCAGTTTCTTTCTTAATAATATTCTTTCACACGGAAAATGAAGAGGAGTGCAGACTGTAGTCAAATAGCAGTATGAGTCCCAGTCAGTCTTTGTGCAGTCCTCTCAGATTTCCTTATCTCACATCCTCTCTGTAATTTTTCAGTACCCAGCCTTGCCACTACCATTTTTCATACCCTATGGAGCAATTATAAGCTTTAATAATTACAGCTACTTGAATACTTTTCCCTAAGGCAAACAGAAAGCAAGGATGGCAGCTCACCAGCAATCTGTGAAAGAATTCTGTATACTGGGCAAAATACATTAGACAGCTGAGAGCTACAGTTGGAAGAGAAATTTCCTTTATGTTGGACAGCACTTTCATCCTCATGAAATGTGCATAATGCAAGACGATTTATATACACAGCAGCTCCAAATATTTGCAAATACAGACACATGCATATTCATAACCCTAGAAATATTCCTAATGTACCTGTCATCAAAGCAGTTCTGGTTAAATACGTTGCGCAAACTCCACTGGGGCTGATTGTGATAGCTCAACCCTCTTCATAATTGAGTGCACACAGATTTGGGGATGTTATCCCCAGACAGTTCTGTTTCCACTTAGTAACTGTTTGTGTACAGAAGCGGTATCATTTACCATATACAAATTGAATGTTGATCATGTCCATGCACAACATGCTAACCTGTGTACACAGGCAGTGTGGACAAGAAGCGCAAGCACAAACATGTCTGTGCACAGAGTTTGAGGGATGCTAGAGACTGTTTATGCTTTACAGTTTGAGAGTCACGCTCGTGCTCTCTAAGGATTTCTTTGCCAGTTGCTTTCAAAGTAGAATCACTCTTCTCTTGATTCAGCCTTTAAACCTTAACGACTGGGAAAAGCCAATTGAAAGACAAAATATAAAATATCCTTCACAATACAGGTGAGAGTGAAGCTGTGACTAGCAAGGCAAGTTTTGTTTCTTGCAAATGCTGCATGGGTAAGGCACACAGCACTCACTTGAGTTAATATAAACTTGCATTGTTCCATTGGGGTATTGGAGTAAATTGGGTTTCTACTCATTTATATTCTGAGGATCTGGGCCACTTATTTCATGCTGTATTTTTATTGTATTTAGTGTAATAGTGCTCTGAAATGTGCAGTTAATTACCAAACTTCCTGTTTTAAATTCCTTAGTAACTATTCTCCTGCCAGAAGTGGATTGCTTTTAATAGGATTGTGTCCCTTTTTGGCAATATGTGGTTATGTATACTCCATTCCCATCCTTATTATTCACATTCTGTATCAAGAGAATACAAGCTCAAGGGTTGAAATTCAGCCTGTGATAAAGTCAGTGGCAGGCCTCCCAGGCATTCATGAAGGCTACATTCCCACCAGGGTTTTTGCATTCCCACCACACCCTTCTGCTTGTCAAGCTAACGAAGCATCTCCACTAATTGCACTGGAGGGGAAAGCCTGATCTGTCTATAACTCTAAAACGCAGTCACATCATTTTTCCTTAAAGCAAGTAGGTCTGGCTATATGCTTTGAATCTCACAGTCTCTCCTGCCCTTTTAACCTCTGGCTGTAGATGTGCAGCATCCATCAGGAGATGCTTCCCTCCAGGAGAGCTCTGGAGCAATGAACAACCCCCTACCAAATGCTGCCTAAACACATAGCAGGTTAACAGAGCACCTCTTGAGGAGCATGTGAAGGACGCAGGTCTGACAGCACAGACTTCACCATCACCTTTTTTTTTTCCTTTGTTCCCGTCTGCTCCTATGCTAATAGTTCCCTTTTGACATGGGGGTAATGCCTGCGGGTGTAACCTGGCAGCCTTGCAGATTCAAAATATGCCTCAAATAATTTTTCTCCAGGGTTAATATTCTTTATTTTCCTTATCGCTTTAATGTGTTTTTGTTGGGAATTTCAAATGCTTTTGTGGCAAGCATAGTCACTACCATGTATAAGACTAAATGCAGACTTATTTCTTTAAGAAATGTAACAAAAATAAATATAGAAAGACAAACACATATATACATATATATACACATATACATTTTTATATAATACAAAATAGTGTATTCTGTCTATCATAGAAACCTAATACAATAGGATTGTAATATTTGAGTGTAGCTGATTTACCTGCACAAATGAACTCTGTACTAAGAAATTTTTGCATTCACACTCTGGACTTTGCTCTGGAAAATATCATTTGAAGAATTCACTACCAGGGTAAAACATTTGCTACAGAACTTTTTCACATGCAGATTTTTGTAGCTTTATGATACCAAATGTGCAAATTCCTGATATCTTTCCTCCGAAGGGTTTTTGAAAAAAAAAAAAAAAAAACAAAACAGGAAAAAAAGGAAGAGGCATTTCTATGTATTTTCAATTAAAACATTTTATGCTCTATATCTGATATGCCATACCTAAGATGGGTTCTTCTATGGGGCATATGCAGCTCCTTCTTCATAACTGATATTATTAGTCAAACAACAAGATATCTTCTTCATGCCAGAGTTAATAACTGAGCTAGCAAAACCCATTAGTGGAGGGAATACACTGTGAAGCCTTAAGATAAAATAAAAGTAAAGTCAGGAAGGAAATGTTCAGTAGCAGACAATACAGCGATTAAAGACAAAGAGTCTTTAATCTCAGAAGGACAAAGAGGTCGCATCAGTACATCAGACGATGTGACAGCCCCATCCTAAAATGTGGTTGTTTCAGAGATGTCCACAGGAAATGTGGCCCTGCCTTGAGGCATTCATTTGCCAAGTTTTGGGACAACAAACTACTGTAAACATTTCTCATGGACCTCCATGGTTCTTCTTCACAAACCTTCAGCTGAAAACATTCAGAATTGAAGAGAAAACCCCAATGTGGACCTCAAGGGATGCTCACCAACCACACTGCACAGCATGGGAACTGCTGCTCTAAGGTAACAGAACACCCAGCTGCCACATTTGACTCACCTGCTGCTACTGTGGAAAGGAAAATGAAACCTCATAACTCCTGTTCTCCCTGTAGATCCACAGTTATCTTGCCTACTCTGGGCTGTGGGGAATTATGTGGGAGCATTAGTAAAAACCTATCAGACCCCACAGCACCTATCTCTCCTACTCCAAGTGCAACAGAACTAGCAGAGGCATCGGAGAGGGGAAAAGCCACCGACCTGCTGCGCATTTGTGTGGGAAAGGAGGTGGCAAGGACTGGTCTTTACTCGGCAAAGCTTGACGTGTTTACACTGAAGCCTTCAACATACTGCTCATTCCAGTATAAGCGGATCAAAGCAAAGGGTATTATTATATATTTGTGTAGTCCCAACAGTGTGTTAGGCACTTAATTTGCCATCTGAGGCCATTCCGTTTGCTGTGATATTTCAGGCAGGGATTCCCATTCATCACGTTGATCCCACTCTGGGGCTGGAGCGCAAGGTCAGCTATCATTGGCTCTGGAGTGCTCAAAGGCTGCAGCGCTCTGGTAATTAAGACTGTTAGATGGGAGGGCCTCTTTTCCTGCTATTTGATGTAGAGTAGGTGCAGATGAAAGATTTATAGTCTTAATTCAAATACGAGACTTGTCTTTGACAACTTAATTGTGTTTGCAGAGAAGTTCTGGACCCTTTCTCTTGCCAAGTCATTACAGAAAGGCCTCACATCTTGGATCTACCAGGAAGCTGTTTGGATTAAAGAAATAACCAAAGGGACTCTGTGTTAGTGCTGATAGAAGCAATAAACATTTGCTTGTCCTTCTGCTTGTAGTAAATATGTTGCTTTAGATAGTACATTTTCATACTTCAAGACCAGAGTAGGTATATGTTTTCCTAACTTTTTTCCTGTGTCTACGTTCGTCTATATAAACAAAATTTTCCTTTTTTATAGCACCCTTATTAAAATCAATTAATAAGGCTAGTAAAATGAAAGGCTAGAATAAACAGTATGCTAAACCCAGGTACTTGTTCATTAAATAAAAATGTGATTATAAATAATAAAATATCATTTAATTCTATGAGCAAAATTGCTTTTACATTTGTTTTGTTGTATAAAGTCATTGCAACAATTATCACAAAGGTTTTCCTTGTACTTATCTAGTAGGTGCTAAACTTCAGGACCACGAAGCAAATTACCTAAAAGTCAGGAATCACTCAAGGCACCTGGCCAATACACGCAGATATCTCATGGATAGGTATGTAGCATTTGATCTTACACTGATTGCCTTGATCATCAGTGTTGGCTTTTGCAAGCAGCTGCCGGCAGAGGCTGTCTGTTATGCTCTATATGGACAGAGGGAGGAAGATGATGCGCTTTTTGTCAGCAGATTATTCCCAATAGAAGCAATTACCAATAGGCAAGGTGGGAAATTCCTGGCTCTGGGAGACGTGACAGATGGTCAGACAGGTGGAGACAACACACCTTGCACGTTGTTTGGCTCACTTGTTTGGGCACGGGGTCTGAAGAATTGCCGCAGGTTTGGGATCTGGGACCTTGCTCCGATTCTGTTTGGTGTAACCCCACAGGCCTTCATACAAATCAGCCCTTTTACAGCAAGGAAACCCAGCTTGTCCAAAATTTTTTTAAAAAAAGCTTCCTACATTCCTTATGCTGGGCAATGTAAGGGAACAAAGCTAGGCTTCTCCATTTATGTGGCTCTCATTACAGACCATCTGAGGGTTTTACAACCATTGCTGCAATCATCCTCGTAAAAGGAGCTGAAGCACAGAAACTTAAAGACTGGCATTCAAAAAGACATTTCAGCCCCTAAAGTGGCTGAGTTTCCCAGTGAGATTATCCAGAAGTCCCTAGCCAGGCATTTTTCTCAGTATAGATGAGTATCTTCAAGTTTATAAAAGCCTTCAGACCATTGCTATCTGGCCCAGAGTCTCCCGAGATGCAGAATAAGGAATTTAACCCCAATCTCACAGCTCCCGATATCCAGCATTTTCTCCACATACACAACACTCTGCCAGTGAGGTAGGAGTCAGGGCACATGGTGTGCTCTCTCACAGCTTTTGGAGAGTCCGAAAGGGAGAGCAGAGGTGGTAGGGAGGGATGCACATACTGTCGGGAGGAAGCGTGAGCGCTACCAGTGGGACCATGTCTGCAGGGGGATCAAGGGAGGTGAGGACATGTCACATCCCCAGGACCTCCAGCTCCTGCTGCTTTCTCCTCCGAACCCAGCAGCCCAGCAGCTGCGGAAAACAACAGGGACCGTTTAAAACAGCAGGAAGGAAGGATAGGAACTGGGTGCAGGCATCTGAAGAAGTTAATAGAAATTGGAGTTACACTGGAGGGGAGAGAGTTGTTGGTTGGGTGTTCTTTTAGCTCGGTTTCCCAGCAAGCACTGGGACTATGCAAGCCAGCTACTAACATGGGCTAGTGCCCATGGCCCATGGCCATCACCCATGCCACGGGGCCTCCTCAAGGGCTGATCCCCTCCCATCCTGGGTCAGCCCTTATCCCAGGCAGCCATGAGCCATCACGTTTGGGTTTCGGTCTGGGAGTAGGGAAGAGAAATGGACTTCGTCATTTCCTAAGCATTGCCTAAGCCTCGAGTGAGGGTTATGACCTCTCAGGTAGAGGCAGACAAAAGCAGGCCAGCTGAAGAGGGCAGCACAAAGACACAGGTCCTTCGCCTTTTCACCCAGAGGCCATAAAGCAGCAGTTGGCACCTTTCATGGGGTTAGTGGAAGCCACAAGGGCAGAAGAGCCATTTGCGATTCCAGGGGTGGGACTGTCCACCCCAGCAAATGAAAACTGTGCCCTCTTGTTTACCAGTTCTGCAAATAACTCCCCACGTTGTAGCTTGCGCTACAAATGAATCTCATTGCTTTTACTGGATGGCAGTACCAACTTCTTCACACGTGTTATAATCTAGGTTCAGGCCACACATCGATGGGTCAAGAGGGGTCTTTCAGTCAAGAACTGTTTTTCCCTCACATTCAAGCATGTACCCGCCTGGTTGCCATGTCACCTCCACAGGACGCAGCCTGAGGAGAAGATTCATCCACATTTTGCAAAAAAAAAGTAGCTCATTTTTTACAGGCCTCCCTGCTCAGCCCAGCAGTGGTTACATCAGAAAAAACCACTGGATCTACATTTGTGTGGGGATTTTTTACTTCAGAATGTCTTTATAATTTATACACCCATGGATCTTATTCACCTCCCAGCTGGGTCCAACATCCAACTTTCCTCTGCATTTGCTTAGTGTTCCTAACAACCTGGCAGCACACACTAATTGTACACACATGGTTATAGGATATGGCCTTATAAAGAAGGGAGTTTTACAGCCCACAGTTTTAGTGTGTCTCATAGAGCAATTTAATGTTCGAGCAGGGCCGGTTGTGTCACCTCGTGCTGATGCTCCTGCTTCGGAGAGCCCTGTGGAAGCAAGCAGGAGCCGTCCAAGAAAAGATTTGGCCCAGGTGTCTAAAAAAGTCTAAAGTTTCTTTAATGAGACAACATTGACAGAACAAGAAGCGTATTACTAGTGTAAAGGAGAGAAATGTCTGTAGGAGATGAAGGTTTTGATGGTTTTGAAAGTTTTCTGATTAGGCTGATTTGTGCTTGGTGCAGTAGAAAAGGAGGGCTGGAAAGGCAACTTTTCACCACCTCTGAAAACCTGAACAATTTTTCTCTAAATACCTGAAAGTAGATTTAGGAGCTTTGCATTAGCCGTTGAGCTTTGTAAATGCTGGCCAATAATAATGACAGATTTTCCCAGATGCATCTTAAATCCATTGCTTCTTGTTATAACCTCGTTAAGTGAGAAGCATGATAGATATTCCTTTAGCACATCCCTTTGTGTTTCTGTAGTCAGTTGTCATCTATCTGTTATTCTCCACATCATTTATTGTATGTGTTACTCTCTCCTGAGCTCTAGAGGAAGCCCCAGACAATTCTAGCACCGCAGATGTGTGATTTTGGCAGAACTGCTCAGTTGCTGTTCCTCAGAAATAATCCTGCTTCGGCGTAGGGATGAAATGCTGCAGCAGATTCTTTCCAATTAGCTGTGAATGCTGATGGGAGAAGTCCTTCCCCAGTGTTGCCATTGCACTGCCAAGACCCTGCACTCTGGAAGGTGGTAAGAAAGCATCCCTTGACCGAAATTATACTGAATCAGATGCAAATAATTCAGAGAGCCTTTCGGAAGGTGAATACAGTTTCAAATTATTATTATGCATCTTGATTGTTCTTTAGCAGGGTAAACTAGCCTGTCCTGAGCTCCGAGCTGCCATGACAAGGCTATTATCAGCTTCAAACCGGTTAATTTAAAACTACATCAGACTCTGCGTAGATATCTTTTCAAAAGACACACTCTCACACTCTCCCTGCCTGGGTTTTGAACAAACACACACCTGAAAGTGCCACAGCATATTAACAAATCTTCAAAGCTGTTTAGCTTGGTTCTTTAACAGCCAGAGTACCTGGAGGCCTGGGATGGTTGCAAACAGCAGGTAACCATGGGCTGAATGTGTGAACATTTCTGACAATAATGTGTGCAGTGTCACAGCATGTCCACCTTTGTATATCTTTCTGGATTTCACACATCTTTTAAATCAGGCCAGCCATTTGCAGATCAGAGGTATGGAAAAGGATCCGTCAGAACACAAAATGAAAGGGTATAATAATGCTGCAGACAAGCATATATATATATCTACTGGACTATCTCTTAAGCAGGTCAGACTTTTATTTGTATGGACAGCCTGTTTCTTTACTGGAGATATGGTAATTCTCACATTACAGAGCACTATCATTTAAAATACAATTTTGATTAATATCACTCAAAAATTAAACATTGAGATAGTTCAGTTCCTTCCAAGGAGGAAATTCAAATCCACTGGGGAAGTCACAGACAACATATGTAAACTCTTTTGCGGGTGGAATATGATGAAACATCCCAGAGCATCATTATTCCTCACTACTTCCTGAAGTCTGTTCCTCAAATCCCCCAAACTAACAACCCAGTGGATTTATGATTTACTGAGAGGTCCATGGGTTTCTCAGACCATTCACCCAGCTTTGTGAGGAAGTGAGGGATTACAGGGAACTATACAAGCAGGTCAGCCAAGGTTCATGTCTTGACTTAACTGTAAGTTGATGGTGACATTTTCCAGATATTTATGGGGAGTTCATCTTGGGAGATGCTCATTTTATAGACACAAGGTGGAATTTCCTGAAGCAGGTATTTCCAGTGCCGTGTGCATCCTTGAAGAATGGCAAACACTTGAATCTCACCAGCTTTTCCAAAGACACTTGAAACATGAAGGAATGACACTGTGCTCTGTAGGTGACAGAGGAGAAAGTTGAGATGTGCCCTTTGTCCCCGTCCATGCTGCATCCCCAGCCACCATTCACACATGCCTCTCGTATTAGACAGGTTCCCAAAATGATGCAAGAAGGAGGTAGAAGTGCAGTTCCTCTCCACACCAGAAAACTGTGGGTGTCCTTGCTAGCAACGGATGGACAGCACCTCTGCAGAGTCAACCCTGAGGCAGGGGAGCCCAGAGCCTCAACACATTCATTAAGGGAGGTCTGTGTCTCCAAGGCAAGCTGGCGCAATTCCTCCTAAAGCTCTGGAAGGCATTGATAATTGCCTTCTGCTGTGAAACAGTGTCACTGTAAATTTTAAGGTTGATATCAGCAGCAGTGCAGGCAGGAGAATGCCTAAAAGCAAGTGGTATACTTCCAACACTTAATCTCTTATTACTCTCTAAAATGCCAGGTGGTCAGTTTATGCAGCTGTCTAATTGTTCTTGATAAAAAGCCAGAGGTGTGCACGCTGCTTTACAGATAATTTTAAAAGGGCAGGTCTGGCCCATAGATGGCTTCCAGTCTAGATCAGATGCAAGACAGCAAGGGATGGGGATGACCCAGTTGCGAGTGAGGGCTGCAGAAGGTGAGGACTGGAGGAGTGAGGGATCATCTTCTTGCATACACTGGTTGTCTCCACTCTCAGGAGACATTTTGACTGGAAGTTTAAATGGAGATGATTTTAAGCAGGTGAGTGCTCTGTGGACATGAACTAGTTCAGCACTAGTTGGAAAATGATGGTCACAGTTGTTGCAGATGCTTGATTTCAATGCATTCAGATATAATATTTGTTGAAAGACAGGAACAATTTTCTCTTGAAGAATATGTTATTGCTGCTCACTACAGCTGTTCATAAGTGTTTCCAAAAATGATAACCACTCTTGCCAGCCCTCATTTTACTATCATTCTCTTATAATGCTTAGAAAAATTGTATAGGCAGATTTTCAGATTATAATTGCTTCATTTCCCTGCAGTCTACACATACAGAGGATCTGCATCTCTTATCTGTTGGGCAACAGTAAGTTGTTTGAGGAAGTTCCACAGATTTTTGGTGCACCTGGGAGTACGGTGGGGTGCAGACTCCATTGACACTGTAGGTTATGCTCTGCGATATATAGCAAGATTTGGCCATTCAGGTTTCTGTGATTTCTATTGCAATATGTATAGGTATATCTCTGTAATCTAAATGTAAAATCTATTGAGTGACTGACGCTGAAAGGAGCCCATTCTTGCAGATCTGTATAGAACATGGAAGATTTTATACCTGACGTGAATAGGATGTTTTCCGTTTGCACCCACTGTCTTGCCCAGGAATATCTTGCAGTTTGCAATACTCAAGACAATAGGTAAGCACAGAGATTACCATTCAGCACAGTGAGCACCAATATGTAGAGGAGGAAATGCTGCTGTATGACACTAATATGTTAGCTATTCTAAACTGGACACACCTGCAGCAGGACTGTGTTCTTTGTCTCTTTAGGACAAGTTTTCATTTTTAATTTTTTTTCCTTTCCACATCTATTTGGTCATCTGGTGCTCACAAAAAATTATAACTTTGATAAGAGGAGCCAAATGTTTTTATTTCTAATATAATTCTCTGGAGAGGGAAGTAAAGGGCTTGAATTATTCTGACCATAGCCCACTGTTGCATTGCCATCACTTCAATCACGAAACACAATTATTTTGCCTCAACAAAAACATAGTTTATCAGGCATAGTTCTCTGTGTGTAAAAGAGAGAGAACAAATCCCATTACCTGTAAACAAGATTTGTGCATCTACCTCCTATTCAGAGTTCTGGAAAATGTATTCCCATAAGCCTCTGCCCAGGGAACTCAGTTGTGTTGCTGGTTTTAAAATTTATTTAAAGGCAAGAGCATAAATTTAAAAATGTGTATGTTAGCAGTGGGGTGCACAAACCCCTGAATCAGGGCAACTGTATTTCAGAAAATAAAAATATCGATTAACAACAGGGGTTTGTACAAGAATGTCATTGGCTTAAGTTAACAGTATCTGTTTAATTGAATCAGTTATGCTGAAATCTGTTAAAATATGGAAATCACAATAATAAATTCTTTACAGTAGCCAGGACAGTGTAACCATGACAGGTGTTGGACCCCTTTCCTAACACGCCTTGTCTCTTCCTTTCTCCTTTTCGGTTAAAAAAGTAGAAACAGCATCTCTGACCCATTCTCTGCTGCGTTATCTACACTGAGAGAGGAATGCCTCCCCCCACCTTTTCCACCCATATGCATTTGCTGTCTGGATATTTGTTTTCTGTTTTCTGTCAGGAAAAGGTAGCACCTGAGAGATCTGCACCTGTGCTGGGATCCATTAGGGAGTCTGACTGAGGGGATCTGGTCTTTAGAATAAGGGAAAATCAGGAAAGTACAATTGATGGAGTCTCAAGTGCTTGTCATCTTGTCTTAAACTAGGTGTCTAAACTGAATCAGGCAGGAAAATTTTAACTTCTTTAAATTCTGGAATATGATTATCTAGGAGAATATAAAGTTTTAGTATCAAATGACCCAGCAGGAAGACATTTCCAGCCTTAATGATGGTGGAGAAACAATAAGAGAAATCACTTAACAATAGAGATTCTGTGTGTTCTCTTACCCTTCTGGGTCCAAAACAAATTGGCACTGAGGCCATTCTCACTTGAAGCTAGCCAGAGTTCAGATAAGATTTTTTGAGATAAATGCATTTCAAAAGAAGCTTTGCTGGTCCACACAAGGGGCATTTGCCAAAAGGATTATTGGACAAGTACACATTCACCTGCTTGGTGGCAAAGAAACTTTGTGCACATAAACACTCCCTTTCTGGTTGGATTTTTTGCAAGTGTCAGCTAGTGTCAATAGTTTTTTTCCAAACTCCTTTTGTCATGACTGCCACTACATCTCATCATGAAATCTAGTTTCAAGAGGAGATTCAAATAGTGAAGGATTTTTTAAATCGTTTTATTTAATATGCTTTGCACTTTAGTCATGGCAGGAAATACTTCTTTCTTCATGAGCGTCTGACTCTGTGGGCTTCAGCTCTCTGGGCTGAGTGTAGCAAGAATCTCTTATTTCTTTCAGACTGTCAGAGTCCCTCCCATCTGGCAATCAGGAAAAGTGCAGAACAAAAGGGTGTTTCCAACAAACACCAGCTTCAGCAAAAGCTTTTTTTTTTAAGTTTTCAATCAATTTTGGGTCTGCATCATAAAGCAAAAGGAATGGTACAATATGTGAAGAGCTGTGCTGTGTAAACAGATTGCTGTTGATGTGTGTTCCACAGCTGGACTTACGGTTACATTAACTTGCTCTGATGCGATAAAATTTTAACATCCAGGCTTCATGTGCCAGCTGATAAATGTAGGGGGACAAATTAAAAACAGTTTCGTTAGCACGAAACAACACTGTATCAGGAGTCTGTCAATTAGGTGCTAGCACAAAACATTGTCATTATACAAGTGCCTTTTGGCTATAAACAACTGTCCAGCAACTCTACTAGAAACCTGGGTCTAGAGGATTGCTAGTAGGAGGCTGATTCCAAAGTTCATTAGGCTAAAACTTGGCAGACCGGTTCTCAGGCCAGATGTGCATTTTTTATTTTCCAAAAAATTGTATCAATCCGTTCAAGCACCTTTGATCTAGAGTTTGGCAAACAGCTCACAATTCTCAAAGTTTCATATGGAAGCTTTTATTCCAAACTTTAGGTTAACAATGTTTGTCTTTAAAAAAAAAAAAGAAAAGAAAAAAGAGCGCCTCATAAGAAGCTACCCCTTCAAGAGAGCTGTATTGGCCTCCTACATTTTCCCCCTTCCCCCTCCTCAAATATTGCTTGCAAATGGCAGATAACAAAAATGCATGAACATGCCTAGTAGCCTTGTTGCCATGCTTCAGTGCCAAATTGAAACCATGCCACCCTATAACAAACCTTGACCTGCAGTGTAATTGCTCCATTTTTCATGGTTTCCTGCTCTGTCCTGGCCATTTCAAATTCCACTGACCTGCCACCCACTATTCCAGACAAGTTACCAGCCAGGAGTCCAGCTTTTAAATGAAACAGGGTTTTAACTCCAAAATGGCATGAGGAATTTAACTGCTTCAAGATGTATCATGTATTGCTAACCAAAGCCTGGAGTGCTACCTAATATATGACATCCCCATGGAAATGTCAGCAAATGCTACCGCAGTGCAGAAATAGCAGAAGCTGCCTACAGTAAAGGGAACGAGGGGAAAGATTATAGCTGTATTTGTGAGCTTCATTGCTGGAAGTTTTCAAAATAGGTCTGCAGCTACAGCTAGATTTTTACTGAATCGTGTCACAGATTTCCAGAGGATTTTGTAGACTGAACAGTATAATCGTTGATACAATGAAAAAAAGGCAATGGATCGTTAAAATATATTTTTAATGGACAACTAGTCTTTTAAAGCAGTAGTGAATAAGCCTCAGTAGAGAAACAGTTTCATGCCGACATCTAAAACCACAGACTTTCTACAGTCCTCCTGATATTTTTGGAGGTTCCTCTTTGTGCTTAGACCGGATTAAAGTAAAGGTGCTGTAAATGCTCTTCACAGGACCCCCGCTCCTTCAGATGCACAAGGGTCTAATTTTCACTTTCATTAGTGTTTAGGATATAATATCCGTTTCTAGCCCAAGCTGATAGAAAGCACACCTTGAAAATATAATTGTCCGCCTTTCTCTGCAGGCAGTCTGGAACAAGGATTTGTTCCATAATAAACCATCTGGGCATCTTAAGCACTGTAATATTTAACTCCATCAGCGTACCGGTAACAGAGGGAGCCTGTGGCAGAGGAAAATGCTGGCTGGCCTGAAACACCCTCTAACGCAGACACAGCACGTGCTTAGCCAGGCTTAGTGCAGACCAGACATATGGTCTGGCCTTAGCAGAGTACTAAGTGCCACTCTGTCTACCTGAGGAAGGCTGCTGCCCTGCCTGAGGGAGAGGGCAGTGTGGTTGCAGGATGCTGAGGAGCCTCCTTAGTCTGGACCCTTTGGACTGGGAGGATGAGCCCATATTGCCCCATCAGACAGAGCTCTCAGGACCTCCTCGGAGCTGGCGTTGCTTTCAGCTGGCATTGCTGGCATCAGGACGGCGTGAGGGGGAATACCAGCTCTCTGAACAGCGCTGTTTCCCCAGCTTCTTGTCCTATCCTAAGGCAGAAAAGCATCATTGGGGGGAAAGGCACCTGTTCCTCCTAGCTGAAATCTGCTTTGCCCATCAGGGACTCTTCTGGCTACAGAGAGGGGCCAGGTTTCTGCATGCTGTCAGGCTCTTCAGCATTGTTTCTTGATGAACGGTATTAGTAAGTCAGGTGTTTTACCCAGCCCAATTGTCCCTGGAGAGGTGTAATCCAGGGGTGTGGGAGAAGGGTGTTCGTGTAGTAAATCTTTTATTATTTAAATAGGAAACATTTTTTATGGGCGATACGAGCAGTGTTTAAAAGCTGCAGAGCTAGACACTCCAGGGATCAGCTGTAAATGAAGGTTAAGCCTTGTGAAGGCTCCTACCTTGGCCTTTTTTTTATTGGGATTGCTATTGTGACTGAGGCCTTGATGTTTTATAACCCTGGCCATATGGTTATGTGGTTTTGGAGAAGAGGGTTTGGCAAAGTGCAGGGGAAAAGGAGGAGGGAAGGGCGGTTGTTGTTGTTACTGCTGCAGTGGAATGAGTATGTTCAACTTTCCCATTCTGGTGTGTCCTAAATTACAGCATATGGACACCAATTCCATAGTCTTTATGAGGAAATCACACGGGCCTTGTTAAATCATTTAATCTAAACTTTGAAAGAGAAAAATAATAAGGTGATTAAGGACAACCTGAAGCTACTTGATAATGTGATACTGAGGGGATGGAATCGCCTTTCATTACTGAGCTAGGACAAACACTAGCTGCTGAGTGCAGGGAAGAGTAAGGTGGTGGATTTTTCTGATTTTTTTTCAATAGGCCAGCTGCTTATGTTCTTTCCATTATACAAAAGGCAGACGCACAGAGCAAGAGCTTCAATGCCTTCCGCAGAAAGCTCTATTAATTCTGAGCTGAAATTGAACCATGCTAATTTTAAAGCACTGCAATATAGCCATTTTATTCCCTCCAGCTGTGGGTCTTGACTTTCAGCTGGAAAGAGGGGGCAGAAAGACAGGGCAAAAGAAGGACTGGAAAAAATAAAACCACAGGATGCCTGTCAATACCTACTCTTGAGTTAGGAGACTCTGAACAGGACTAGAATTGAAGGAAATTATTAAAGTATTGTACTGCCTCCCCCTGGAAATGAGCACAATCCTTGTGCTTCTCTGAATATTTAGGTTGCACAATTCAAGAATTCTTTTTCCACTTGAAATTCTTCTTAGGATGTTAAAAATATGGGGATTGCCTAGGGTATCCTAACAGAGTGCATGCAGTAAGACCTGCTATTCCAATTCTTTTCATCAGAGTCATCAGTGGGAAAAGTTTTCAAAGACACAAAAGGAAATTGGGTACTTACTTCCTACCTAGTGCCTAAATCCCCTCTGTGCCACTGGAGACCTCTCCTTAGATGAATAACCAATGAACTCTGAAGAACCCATTTCCAGATGTGAAGCTGAATTTATGACACTAGAAATTCCCAACAGCGGCAAAGTACTGAATTTATAGTTCATGTTTGGATTCTTTCAAAAAGGCTCACTTGCCAGAATTTTGTTAGAGGTTTCCCTATTAATCAACATAAAAGCTAAGATGAGGAGAAACATCAAGGAGTGATTGGCAGGTGCCCACATGTTTGCAGACATTTGCTTTGGTGACATTTATGAAATGCTAGAGAAGTTGAGTGTTCACAAAGTGCCAGCCCACGTTTTGCAGGAAATCTAAGTCATTTCATCCTACAGAGAAAACAAAAAGTGTCTGTTTCTTTAAATCTTTAATGAGATGTGGCACATGCTGCACCAAGTGTTTAAAAGCTAAATACAATTTGGAACCTGCTTTATATCTCTGTTCTTTGACCATCTACAGTAAATAAATGTAGTTTAATACATTGTACTTAAATTATATCCTTATTCATCCTGTTATTTTTTGAGGCAGTGTACCTCAGTCACTGCATACTAGCAGTGTGCAGTTTAGGTAGCTCTTAGGGATGCTTCACAGTCTGGAAGTGAGTAAGCATCAGTCAAATTGCTTTGTGAGCAGCAGTGCTGTGGCTTTGCCAGAGCAGATACCTTCCAGCCGTACACTGACTGCAAAGTAACAAGAAATGGCAAGCATTACTGGATGAAAGTAACTCCTGGAAGTGACAGAAGGGTGGCCTCCCCAAAAGGAATGAGGAGGGAGAATTGCCTCACCTTCCTGGGGCCAGAGCTATGTCATTTCTCTGAGACCTTCAGATTTCTTCCAGGCTGTCTATGGTACTGCAGTGCCAAACCACTAGCAACTCATTACATTCCTACCAGCAAAGCCTGGCTCTGGCAATTCAGTGCTTTAGTAGCCAATATTAACTTATTATCCTAAATAAAACTATTTGTAACAGCTGTGTGCCAGACACATTTCTGATCTCATTAAGAAGTTAAAAAAAACAAATAAGGCAAAAGGTGGATTTCAGCTGCCATCTAACAAAGCACATGCGTGCACATGTACTTTCAAATGTGAAAAACCTCATTGCTTGTGAAGGGCAAACATACGGCCTTCGTATTAGCATTTAGATTACCACTTGACTTACAGTTGCTGCTGTTTATCTCCAGTGTTGTAAAAATGCTTGATTGTGTGCCCTAAAATCTTCTGTCTTGGAGAGACCCTGCGTAGACGGTGAGCTCCATAACTTTTGGCATGTGAAGGCTGACAGCATGCACGCCTGCATCCCTTGTCTCTGGAAGCACAGCTGGAGAGGGCCACAGGCAGAGCGCAGCCTTGCTGGGACATGGCCAGTATGGAGTCTACCTTCTCATACCTTGGAGTGTAACCTACGGGCAGAGGAGGAAATGTAAAGCTTGATCTACTCTGATCATCCCTCACCTTGGAGCTGCTTCATGGCTCCTGCTGAAGGTGGCAGTTCTGGGCCAGGCTTACAAAACTAAAATCCCAAAGTTAAGCCCCATATGGGTAGGCACCAAAACAAATATCCAAAGGACTGTGCAGATCTAGGTATCACTACTTCCTCTGGAGACTTACCAAGGAGAAGTGTGCAGGCTTATGAAACAGAAGGTGATCATCACTAGCCTCCAACATGCCTCTGGAAGCCTTAGGGTGCTAGCAACTGCATTAACCTTCAGAGCAGTACACATCTAAGAAAAGAGATAATGTGTAGAGTTGGATTGCTTGTTCAGTCCTTTCTCTGTGGTACTTTGTACTGAAAATGTTTTTAAAAGAAATTTTAGACTGGATCTCCCAGGTCTTCTTAAAGAGTTTTAGTGATGTCCAGATCTCCATGTGGTAAAGTTCCTGGGGTAGGGATATATACCTTGCTTACCTAGAGTGCAACACTGACCACTCCAGTAGCACTGCAGGCAAGTAGGACTAAAAAGCGCTTGGGAAGTGATTAGACAATTTGATCTGAATTCAGAGACAAGCAGAACCTCTTGGCTGCCAGTAAAGAAACTCTGGGTCCCGCGACTCAGTGTCCTGTATCCTTTAGTTAGCCAAACTCCAACTTGCTGCCTTACTAAAATCTTCCGGTCCTGTTGCCACAGCAGGAGTGTTTGTACCTGGCACAAATACTTTTCAAATAATGTTTAGTTGTTTTGTGTTATACCAAAATATGTGTCTGCAGTGCACCTGCAGAGTGCCGGCTGCCACTCCAGTCACCATGCTACGGTTGTTTGAATTATCTTTAACCTGAACTGTGAGGGTCCTGGAGTACTTGGACTAGCAAAACTCCATTGTCATAGTAACCACAAATTATTTTAAAATAAGCCTCTCTTCACCTAAATAACAGTTAATAATTCTCTTAACACATATTTTCTATCAAATCCTTGCTCCTCGTGAAGCTGGAAAAGCTCCTCATATCTCAAGCAAACACATAAGGAAAAACATAAACCAAGATCTTCTAGACACATGAAGAAGGATTGGATTCACTCCTGTGCACCTATTTTTAATCCCTGTCACTGCCTATATTACATAAACAATTTCCAAGCAGAAATCTCCGTTTACTTTGATTAGTGGTTGCACTTTAAAATCAGTGACATAATATGTCCTTTGGGAAGGAAACATTTTCTGAGAATAAATGAAGGCCCAGCTTTCTGGATCTTGGAAATAGCACTAAGATCTGTTAAAATGCAAAGCAGCTGTTTAAGAAGCTCCTCGGAGGCTTCTAAAAGACAGAAAAGATTTGGCAATTGATCTTCAAGCAAAAAGTTTTAGGTTAAAAAATAAGTAACATTAACAGAACTTTGATGTCTTATTATCTACAATTAGGCACTTCTTAGCTCACTAATTTCCTCTGGTTTTCATTTTGTACAATTAACGTGCAGGAAACATACCCAGTGTGTTACTTAAACACCAACTAGACGACAAGGAACGGATTGCTGTGACACAAATCACAAACAATACAATTTCTTAAGAGGCCTTGTAAAGGGCAAGAAGTAGCCTTTGTTCTATTCATCCGAATGCATTTGTGCAAGAGTTCTCTGGGTTACACTAGCAACCTGAAGCTGCCCTTCCAAATCAGTGAGCTTCTGGGTTTTAATCACTTCAGTAAATGAGCTATTCTACTTACCAACAGGGAAACAGTTGCCAATCATAGTAGAGAAGAAAGCAGACCCACTGCGGGGCATGAAATTAAATTTTCCAGGTAGTAGCCAGTAATTGATACCACAATGTGACCTTTGCCTAAAGCAGCCAATTTAGAGCCGTATGGAACCACAACCCGGGCAGGACAGAGTCTGTGACCACCAGCAGGCTTGCTCGGCAAAGAAATTACTCTGACAGTACTCTCTGCCTCCACTGGCAGGTAGCTCTGTGTCTTCGTAATCTGCATGAAATGACACTCTCACGTGATGCTCCAAGAATATTTTTTATAGACAACCATTTTTAATATTTTTTTTTGTAACATGGCAAAATAAGAGCACTGCAAATTTTGCATACAAGTGTCAAGGAACTGACAATTTTCCTTGATATTAGCATATTGTATGTGCCATTAGGCAATGGCAATACTCTTCCCCAAGCTTATAGCTCAAAAATTAATAAAGAACCTGCCTGAGTAATCCTCATTGTACATCCTTCAGAAATCATGCGTAGCTTCTTCCAGGAGGACTCTGTACATGCCTTTTAAATTGACAAAGTCTCTGGGCTCCCACTGGCTCAATAGCAAGTGAAGCTGGTGATTCCCATGTGAGATCCACACTCAGCCTCGAGCTATATTTACAAACCAAGACACATGAGTAAGGCACACAGCTAGACCCACCATCCGAGGCAAGAGAAACAGGTATTTAAGGAAGGGTATTTATCCCAGCTTCCCAGGGAACTGCTGGAGAGGGTGCAGCATAGGGCTACCAAGATGATTAGGGGAATGGAACACCTCTCTTATGAGGAAAGGCTGAGGGAATTGGGTCTGTTTAGTCTGGAAAAGAGACGGCTGAGGGGTGACCTTATTAATGCATACAAATACTTAAAGGGTGGGTGTCAGGAGGATGGGGCCAGGCTCTTTTCAATGGTGCCCGGCAATAGGACAAGAGGTAATGGGTACAAACTTGAGCATAGGAAGTTCCATCTCAACATGAGGAGGAACTTCTTTAATTTGAGGGTGGCAGAGCACTGGAACAGGCTGCCCAGAGAGGTGGTGGAGTCTCCATCTCTGGAGACATTCCAAACCCGCCTGGACGCGTTCCTGTGCAACCTGCTCTAAGGTGACCCTGCTCTGGCAGGGGGGTTGGACTAGAGGATCTCCAGAGGTCCCTTCCAACCCTATGATTCTGTGATTCTATGATTCTACGATTCAGGCTCAGGCAGCCTCCAGAGGTTCCCATTTCACATTCGCTATGGCTCAAAGAGAGAATTGAGAGCCATAAAACTCCCTAAAGAGTCACCTCAGTTAAATGACCAGTCTTGGTCTACCTGCTAAAGCCAACAAAAGATTTTTCCAAGAACTTCCGATGAGGACCTAAACTGTCATCTGCTCCCAATGAAATCAAGAGGAGCTTTGGCACCAACACAACGCTGTCCAGATCAGGCTACAAAATCAAAAGCACACATAAGGGACTTGTAAAGTGGCTGTCTTTCACACCTTACAAAATGCAGTAACAGCTTAAAAATGAGTCCTCATGCCCACACTACTGAGGGCCTTCCTATGGATTTTCTCCAGAACGTTTCTCTCCATAAAATTAATAGTACTACGTGTGTGTTTAAAAACAGGCAGGATTCAGCAAATGGGTGCCTGGAACAAGCCCGGTATCACTGGGGCTTCCTCACGAAGCACCGTTTCTAGTACTGACTATCAAACCTGCTGCTGACAATTTTACTGTTCTGCTGTAGGAACAGTAATGCATTCTCTTGGGCCACTGGAGTTTGAAGCTGTGCACTGAATACAAAACTAATAGACCCAAGAAATGCTGAAAATGCTATCAGCTGGGAGAAATTAGATACATATCATTTAGAAATGCTTCTCCAACTGTAGTTGCTTCCCAGATTATTTCTTCTTACAAATATGCATCCATAATCAGACATGAAATTCTAGCTATTTGATTAGAAATGCCTCCTGAGTTTGGGCTTATTAGAATACAAAACCAAGTGCAGAAGAAGGAAGAGATTTAAAAAAAAAAAAAAAACCACAACTCCACACAATTAGATTTAGCTCTCTCAGCCATGCCATTTTATGATTGCAGAAAACTGGAAAGTCACAGCTCCCTATTCAATTTAGATTGCAATCTGATTCTAATTCAGATTTCCATTAATATTCTAATTTTAGGGGGGAAAAAACCTACAATAGTAAAGACAAAAATGAGCTGTGGGGACTCTCCATACAGAACAAAATGAAGGCCAAAGTTCAGAAATGCAAGGATGAAGAGAAACCCCATGCTGTTCATTATGACCACTGCATAGTAGGGAAGGGCAACCAAGAAGGAGATGTCCTTTCCCCTTTTACATGGATCACTACAAAAATAACTTCCCAACTCTCTCTCATCTTGCCTTCCTGCAAATGAGACTGAGAGCTGTCACAAACTTCTTCGACATGCCCGTAGCACCGACAAAGGAAAGATGACACTTGGTTGTCCTGCTGTCATGGCTAGACCTCACACTCAGCCTGCTGTCTCCAAGTTATATTACAGTAGCAGGGCGGGCTTGAGTGTCTCTGAACCACAGAAAAATTTGAATTTTGCTGCTCCAGGAAAAGGATGAAATTACTTCTTGGCACAGGATATGTGTGACATGTTCCTTTCCACCCCTGCAGCCACCCCCACCCACACATACAACTCTTGTTTCCTTCCTGGCACTGAGCAAATCCTCTTCTGTCACATCCCCTCTGCCTGGAGCAGTGCATCTTCCCCTGCCATGGCAGCCCCCAGCAACTCCCTCGCACCCCATCTCGTTGCAGCTTCTCACTCAGGTGCCTTCTGCACCCACTCTTATGGCCCTGCAAGGTACCTCAGCTACATAGCTAAATCCATGGACAAATGGCTACTGTCAGCCATCAGCATGTATAATCAAGTAGGCATCTGCTTCTCTTTGGCTTTCAGGTCTTCTGTGGTCTTCTGCCCGTTCAGGAACTTCCAGCAGACTGTGAAAGCCAACCCATAGTGATAATGGAAAATCAGAGCACTGAGGGACTATGTACAAAGAAATAAAAATTTTCCCTGTTTTTAACAGTCAGAGGGTCATAAGGAGTTTTCTGTGTAGAAACCTAACAATGGGATATGCCATGGCTAGAATGGGAGTTTTGTGTGAAGATGGTGCTTGAAATTATAATGTGGAAAACACCCTAGATACTATACAAAGCTGAGACATAAAGCATAGGATAGCTTTTAACTGACAGGTTAATCTTGCTAATGTGTGGCCCTGAAGCCAAAAAAAATCTGGACATAGTGCTCTGCTAACCGATGTTCAGTGTAGAAGAGGTAAGAGTACCCCCATGTGGAGGCGATACCAAGGCGCTGCCCGCTGAGGCACCAAAAACCAATGCTTTCCAGCAGGGAGGCAGAGGCCAGGCATTGGGAGACAGAGGCCAGGCTGTCCCCAGGAGCCCAGGCAGATGCTCTTGCTTCAACACCAGCTCAGTTGACGAGGTCATTAGCCCAGCAATGGTCCAAGATGATAAAGCCTTCCAAAAAATTAGCGCTTATCATCTGAGTTCCAGACTGACAGAGCTAGTGAGCAACAGCCCTGTTCTCCCCCAGCGCCTTCCCGGCCCACTCAGGCTTCCCCAGTGCTGGTCCTACCATCCTCCATTTCACAGTGTAGCTGTACCCTATGCCTGACACAAAAACCACAATTGTGTGCTTTCCTTTCCATTTCAGAGCCACTTGCTATTGAAGAAAAAGGGAGCTGCAAGCACTTTGCTCCTTGGAGAAATCTGGTTATGGGACCCAATGACTGGGAATATGCTTTATGCCTTCACCTCCTCTCGCCAGTGCTCCTCTTGCTCCCTTGCTCACTGTTTGTTTTTGTCAAGCCATGAAATTTCAGCGTTGATCCCTATGAAGGATAAGACAGACAGCCTGTCTCCTGAATTTACTCGTCATTAGCTAGGTAACTGCCTCATGAAAAGAAATTCAGCAAACATATAATTTCTGCCCTAATGAAGTCCTCTTTCAGCTGAGTTAAAGGCAGTACACCCTCAGCCAGCCTTTGGTAGCCCTGACCTTTTCAAGGTGCCTTGTCATGGAGACTGGCAGCTAGCCCAGGGCAAAAGCGCTTCACATAGAGTCAGGCTGAGACCTTCGTGAACCAGCACAATGAGGAGTTCAACAGACAATCAATAAGACAGCCATCAGAGTTAACATTAAGGGCATCTTGTAGGGAAGGGAATTAATTTTATGATAACATCTATGAACTAATAGTTCATCATCATTAAGAGATGGCATTGCCCTCAGAGCTTTTGGTGAAAGCAATTACCTAGCTGTGTGGAGGTTATTGTTCTGCCTACATCAAAAGTTGAGGGAAAGAAAGTGTAAAAACACCAGTTTCTCTATAAGCAACAATACAGGCTGTGTGTGTAGCTTGATTCTTACATTTTTGTAGCCATGTGAAGCTTAGTGTTAATTATTTGAGACCTTCCTCCCTAATCACTTCTCCACGGCACCTAGCAGCAATCTTGTTTGGTTCACTGTTACAAGCTCTATCCTGAGCTAGGAGTTAGATTTTTTTAAATTGTTGTATAAGGAAAGTTAATATTTTAGAAGTGCAAGAAATAAACTTAATTTATCTAGTAATTACGGCTTAAATTAATATCCTATAGGAAATGCCATTAATGTCTGCGTGTCTGTTATTATTATTTCTTTATATGCATAAATATGCATAAACATATGCACTTTTGTACCCATATAGTATTTTGTGAAAAGAAACAACTCTTTTAACCTCAAAGAATGTTCTGATCCACACTAGCCAGAAAAAGTTTAATTTGGACAAAATCCAGATGCAGTTCTGAACTTCACAGCTGTCACAGTTTTCTTCAGCAAGCAAGTCCAAAATACTGGGTTTAAAATGCACTTTCTATACAGTTTTTCCCCACAACAATATGCCTGGATCAGGGTCAGAAATTCCTGAGTTTATAGCTTCAGTTTAATCTTTTTGTATGTCTCTCATTTAGATACAGACCAAAATGGAAGGAAGCATAAGAGGCTTTCTGTTTCTTGAGGTGGCAGAGTTCTCATAAATTCAACAATTTCCTTGGCGTTTTTATTTTGGGATGAAATCTGACAACACAGATTTTGAAATTTTGACAGGATGACGCCCTAGTTTCAGTTCAGATCTGAGCTCTAAACTACACCAACCTCACACAAAGTCTCATTCAAATGCTGCCTAAAGTTGAAAAGGAGCAGAAATGTTTTCCAGACCTTTTTTAGGACATTACTCCATCCTATCTCCCAGACTTTTACTGTGATATTCATTAATGTTTTAATTTCTCTCTCCAACCATTTATCTCAGCCATTTCAGAATACTCTGTGAACCTGCTTTGCTGTGAAACCTCAGGCAGGTTTTCTTTTCTCATCGCAATGACAGCATAATGGATTTTTTTTAATCTAGTGATGACATGAAGTGGCGGATTTTATTAATGATATTTTTATGTTGTGCTGGCCTTCTCAATAATCTTTTTACCTGATGGTGGACAAAAAATGGCACAAGGTATGATATTTCAGCTGAGGTCTTCTGATCAGAAAGGACTCAGTTCTGACCTGCAACACACAAAAAAAATTAAATGGAAACATCAGAAGAAGTGAAAAAGCATTTTGCACTGTTAGGAAATGTTTTACCAAAAAATAAGCCTATATCTGTATTTATTAGGATTATAATTTGTTGCTTGTACGTAACTTTTCACAAGAGCATCTGGAAATAGAAAGGGCCCATATATAGACAATGCATAGTCTTGAATTCCTAGAATTTTGCAAGAACTGAAATCTGCAGGGCACCATCTGCACTATTTCTATTGTTCGTCTGCTGAGAATCTTGAAAGCAGCGCTTTTTTACAAAGAACCACTGTGCCGTCTTAATTACAAGTTTAAAAAAAAAAAAAAACAAAGAAGATTTCTGGCAGCCCCCACACAGACAGGAAATTTGAACGTCTTCATGCACATAAGCCAACGAAGCTGCTGAAACTGAACTCATTCGGAGCAGGACTTTGTTTTGATGTGTGTGAGATGAGCCCGAGGCTGGAGGTGACTGTGTCAAATGAATGAAAGGGAAGGAGCAGGAGGAGGAGGGTGAGGATGAATAGAGCACCAAAACGTGCTTTTTTTTCTGTGAGTGTTTGGTGGGTATTTCCATGCCCAGCTTGCTGCCTCCCTGCGCGTCTTCTGCATCCCTGCAGAAGCCGTTTGCCCTTGGGCATGATGCCAGCCCTGAGCGGAGTAGCTGGGACTTGCCCAGCAGGAAATCAGCCTTTCCTGATGCCCTTTGGGGCAGACCATGCCCACAGGGCTGGCATAAATTCTCCTCCTTTCCCATATGTGCCAGCTACTTACAGAGACTGACACTGTAATTTTACTCCCTTTCCACGTTTCCTCTGCTTGACACATGGTGCACCATCTCCTCAAATTATTAATCATCAGTACAAATTCCCTCTGGCTTCCTCTGAGTGGTTTTCAAAAAGATCCTGTATTTTTTTTTTATCTAGCTGTATATTTATTCTTCCTGATCTCATTTGCATTCAGGCACATACACACAGATACATCAATTTTACAACCGCTATTAGCATCAGCTTAAGGTGAACTCTGGCAGCCAGACAAAACACAGCCCATTTTGATCTGCCAGGCTTAAATGAGTAGAATCTATTGAATTGAAAGCAGTGACAGCGAGATAACGTAACAGATTGGGAACTAAACCTTTTACATATTGGGTAAACTAAGATTATTTTGGACCAACACAGTTGGAGAATGAAAATGTGCAGAAATCCAATTTGCTTTCCTGAGTGGAGGGGAGGGGGGGAAACAAAAAACAACCAACAACAAACTACAAACACCGCTAACTTCCCCATCAGTAAGCTATTCAGTCCTTTATTCGTATTCAGTAATTTGACTCAGGTGTACAACATTTCATTTTCTATAGCCATTGTGTTCTTGATACTGCATTTACATGCTCTGCGCTCTGTTCTGGGTGGGTTGTTCTTCACAGCTCAAATAAATAGCTGTGAGGTTTTGTTTCTAAAACAAGAAATCTCTTTTCACTCCAAAAAGATTTCTATCTTGGCTACCACCAAGCATTTTCTTTCCTCACTAATAAAGCAACTGCATAGTTCTTTTCTTTGTGAAAGAGAATGACATCTGAAGGACTATTTAAGCCGAATTAGTAATCTTAGCTAGTGACTCACTGCAAAGTGAGGAGGGCTTTGCACAAGCAGGCTCCCCACACGCCGCTTCCGAAGCAAGAACTGGCAGCGCTGTCCTTCACTGAGCTCCCATCAGCTCTCTGGAAAGGACACAACTGCAATGACCTATGGGCCATTACTGCTGCTAAACAACCAGTAAAGCTGGTAGGGGGCAAGAAGGACTGCAGCCTAAAATGTAACTCAGCTGGCACCTGCTGCCCATTTACTCATAGGAAATTTGGAGCAACACTCAATGGTAGGGTACTTGCTTTGGGTCTTGTAGCTGGAGGGGTTGAAAGTGCTGCTCCTTTTAGGAAACAGCTGAGTTTCTAGTAATGAAGGACACCTGCTGAATTTAGCAGTTTAAAATATTACTAGTAAAACTGCACAAAATGAGGCATTGATCCGTCTGCATATTCCATGTATGGATGTTGTTGAAATGCTGTCACAGCAGTCATAACATTAGTGTCCAGAAAATCATGATTGCAAATCACTGCACAATCAAATCCTAGCAGACCAGGAAAAATTAACAGCTAATTTTTGTGTTCGCTGAATGCACAAATCAGTTCCTTGTACTGTAGGGAGCAAATACTGCTCTTGACTGGGCTGAAACCAACGAGCTTGCATTTCTGTAGCTAAGAAATACAACCCTTGACCTTTTTCTCTTTTTGGAGCTAAACGCTATTTTGCCACCTTCTGTTAATTGCCCCTGTGATTTCTTTTCTTCAGCCTTGAGAGCTGGGTTGGCCCTATAGGGACAGTGATAAATGTAAAATTCAAGTAAGAACAGGCTCCTCTACCAGAGGATGCTGCCTTCCCTGGTA